>OZ020301.1:4361094-4949794 GCA_963971205.1 Aethes cnicana | reverse complement strand
CAGAGAAAGCGACTTTGTTTTTATACTATGTACTGTAGTGATATGTCCCAAGATATAATTATTGAGGCGTATTATTATTTATTTAGGCGGGGCGCGTCCCGGTCGCCGTCGCCGCGGGGCCGATTCCGCAACCGGAGCCCGCCCGCGCCCGACCGCCTCGACCGTGTCGACCGCCTCGACCGCCCCGACCGCCCCGACCGCCTCGACCGCCTCGACCGCCTCGACCGCCTCGACCGCGTCGCCAGCCGGTCCAGGTACCGCCGCCCCGACGAACACCTGCTTCACACCGTGAACCTACACTGTGGAAAGATAACTCGGGCCCCGGAGGGAAACTACCTTAAATCCTTAAGCTACCTCATTTTGTGACCGTGCAGAGTAGCTCACGGCAGTCGGGGAAATAACAAGGTCCAAGGTGATGGAGATGAAGTGGATTTATTTATACATGGTGGGTCAGAAAATATGGCAAATAATTAACCCTCAGTATCGGCTATCGATTCTAAGTATATTGTATAGGTCTTTAATTTTTTTTGACTTGGTAAAAAAAAATATTTTGTATAGGATTCAGGCGTCGCTCACACAACCAATCCCTTATACAATTTTTTTTTACCAGCTCGAAAAATATTAAAGACCTATACAATATACTTAGAATCGATAGCTGATACGGTGGGTTAATTATTTGCCATATTTTCTGACCCACCGTGTATAGTAAAAGGCACAAATTAATGTGCCTGTAGAAACCGTAGCAATGGAATGGGAACTGTATGAACTGTAGCTATGGGAAGGTATACACTTGTATCGGTAAGATGATGGTCACGGAACTTTTATACAGAACGGATATTGATCGCGGTATGATAGCTATTATAACGGTAAGAGATGCACTTTAATGCAATTCTATGTAGAGCAATCGGCACATGGAGTCCACAAACAGAATGAGTCAGAACATGCGCGCGTCAGCGAATCGCAAATTTGGAATGTACTGTCGAAAAGGTAATTTTGGATTTGACGGTGAAGGTAACTGCTCGATAGTTTGATTGTAAACGAGGTGGGTAACACCTCGTGACAAGTACTTAAAGAAGATATTCCTTTATTTTTAAAAAGAAACAAAACTGCATTAATTTTGTTTCTTTTTCAAAAGGAATGTCTTCTTTAAGTAAAATCAGCTAGCTTAAGGATTTAAGGTAGTTTCCCTCCAGGGCCCGACTTTCCACACTGTATAGTAACATGTGGACGTACAGTGTCTAACAGAATATGTCAAAATATATGGAGCAAACTGACGTTAGTTAGGTCCAATATGCCAATAACGCCTTTTTATAATATGTGTCAAGATAAATATTTTATACAAAAGTAAACCTAGCGCTATAAGACTTAAGTGTCAAATTTACTGAGCGCCAAACGGGTGCCCGAGTTGTTCGGACACCCGTTTTGACGGGCCGTTTTTCTCCGGCTGATTGTGAATCCTTACTTTTAATAGATCAATGATAATATTGAATAAAAATAGCGAGACGTTATTTTTGTCAATTTCACGCCAAAGTGTCAGGCTAAATTCAACCGTATTGTGCAAACGCTAAAGTTTTCTATCATTTGTTCGTACTTTTAATAGATCAATGCCGTGAACACACAGGGGACACGCCCTATAAAAGCACTATTTCGTATACACCATTCAAGGAAAAATTGGGAAGTACTGGTATATATGTTAGATTATATAAAGTTGCTCCACAAAACATCGACTTTTAATCATAAAAATGCATAAATCCATATAAATATTATAAATGCGGAAGTAACTGTCTGTCTGTCTGTTACCTCTTCACGCTTCAACCGCTGGACCAATTGTGATGAAATTTGGCATAGAGATAGTTGGGGTGTCATCCCGGAAAAACCATTGTTCCCGCGGGAACGCGATAACCGAATTCCACGCGGGCGAAGTCGCGGGCAGAAGCTAATTTTATAATTTATAAAATTTGTTTTTTAATCTGTCTCAAAACGGTAGGTACCATATTGTTAGCTGCCGTGACGTCACTTCTACTGTAAACAATGCGTTACAAGTAACCGTTTAAGTTTTGACTTGACATCTTTGGTTACTATGTACTTATTTACTATTCTAATGACGTCACAGACCAAGTTAAAATGGCGGATAGATTTTTAGCGCGAAAACTGAAAATGAAAATGTAAAAGTACTTTTTAATGTATCCTATTCAGAAAATCCAAATAAAAAATCTTGTGATTCAATCCAACATAAGGATCATTTTAAACCACATTTCAAAAAATGGTGTAATACCCTGTTTTCTATTTAGAAATCTCTCCGACTGTGTAAGGATTTACAGACTGTGTAACGAATGACGGTGAAGGGCAGTGGAAAGTGTGATGAAATGGGCGAAAAACGGTGAAAATCTACGATATCAAAGAAGCAACTTAAATCCGAATCACAAAACGATCTATTTTCTCCCTGTCACACTGACTTATAGAAAAACAATGAGAAACGTATCAAAATTCAAAGCTAGAAGAATTCAAATTTTCTAATTCAATCATTTATTCAGCGAATTGGCCACATAGGGGCACTTTTACACGTCAGACAAAGAATTTACCAGCACTTCCTAGACCCATTGCTTGAGAAGAAGCGCCGCAACAAACTCAAGCAGGTCTTTTTTCAAAATGTTTACATAGTTACAAAATTTACACTACATGTATAAAATATACATATAGGTACGTACTAAAACGAATGTTAAAGGACTAAGGAGTTTGCAACAGACTGTATGAAAGAGATAGTATTAGATGTCGTTTTTAGGGTTCCGAAGTCCATAAGGAACCCTTATAGTTTCGCCATGTCCGTCCGTCTGTCCGCACTATTGCTCGGAGATGCTTAGGTCTAGAGAGCTGTAATTTGGCATGAATATGCATATTAGTTACGCTGACAAAGTGGTACAATAAAATTTTGAAATATATTTTTTTATAGGGTACCTCCCCTACTCGTAAAGTGGGGATGTAATTTTTTTTTCTTGCATACCCCATGGTGCGGCATATCGTTGAATAGGTCTCGAAAAAATATTGTGGGTTTGTTAAAACCATTTTTTGATTAAGTGATGTGTTTGTGAAATATTAAGCTTTAAAGTGCTATTTTTTGTTAGAGTCACGTCCCCCCCCCCCCCCCCTGCCAGCTAAATGGTGGTATTTGGATGGCTGAAAAAAATCACGGTTGTGGCATATATAACGTAGTTGAAAGGAAAACTATCAGAGCTAAGTAGGCTGTACAAACTTACGAGTAATAGTCGACCAACTTATAATGATGATTTTTCTCGAGCGGCAGGGGCGTCGGGCGGGCACGTCATACCACAGGCTAGCTAGATGCTAATAAGTCTAAGAAAGGTACTGTGGGCATCGTCAACTTCGGAACCCTATAATTTGCGCGTGGCCCGACACGCACTTGGCCGGTTTTTAATCATCGTTTTTTTTACAGGTCTCGATCTCCGGTTCCGGTGCGAGAGAGGGAGCACGATCGGGAACGTTTGAGGCCGCGCGAGTTGGAGCGAGACAGAATGTCGAGGGACAGGGAGCACAGGGATCGCGCGACGCGCTCCAGAGACCGGGAACGGTATGTACTTTATCATCATCATCATTTCAGCCGATAGACGTCCACTGCTGGACATAGGCCTCCCCCAGGGCGCGCCACTCGGACCGGTCCTGCGCCACTCGCATGCACCGCGTCCCCGCGACCTTTACAAGGTCGTCACTCCATCTTGTTGGAGGCCTACCGACAGCTCGTCTACCGGTTCGCGGACGCCACTCTAGGACTTTCTGGCCCCATCGGCCATCAGTCCTGCGGGTATGTACTTATAAGAAGTTTTTTCAAATACTAAATTTTCGGGGCACGCTTTTATTGCTGACTTTTCTTTGTAAATCCTTCATCTACCCTTCAAGACGTTACAAACAAGCTTAAATTCGACGGGTTTATGTAGTTTTATTACGGAGTTCCTATGGCCACCTTCCAGCTCCATCATCAGATCAGCTCCAAGTCATCATAATATTGCATTGTCACGTTACATATTCGTGCAAAATTTCAGCTCAATCGGAAATCGGAAAGTGGGTCAAATTTAACTCTCAAGATTCCATTACATAATTACATACAAGGTCGACCTAATAAAAGCGTGTTAAAAAAGAATAACGCGATTCTTGCAAAAAAATCGGTAAAGTGCGAGTCGGTCTCGCCCATGAAGGGTTCTAGCAGCAAGTAACATAATATAAAAGTTGTTGTAGTTCGTTGTAACTTTCATCGATGTTTTAATAATATTAGGTCCTTACATATGAAATTGGCGTTTGGCGAACTGGCAACTTTGATTCAAAATATGTGGCGTTCGGCTAGGAATTCCAAATTCAAATTTATTTCAAATTTAAGACCATGTATTTCTGTGTTCGAATTACGAAATTTATTTGTTATCGCGTCATTTGTTTTTCTTTCACATCGTTCTGTTCACAATATGGAGAACTTAAAATATCGCTATATTTACGAATATGAGTTTCACCTCGGCACTAGTGCTGCAGAAACGGCTCGTAGGATTAACAATGCGTATGGGGAAGCTACTGCAAAAGAAAATACGGTACGTTATTGGTTCCAACGTTTCCGTTCTGGAAATTTTGACCTACAGAACAAGCCTCGTGGACGGCCGGAGACACAAGTTGATAACGAAGAATTAAAAGCAATTGTGGAAGCAGATCCATCGCAAACCACGTCAGAGTTAGCGGCAGGCTTCGGTGTGAGTGATAAAACCATTTTGATTCACTTGAAACAAATTGGAAAAGTGAAAAAACTTGAAAAATGGGTACCGCATGAATTGAGCGACGCAAACAAAGAAACACGCGTCGAGTGTTGCGTTTCACTTCTCAACCGGCACAATAATGAAGGCATTTTGAATCGTATCGTTACTTGTGATGAAAAATGGATCTTGTACGACAACCGGAAACGTTCTTCACAATGGTTGAACCCAGGTGAACCAGCCAAATTCTGCCCGAAACGAAAGTTGACTCAGAAAAAGGTACTGGTAAGTGTCTGGTGGACTAGTGCCGGTGTCATCCATTACAGTTTCTTAAGATCTGGGCAAACAATCACGGCTGATGTGTATTGTCAACAATTGCAAACGATGATGGAAAAGCTAGCCATTAAACAACCCAGACTGGTCAATCGATCTAGCCCACTGCTGCTTCAGGACAACGCTCGACCACATACGGCACGTTTGACGGCCGCAAAACTACGGGAGCTGCGACTGGAATGTCTTCGACACCCACCATACTCCCCGGACCTTGCTCCAACTGATTACCATTTTTTTCGGAATTTGGACAACTTCATGCAAGGAAAAAAATTCAATTCTCACGAGGCTGTCCAAACGGCCTTCAAAGATTTTATTGATTCTCGCTCACACACTTTTTTTAGTAAAGGAATCAATGAACTACCTTCGAGATGGCAAAAGTGCATAGATAGCCATGGTACATACTTTGACTCAATAAAAAAATAGTTTCATAAAAAAAAATCGTTTTCATTTCTGCCATATGAAACGCCAATTTCATATGTAAGGACCTAATAGTGTAAGGTGAATTGCTGTTTACGATTTATGACGTATTAAAATAAAAACTACTTACTAGATCTCGTTCAAACCAATTTTCGGTGGAAGTTTGCATGGTAATGTACATCATATATATTTTTTAGTTTTATCATTCTTTTATTTTAGAAGTTACTAGGGGGGGGGGAGGGGGTACACATTTTACCACTTTGGAAGTGTCTCTCGCGCAAACTATTCAGTTTAGAAAAAAAAATAGAAACCATATCATTTTTGAACACCTATCCATAGATAACCCAAACTTATGGATTTCGAAGAAGAAAAGCGAACACAATTCGAATGAAGTGTCCAATGTTTGCGTGTGAGGACGTCTGTGTGCGTGCGAGGGCGTCTGTACATTTGTAAATGTGTGTGTACCAGTACGCGGGCCAACGATCCACTCTCCATCTCCGGATGAAACAAACGACGGTAAGGGCGAGTTGCGCGCCGGCTAGATTCAGACAAGTGATTCCGTGGCCATTCTGTATGTACTCGTACTACAGCCTATTTGCGTCCCACTGCTGGGCACAGGCCTCCTCTCATCACCATAGGGTTCGGGGTTCTGTATGTAGTACTATTAAATATTCTGCGGTTGTAGTTTGATTGATGATGATCGTTGGTTGTTCTCAGGTCACGCGAAAGGTCCCGTTCGCACTCGGGCTCGCCTCACCACGCGAGGGAACATCCGGACCATTTTAAGAGACGTTGCCGAGATTTTGACGGTGAGTTATTCTTCATTTCTACAACTCCAAATGTCGAGAGCTTATGACAATCATTAAGAGAAATAAAGTGGCATAGCTCGCGTATGTGCTCAGGCATGAACGATACTACCGTCTCCAACTCATAATGATGGGCAAGATCAAGGGGAAATGCGTCGGTAGAAGAAAGAAATCGTGGCTCCGTAACATTAGGGCATGGACCGGCATTGAATGAATGAAATTTATTTGTCAAAAGTGGGTGTACAAAGATCTTAATAACTAAATAGTATCACCACAATTTACCTATAGACAGGCATACAAATTTGTCATGAACATATAGAATTATTACAGTATATTTATTCATTAAAATATTCATTGAGACTATAAAAACATTTCTGTGTTAACCATTTATATGTCATATTCTTAAATATATATAATTCCTTATCCTTAAACATATCTGGCAGTTTATTATAAATTGTAATACACATTATAAATTAGTTTTTATATGCCACTGCTAGTTTCACATTGCCAGCGTGGAACAACTACTTCGACTGGCAAAAGATAAAAATAGATATGCGGAGCTGATAGCCGACCTTCAGTAGTGGAGAGGCACTTTAAGAAGAAGAAGAAGATGAAGATGCTACAACTGCTAGACAAACGAACCACTTTATGTATAGTGTCCGCCGCCACCATTACAACAGCCTATTTACGTCCCACTGCTGGGCACAAGCCTCTCATCTCAAGAGAGTTCGAGCTATAGTCCCCACGCGAGCCGATTGGGATTGGGACATCACAAACATCCCTCTATCGTGTGAGGTGTCGGCTAACGAAGATTGTCATTGTCACTGTGACGTTTGACTTTTCGGGTACCTCAGTGTTGCCAAATTAGCGTATAATATGGCACATAATTTGCTAAATTGGCAACACTGGAACGCACGCGATTCAAGCGCCTCGCACTTTCATTCGCGGTGACCCGTCAGCGTCACGATGTTTTCCATCACCGAAAATCTCAGTGGTAAATTTAAATTGAATCCGCACATAAGTAACGTCAGGCGCTAGCCGGTTTTGAACCTCCGATCCTCTGGATGAGAGGCGGTAGGTCAGACCGCTAGGATACTGCGGCTTTTCTTAGGGGGCGTCCATAAATTACGTGAGATGTTTAAGGGGGGGAGGGGGTCGAGTCAAATCTCATCTAATCTTACGTTGGAGAGAGGGGGGTCTCGGCAAATATCACTCAATTTTTTTTCTGATAAAAAAAAAAAAACTATTTTGATCCATTTAATCCAGATTGTACATGCTTAAGATTTAATCTTAAGCGTAATCGTAAATTTACTGAAAATCATATGCACATGTTGGTTCCAATAGTCTCTCTTGAGACCGCGCGCGATTCTCCATGGACTGAATTAGAGTAGATATTCTTTTTTAATCACAGTAGTTACGATTTAAGTATTCTATTGTTAAATTTTTATTACACTTATAATTAAACTCTCACAAAGCATTTTTTTTTCTTTTTACAATAACAATCGAACGCGTTTACGTAAGACCCCCACATTTTGAAAAATCTCACGTGAGTTTGGGGGTTGGGGGAGGGGGTTGAATAAAATCTCACGACATCTCACCAGGGGGGGAGGGAGGGACAGAAAATTTAAAAAAACACCTCACGTAATTTATGGACGCCTTAACCTACACTAATTACCGCCCGGGTAAAAACCGACCACCATCGGACCGGGACCGGGTCCGGTCGGGGACCGGGGGGGTTAAGTTCACCTTTTGTATTAGTTTTACTAATGTGCAATAAAGTTTAAATAAATAAATAAATAAAACCTCGTGCACGTGCTATTTCTAAGAAGTGACAAAAGTCCTACACTAGTACACATATTCAAATTCGATTATATTAAATTTTGAAACCAGCCTTTCCCCGCGATAAATAGTTTATATCGCGGGGAAAGGCCTATATTATAAACCGCGTAGGCCCATTTTTTCCCGTTCCTGTTTGGATTTAGTGCAACCCTACACTCCCTGAGGAGCCTATACGCCAGATATAGATAATAATTTTGGTTGTGCGTTGTCATTAGTAACAGTAACTTTTGAGATATGCCATATTATATACATGAAATTCCGTATTCTGTATCTCCTTTAATTTTTTAAATCTGATTTCCTTTCTTTTACTTCTTACCAAAGTATACAAAATGTAATTCTTACTTGTATTCAATTATCGAGACCTTTTTATGTATGTTCAATTTGAATTTACCACTGAGCTTTTCGGTGAAGGAAAACATCGTGAGGAAACCTGCACGCATCTGCAAAGTAATTCAAAGATGTGTGTGAAGTCCCCAATCTGCACTGGGCCCGCGTGGGGACTATAGCCCAAACCCTCTCGTGATGAGAGGAGGCCTGTGCCCAGCAGTGGGACGCAAATAGGCTGTATTAGTAGTCGTAGTAGTAGTAGTAGTTGTCATCAGTCAGTAACGGACGAGTTTTATGTATGTCGATGTTTGATTATTTTCCAGAGAAAGGCTACTGCATGCGCGGCGATCTATGCCAGTGGGACCACGGGGCGGATCCTGTGGTTTTGGAGGATGCTGCGCTCACTTCTGTGCTGGCCATGCCACCTCCTGTACCAGGTAAATTACACGCTGTATCCATACTAATATTATAAATGCGAAAGTAACTCTGTCTGTCTGTCTGTTACCTCTTCACGCTTCAACCGCTGGACCGATTGCGATGAAATTTGGCATGGAGATAGTTGGGGTCCCGGGAAAGGACATAGGCTTTTTATCCCGGAGATACGCCTAGTTCCCGCGGGGACGCGATAACCGAATTCCACGCGGGCGAAGTCGCGGGCAGAAGCTTCCCCGGGAACCCGACTATCTCCATACCAAATTTCATCCAAATCGGTCCGGCGGTTGAAGCGCGAAGAGGTAGCAGATAGACAGTTACATTCGCATTTACAATATTAATATGAATATGGATCAAATCAAAAAATATCTCGATCGAAAAAGTTGACTTTTTTTTTATCACACTCTTTATGCCCCATATTTAGCTTGCCATTTAACATTTTTTTTACTTGGTTTACTTCAAATAACAGAAGAGGGTATGTATTCCTTAGGCTGTATCTCCTACTA
The DNA here is from genome assembly GCA_963971205.1 of Aethes cnicana. Classification (NCBI taxonomy): domain Eukaryota; kingdom Metazoa; phylum Arthropoda; class Insecta; order Lepidoptera; family Tortricidae; genus Aethes; species Aethes cnicana. The sequence goes on along the minus strand of OZ020301.1, from coordinate 4,940,389 downwards.
TAACACTCGGACGAAGTCGCGGGCAGAAGCTAGTCAATCAATCAATCAATTATTTATTCAGCAAATTGGCCACATAGGGGCACTTTTACACGTCAGAAATGAATTTACCAGTAGTGATTAATTACTCTCACAATGTGAACATTCATCGTGAATAATTGTTTATTGCTCTATTCCAGCTGAACCGTTGAAGGGTAGTAAACTATTCATTTCTAGATTAATTCCCTGCCATGTGTATTAGCAGAAACAAGGTTTTTTTTTCTTAGCCTGTTGGAGTGTCCCACTGCTGGGCGAAGGCCTCCTTTTTTCCGCCAGCAGTCCTTGTTCAGTACCTGTGTTTGCCACTATTTATCAAAGACGTGTAGGTTGTCCTAACCTAGACCTAAGGAAATAGGGATGACGACAACTTCTTTTTCCTTAGTCTATCAGGAAGATTATTGAAAAGTATTGGACACGTATTTTTTCTTTTTTCACGTAATCAAACTTATACGGAGACTAGCTTTTCCCCGCAACTTCGTATGCGCGGAAGTATTAAAAAGTAAAATCCCGATTTTTCCCGTTCCCGTGGGAATTTTGCAAAATCCTTCCGTAGCGGATGCCTACGTCATAACATCTACCTGCATGCCAAATTTCAGCCCGATCCGTCCAATGGTTTGGGCTGTGCGTTGATAGATCACTATCGCCCGGTTCCTATATCCAAACAACGCCTCGTTTTGCCTACGGACGGTTAAAATTTGACAGATTCTCTATGGAACAAATGTCAAAAATCAACCGTCCGTAGGCAAAACGAGGCGTTTCGTGGATATAGGAACCTGGCCTATGTCAGTCAGTCAGTCACCTTTGAGTTTTATATATTTAGATATATTGAGTTGAAATGTCGCGTGACATCACGGTTAGGTACGATTTATAGCTAACGGTGACGTAGTTAGCCCCCACTCTCCAGCTTTAATGCGTTTTAACTTAGTCATTCTTTGTTATTTTTGATTTAAACAAAAAATACGAGTGTAATTTTTTTTTTATTACCTGACTGATGGACTAATTAGAATTTGGATTTCTTCACCCTGTCGTCATCTCTATTATATAGACTGACGATCTCCTTACATTGCGGCGTACATCGTATAGCTCTGTATGCGAGCAATATCCAGGACATGCTTCAAATGTTCATACAGGCTGCCTAAGCAGCGACATCTATTATCGCATTTGACACTAATTTCGGGCGTACGCTGATTTTTACGAAGGTTACGGTTATGTTTAACTTTCTTTTCTAGTAACCGTTTTTTTTGTTTCAGAATATAATCCCCTAACGCCTGACATTTGGTGCGGGGCGGGTTATCCCCCCTACCCCCCGCCGCATTTACCCCACCCGCCGCGCGAACTCATCCCCATTCCCAGGTGAGGATATAGAATATACCAACCCATTTGAGATAAAACTCCATATAGTATTACTATTAGATCGCCTGCTGTATGCCATGCTTTTTGTGTAATTACGTTTATGTCAGTACAGTCAGCAGCAGAAGTAGATAAGCTGTCCAGGTGTTCAAAATGACCTACACACGCCCTTAACGTCTTAAGAATAAGGTCGTGTGTAGGTCATTTTGAACACCTGGACAGCTTATCTACTTCTGCTGCTGACTGTACTGTTCCTTGAATGTGTTTTTTAATGACGGCCGAATTGGTCCAGTTGGTAGTGACCCTGCCTTCTGTACCGACGGCCGCGGGTTCGAATCCTGCTATGGGGAAAACTGTGTCGTGAGCCTAGAGAAGCCTGCCTGCCTACCCCAACGGGTAACATGCGTGAGCTTATGCACGTACGTGTGGACCTTCTCCACTAATATTACATATATTAGCATCAAATCTGTAATTTGTTTGTTACTTCTTACTGTGCCTAAATTAAATAAATAAATAGAAATAAATAAAATAAATATGTTGGGACATTTCCCACAAATTGACCTAGCCCCAAACTAAGCAAAGCTTGCACTATGGTTGCTAGACAACGATATAAATACTTATCTAGAGAAATACATACAAACATATATAAATACTAAATAGCCTTAACTCGAGGAGAAACATTCGTGCTAATCACACAAAATTTGCTCCTAGTGGGATTCGAACCCGTGACCATCGGAACAGAGTTGCTTGAGCGGTGAGCGAAAGTAAAGGGTATTTCTGCTCATGTATACGTCTGAAGGGCCAATAGAATAAGCGGCCGCTGCGTCCCGCGCCCCTCTGCCGGTGAGACCTCGTTTTCGACTTCTGCGCATCGTAGGCCACCGCTCAAGATGCCTGTACCAACCTACTACAGCCTATTCGCGTCCCACTGCTGGGCACAGGCCTCCTCTCACCACGAGAGGGTTTGGGCTATAGTCCCCGCGCGGGCCCAGCACGTACTGGGGACTTCACACACACATCTTTGAATTACTTCGTAAATTCAAATTGAATTTCGCACATAAGTAAAGTCCCTCCCGACCCTCTGCATGAGAGGCGGTAGGTCGAACCACTAGGCCGCCACGGCTATGTGCCAACTGTACCAACCAACCGAGCTACGAGGGGCGTTCAAAATATTCTCGGTATTGATATCTTATAACCTCTTTTTGAATTTGTTTTGTTACTGGCTGGTAAGGTTCATTCTTTGACATTAAAAAAAAGTATAATTCAAACCGAGATGTTCTTTTGTTTTTCTGCAATTTCTGAACAAACACGAACACAATGAGTGAATTAACAATGTTAACGAAATTAGAACATCGTTCCGTAATAAAATTCTTGACGAAACAGGGTAAAAACCAAAAAACCATAAAAGAGGAAATGGATTGTGTTTACCGTGAGTCTGCTCCTTCTTTATCTACAATTCAAAAGTGGTCAAGCGAATTCAAACGTGGCAGGGAGAGTATTGAAGATGACCCTAGACCTGGCCGGCCTGTAGTAGCTACTTCACAAGAAAATATTGATCAGGTGGAAAACCTTATATTGGAAGATGGTCGAGTGAAGATAAAATCAATAGCTCAAGTAACCAATCTTTCTATTGGTACCGTACATGACATTATCCATGACCATCTTAATATGTCAAAGGTCAGTGCAAGATGGGTTCCGCGAATGCTGACTCGACTTCAAAAAGATGTGCGTGCAGCTTGCTGTTCCGATTTTATTGACCTGTGTGGTGAAAATCCTGATGAGGTGCTGCAAAAGATAGTTACTGGAGATGAAACCTGGGTTCATCATTATGACCCAGAGAGTAAACAGGAGTCCATGCAGTGGCACATTAAGGGTTCAGCTCATCCCAAGAAGTTCAAGGTCGTCCCTTCCGCTGGCAAGGTCATGGCAACAATATTTTGGGATTGTGAAGGAGTATTGTTGATCGATTATAAAGAAAAAGGTGTAAATATCACGGGACAGTACTACGCGAATATTCTACATCAATTAAGGGACGCAATAAAAGAAAAAAGGCGAGGAAAGTTGTCTAAAGGTATTCTGCTTCTGCATGACAACGCCCCTGTCCATACTGCTCATATTGCCAAGGCAGCTATTGCTGAATGTGGGTTCGGAACTATAACTCATCCACCGTATAGTCCGGACTTAGCCCCCAGCGACTTCTTTTTGTTCCCCAATCTCAAAAAGGATCTGCGTGGAAATCGATTTTTTGACGATGAGGCGTTGAAGGCGGCAGTAGAGGAGCACTTTTATACCAAGGATAAAAAATATTTTTATGAGGGATTAAAAAAAATAATTGATCGATCTTTTAAGTGTATTAACATAGGGGGGGAGTATATTGAAAAATAAAAAATATCAAACTGTTCATACTTGTTTGTTTTCATTCCAATACCGAGAATATTTTGAACGCCCCTCGTAAACATGTCGTCGTTATCTTGGTATTATTGTCTTGTTATAGACTGCACGATGGCCCGCCGCCCCCGGCCCCGGGCGGCCCGCGGCCGGCGGCGCCGCAGAAGAAGAACTTCGACTACACTCGCCTCGGCAGGCAACACGGTACGTATTCATCATCATCATCATCATTTCAGCCAAAAGACGTCCACTGCTGGACATAGGCCTCCCCCAAGGCTCGCCAATCAGACCGGTCCTGGTACGTATTCAATTCAATTCAATTCAATTCAATCATTTATTCAGCAAATTGGCCACATATGGGGCACTTTTACACGTCAGAAAAATAATTTACCATCGCTTCCTAGACCCATTGCTTGAGAAGAAGCGCCGCAACAAACTCAAGCAGGCCTTTTTCAAAATTTACATACATTTGACACTAGCTTCTGCCCGCCGATTCGCCCGCGAGGGATGAGGGTTTCCTAAAAAAAACGCTCACCAGATGGCGTATCGAGCAAACGGATCCAATAGCTGTAATATTTTAAACATGAGTGTTAGTATGTTTTTAGATTTGCATAGCCAAATTCCAAAAAAAATAAGCCTGTCTAAATGATGGACGTACGGTTTTGAGACTAATAGTACATTACAGACCTAGGGTGGTGAATTCGTAAATGTCCCAGATCGCAGGTTTCTGTGGCCCAAACCGAAGGTGAGGGCCATAAATATGCGAGCTGGGGCTTTACGAATTACCGCCCGTGGTTTGTCAAAAATTTTACGTCGCGCCTTGGCCAAGAAGTGAGATTTTCTCTCCGCGTAGCGGGCAGAAAATCCCACTTTACGGCCAAGGGTGATGTAAAAAATATTAATGCTTTCACTCCATACATGTAACTGTGGGATGGGAATGGAATAATTATGGTAGCCGTAGATAAATGCTTCATATACGCGAGTCCTATTCGCTCTTGGCCGGTTTTTAGTCATTTGGCGTTACTTAATAATGGTCAAAACATTAATATTTAAAAAGCCGTGGTGGCCCACCGCCACTCATGCAGTGCCGCGGGTTCGACTGCGAAATTCAATTTGAATTTACCACTGAGCTTTCGGTGAAGGAAAACATCGTGAGGAAACCTGCACGCATCCGCGAAGGAATTCAAAGATGTGTGTTGTGTCTCGTGATGACAGGAGGCCTGTGCCTAGCAGTGGGACGCAAATAGGCTGAAAGGTAGTAATAGTAATAATCTTACTAATATAATAAATTTGAAAGTTTGGATGTTTGTCGCTCAATCACACTAAAACGGCTCAACCAATTTGCATGAAATTTGGCAAACAGATAGTTTATAACCTGGAATAAGCTATCCGGCTATTAAGGCTACCCGATAAATCCCGGAAACTCATTAGAGGGATCCCGGGAATCGTACAAATCCCGTAATCCCGGAAAAGGTTTTAAAAGTATCCTGGAAAAAGGGCTTTGGAAATATAGTGTCAAATTCCCCGCAGACGAAGTCGCCGGTAAAAGCTCGTGTTGAATAAAGTGTATTGTATTGTATTGTATTTATTTGTTTTCGCCAGGCTCGCCCCGAATTCCGGCAGGCACGAACGGCGCCAACTGCTCGCTGGAGGTGAAGAAAGTGCCCCGCGGTTTGAACGACATCACACACTTGAACAACCACTTTGGAAAGTTCGGCAAGATCGTCAACATACAGGTATGCATTAAGTTCAAATCTATCTTTAGAAATAAAAATAACACATGCGCGCAAACTGACAAAAAAAATCTAAATTCAAGCCCCTCACCTATGGAGTGTGGAATGTGTCTTGGACATCAACCCTCCATACCATACCCTCCCTTTCCCACGGCGAATAGGGGAGACGACAACTTTTTTTCCCTTAGTCTTCTATCAGGAAGATTATTGAAAAGTATTGGACACGTATTTTTTCTTTTTTCACGTAATCAAACTTATACGGAGATATATTGAGTTGAAATGTCGCTTGACGTCACGGTTAGGTACGATTTATGCCTAACGGCGACGTAGTTAGCCCCCACTCTCCAACTTTAATGCGTTTTAACTAAGTCATTCTTTGTTAATTTGATAAAACAAAAAATACGTGTCTAATATTTTGTTATGACCTGCCTGACGGACTAATTAGAATTTCGATTTCTTCACCCTGTCGTCATCCCTATTATTGTAGCGATGCTGTGGCGCGTTTACAAAATCGCATCGCGTTATAGTAGCAACTGTCCATCGGAGCAATAAAACCCGCTGTCAGCAAGGATGTGCAACACACGATAAACACGTACACGTGTTTATCGATAGTTAGCTACCTGCGTTGGAATTTTCGCTTGTTATTGAATTGCGTTTATTATTACGCGTGGTAATTTCATGTTATTATTAGAATAAGCCATGTACTATAACTGTCTCTGTTTAACTTTTTAGTATAAGTATTTTTTCTGTTTTATAGTGCTTAGAATAATTGTAATATATAACAATTGTCACTAGTAAAAATATATTGTTCATAATGTTAATATTGATTGTTATTATTCTTTGTCCCTTATATTCGTAGTTGTACTAGCATCAATTATAAATACTTTTTTTAATCAATAAATATGAATAAGGATTTTTCTTACAAAGATCTATCGATAGCAGCATAACGCTGCTACACGCATCACTTACGCTCGCCATAAGCCCCCGAGTGCGAGCGAGAGAGTATGATAAAAATGATTTACATCACCCTTGGCCGTAAAGTGGGATTTTCTGCCCGCTACGCGGAGAGAAAATCTCACTTCTTGGCCAAGGCAAGACGTAAAAGTTTTGACAAACCATGGGCGGTAATTCGTAAAGCCCCCGATCGCATATTTATGGCCCTCACCTTCGGTTCGGGCCACAGAAACCTGCGATCTGGGACATTTACGACTTCACCACCCTAGGTCTGTAATGTACTATTACATCACTCTTGGCCGTAAAGTGGGATTTTCTGCCCGCTACGCGGAGAGAAAATCTCACTTTTTGGCCAAGGCAAGACGTAAAACTTTTGACAAACCACGGCCGGTAATTCGTAAAGCCCCAGATCGCATATTTATGGCCCTCACCTTCGGTTCGGGCCACAGAAACCTGCGATCTGGGACATTTACGAATTCACCACCCTAGGTCTGTAATGTACTATTATTGCTCCGATGGACAGTTGCTAATGGCCCTACTCTAGTAACAGTGGGCGAGGGCAAAAAGTTAGCGACCGCATCGTGACTGTATCTATGCGAACGCGTGGCAGAATCGCTACAATACTTCGCCGTGGGTGAGGGGTCTAATTTATACAGTATATAAGTACCATACGCCCGCTTTTACATGTCAGAAAATTAAAATATATCTAGTTTACGAAGCCGTGGTGGCCTAGTGGTTCGACCTACCGCCTCTCATGCAGAGGGTCGCGGGTTCGATTCCCGCTCGCACCTATAAGTTTACTTATGTGGGAAATTCAATTTGAATTTACCACTGGGCTTTACGGTGAAGGAAAACATTGAGGAAACCTGCACGCATCTGCGAAGTAATTCAAAGATGTGTGTGAAGTCCCCGATCCGCACTGGGCCCGCGTGGGGACTAAAGCCCAAACCCTCTCGTGATGAGAGGAGGCCTGTGCCCAGCAGTGGGACGCAAATAGGCTGTAGTAGTAGTAGTAGTCTAGTTTACTAGCCCATTGCTGAGAACAAGACCACCAAACAAACTGATCTGATGATGGAGTCGGAAGGTGGCCATAAGATCTCTGTAGTTAAACGACACAACCCCATCGAGTTTGGACTCGTTTGATCCTTTTTGACGAGTACTTTAAAATAAAAGCTTGTTTTTAACTATATCATCATCCATCATCATCATCATCATTTCAGCCGATAGACGTCCACTGCTGGACATAGGCCTCCCCTAAGGCGCGCCACTCAGACCGGTCCTGTGCCACTCGCATCCACCGCTAACTATATATTTTTATTTAATTTTCATTAATTTCCTTTTCCCAGGTTTGCTTCGAGGGCGACCCCGAAGGCGCGCTGATCACGTTCTCAAACCACACCGAAGCGAACGTCGCATACAAGAGCACGGAAGCCGTTCTTAACAACCGCTTCATCAAAGTATTTTGGCACAATCCTGAGGTAAGAAAACCATTGAAAAATCATAGAAGAAGCAAGGTAAACTTAGAATGACAACCTTCAAATAAATCAGCGTACGCCCGGAATAAGTGTTAAATGCGATAACAGATGTCGCTGCCTAGGTAGCCTGCATACAAATTTGAACTCCATGAGCAACATCTAGATGGCGCTGTGCAGGGGAAGTATGAAAATGTGAAGCACCTTGGCTATTTCCGATGTACGTCGTAATGTAAGGAGATTGGCAGTCTTATATAATTACATAGTCTCTGGAAAAATCCATACTTATGTTCTAAATTCGTAATTGCTTATGTCAAGTCTTTTCCGTGCGATAACGATGAGAATAGTACGTTTTGATGCAAGTGCGAAAGGTTCGTCATTTCATCACGAGTCCCTAGTTATGGTGGCGCGTGCGAGAGCGAGCGTTAATATTAGGGACTAGTAAAAATGACAATTGCGCGCGGGTATCAAACGACATTTTTCAATACATTGCGAAATAAATATATAGTAAAAAACAAAACAGCACGAAGCTCTACAAAAACTCGAAGATCTTAAAAAAATACGCATGATCACTAGGTGTCAAAAAACAAAAAGCACTTGTTAGGAAATGACAAACTTTTCGCACGCTAAATAATTATCGAAATTGTGCAAATGTATTAAAAAATATTCACGTAAAACTACCTAAGATGCCATCTTCCTTTATTTATATCCGTTATTTTTATAATCACTGAGTATTCAAAATTGCCGTTTCGTTTCGCAGAACAAGCAAGAGAACACAGCGCCGACGGGCCAGCAGAAGGTTAACAACAATTTAAACAACAATAACAACAATCAACCCACGTCGCACAACAAAGTGCTCATCAACAGGGAGAATATCAAAGCCACCGCGGACAACAAACAGGCCGCTGAGAAGGTAAAACAGTCAACCGTATAGAAAATAGAAAAAAATACAATCATTAAAGTATCTGGGCCACCGGTGGAAATAGCTAAAGCTGCGTTTTCTCAGATATTAGACCTTGCTAGATCGATTTGTTGCCCTCCCCGTAAACCACCACTACTACAACAGTATTTACGTCCCACTGCTGGGCACAGGCCTCTCATCAAGAGAGGGTTGGGCTATAGTCCCCACGCGGGCCCAGTGCAGATCGGGGACGACACGCACATCCTTGAATTCCATCGCAAGTTTCCTCACGATTTTTTCCTTCATCGAAAAGCGAAGTGATATTGCTTGTTTTACTACTATAGCCTATTTGCGTCCCACTGCTGGGCACAGGCCTCCTCTAATCACGAGAGGGTTTGGGTTGTAGTCCCCACGCGGGCCCAGTGCGGATTGGGGACTTCACACACATCTTTGAATTACTCCGCAGATGCGTGCAGGTTTCTTCACGATGTTTTCCTTCACCGAAAAGCTCAGTGGTAAATTCAAATTGAATTTCGCACTTCAGTAAACTCAGAGGTGCGAGCCGGAATCGAACCCCCGATCCTCTCCATGAGAGCCAGTAGGTCGAACCACTTGCTTGTTTTATTCGCTGTGCGCGGGAAAAACTTGAAGGAACAGCTAAAAAATTATAAGATAACTTTGTATTTGAAGTTCACCGGCCCAACTAGTAATTTAATAATAATTGTCCCCAGGCGAAAGAAGCCTTAGCCCTGGCGAACGGCACGGAACCCAAGAAGGAAGTCCCCAAGCCGATAGAGAAGAGCAAACAAGTCATGGAGATGCATAAACGCGCTCAAGCCTTGTTGGAGACCCAGCTGCAACAACAAGTGTTGCTCATACAGCGGCTAGAGGGAGGTATGTACTGCCCACTGCTGGGAAGAACACACATTGATCGAATGAGGGCCACCGTAGTTTTGTCAGTGTCAATGTCATAATAAGATTATGCTAAACTATGTAGCTTCTGCCCGCGACTTCGCGCGGAATTCGGTAATAGCGTTCCCGCGGGAACTATTCGTTTTTCCGGGATGAAAATCATCAGCTTAATCTCAAATTTCTTACAAGTGGTCACTTATGAACTGATTGGGTTTGATATCGATCGGTCCTAAACGTACGGTTTTAATTATATTTTTGGGTTTCCGTTAGATAATTTGATCTGTTTTAAAAAGGGTGCCATTTAATATCTTCGAGATAAGGAACGCATTGGTGTTGCAAATGTCTATATATAACCACTTTCCATGAGGTGGGACATCTGTCTGTTTCATCATCATCATTTCAGCCGAAAGACGGCCACTGCGGGACATAGATATAATTGCCTGTTTGTCCGTCAATAATAATAATAATAATGAAAAAAGTGATAATAAAAATAATATATCTTGGGACATATCACACTTTGACCTAGCACCAAACTAAGCGACGCTTGTATTATGGGTGCTAGACAACGATATAAATACTTATATAGAGAAATACATACATATAAATCTAAACATCCTTCATCACACAAAGTTTGCCCCGAGCGGGACTCGAACCCGCGACCATCGGAACAGAAGGCAGGGTCACTACCAACTGGACCAATCCGGTCATCAAAGATATATCATATCATGCTTATTTTCGTCACCAACCGTGACCACAATTTGGTGTAGCGGTTTCAACTCTTGCTTTGTACTCAGGCGTACAGAGTTCGATCCTCGACTTTGGCACTTTTCTGTTTTCACCATTATTTCAAAAATATATATTTTCTATAACAAAAATGTCTTGAAATGTCTATCCTACTGTATTCATGTAGGAAATTTCGTATTCTATATAGTTATTAGTTGAAATAAGATTTGCACGCTCCTTAGATCCGTCCCGCTGTCAATGCGCGACGCTTGAGTCATAAGTGTGCTACATAACGATACCTCCACGCCTGGGCATTGTGGGGACCTCAGTGGGTCCCAGCTAGCCTTGGAGTGGGGAACATTTTTGCTATAAACCATTAGCTCCCATGGTTTTTCTCATTAAAGAGGTTTTACTCGGTAATTAATTGGAGAGTAAGAATTTCGTCTTCATTACGATTATGATGTTTATATTATGATAATGATTTTAAGAAATTATTAAAAAATGTTTTTGGTAGCTTTTGAACCACTTTCACCACATTATAGGATATGGGATTGATGGTTTTGGCGTTAATTCAACTCTGTTCTTTTACCTTTTTTGCAAGTAAGTGGTCTCTGCCCTCCCCTATGGGTAAAAGGCGTGATATTATGTATGTATGCCGGTGTGTAAAACAACGTGACTTGTAAAACACTTACTTTTACCAATAAAAACTGAAACTGTTCTTTTACCAATTTGAAAAAAATACTAAAAACCATGCTTAGAATCTATAGCTGATACTGTGAATTAAATATCATCACAAAGTTTTTTTCTTGACCCAGTATAGAGTGGTATCTATCAACCCTTCTCTTGCATTTGCCTTAGTCGTGTAAAAATATTAGACAAACCATTAAAATAATATTATGTGCTAATTAATATAAATTCCATTTAATTACAAAACTGAAACAAAATTGCCATCTCTATAGACAAAAAAACTGCATTATTTGGCCACTAGGAGCGCTGCAATCGCTTGACCCAAACCATCTGTCAATTACACAGAGAAATATTTGTTGTTATTGGTTTTACTTAAAATTATTAAAATAAATTAATCAAATCTACTTAAAATTTTCCACCAAAAAACCCGTAAAAATTGCAGTGTTTGGGTTTTTGTTTGGGTCAGGCGTTTGCAGCGCCATCTAAGTCGAGCTTTGCCTATTCTTGCCCATTGACGCCGGATGGGCTTAAAATCAGCATCAGCTGTGGCTATACCCTTTTCCAAATATAGAGTTAAAATATGTGAATTGTACCTAAATAGCATATATGTTATGTGTAAAATAGTAATTTGGAAATAAACTAATTTGATTGATTGATTAAATATTTATCTATTTCGTCCCCAGGCAACGTGACGGGTCCCCAGAAAGCCGCTCTGATGGAAGCGATCAATTCGGCACAGGAGGGCATCGAGAAACTACGCAAGGAACTCGTCGCTTACAACAAGACTTTGAGGCAGATGCAGGTACGTTATTGTGTTGTATATATGAAATGTCGTTCTGTAAAAATTATAAAAATCAAGGCGTTTTTTAAATAATAATCGAGAAGTGAGTTTTTTAGTAAAATTCTAATAAATGAACTTAATTTTTTACAAGCAAATTAATAAGACAATATCGAGTTGGAAGACATTATTTTTAGTTTTATTTATCGCATAGTCTGATGTTCATATATAATAATAACGGAATAAAATAGTAAACGTACTTACTATACTGCTATTCTTTTCTTAAAAAATCAACGGACCTACGACGCTATAAAAAAATCAAAACAGCCAAAGTGGTCAAATCGATACGGTTACGTAGTTGCAAAATTTTGAATTGATATTTACCTATTAAAAATATGCATTTCAATAAATTTTAAAATACTCTTTCGGTATTTGATCTCGTGTAAACTGAATTACTTAGTTGATGGATTTGTATAAAAAATGTTTTCTATAATTGTTCAAAATAACATTGTATACATGGTGGGTCAGAAAATATGGCAAATAATTAACCCACCGTATCGGCTATCGATTCTAAGTATATTTTATAGGTCTTTATTTTTTTGAGTTGTTAAAAAAAAAAATATTTTGTATAGGATTCAGGCGTCGCTTACACAACCAATCCCATATACATTTTTTTTTTACCAACTCAAAAAAAAATAAAGACCTATACAATATACTTAGAATCGATAGCCGAGACGGTGTGTTAATTATTTGCCATATTTTCTGACCCACCGTGTATACTCTACGACCTCAAAGGTGTAAAACATCCTTCAGTTTTCTCCCGTTCACGTTGTATTTGACCTCTCTGGCTGTTCGTGACCATACATAAATGATTGTATGAAAGCCGGTTTGTATGTAGATGTAAATGTAATGTGATGTGTGGGCAGGAGGAGACGGTCGCGCGCTCTCTGTCGCGCCTGCAGTTGGCCCAGGTATCGCATGATGTACGCAGTACGCTATACGCTACGTCGCACCACCTCATACATCGCGTTCCTACATTAACCACACATTATATAGCCGCGGGACTTGAAGCATACCGTGGTTCGAAAATCTATGGAGTCGTCATATGGACCAAATGACTACTTCTTTTGGTTATTCAAATTAAACTAATGCCTGTACAATTTAAAACTGTAACTTTTAATTGTGTCGGTATCCCGTATAAATAAATTAATTCTGTCCGTTGTCCAGGGCACGAAATGATAGGAGTTTCTTAGAAAAACTGTTACAACATAGACTTCTAAGACGATACTTCTAAATGTACCTTGCAAAATGAATAATTGCACTCTATTATAATGTGTTTATTAACCACGTGGCAGCATAATTCATGACGTCTAAAATAGCATCATGTTTAAGACTTTGATTTTGAAAATTGTATTAAAATACAATGTCTACTCCATGGATTTTGAAACTAGTGTATGCTACGAAAAATCCCAACCCTTTTTATAGGAAAACATCTTTCGAGGGGTACTGATTGGATCCCAACCAGTTACCGCTAGGCTACTACTTCGCGCGCCAGCGGCAGAGGCGAGCGTGTTACGGGCACATTGCGCGCTCGTGCCGCCCGCCGCGCGTCGGTTAGCGACCGTTGCGCGCAATGTATCAGTAAAACGCCCGAACTGTGTGTCTGTGAACTCGTGGCCGGGCCGGTAGGATTAGACCGGTTGTTAGGTCCGCGTTGTATTCAATGCTATTTCCAAACGCGAATACGAAACGGCACGCACGAATCAAAAATTTTTACTTTTTTTTTATTGAACCCTCCCTATAAGAGTTATAGAAATCGCAATAATAAAAAACGTAGACGTTGTTTGAAAGTTTTGTAGCTTTTTTGTTTATTTTTTTTGTTAACGTTTGATTGAGTAGTTTTTTTTTTCGTTGATTTTGGTACCGTTTGTTTAGTTATTTCGTTTTGCTTTCTCTTCGTATGTAATAATCAGTTTGTTGTGTTGCATGGCTGAGTTTTTTGTTCTGTCATCATGTATTCCTTTCTTTTGAAAAGTCTGTAAAAGATAAAGTTCAAAAACATAATTATTTTTAATAGTAAAACTTTGTAAATAAGCCAGAATCGTTACAAAACAAAAAGGACGGCAAAATATTTAACGGTTATGTTTTTTTTAATGAAAAAGATGAAAAAAAAGCTTTTTTTGTAAAGCGCTTATTCAAGTGGGAATAGTGGTAATATTTAGTCACTTTTTAGGGTTCCGAACCTTAAGAGGTAAAAACGGAACCCTTATAGGATCACTCGTGTGTCTGTCCGTTCGTCTGTCACAGTCGATTTTCTCCGAAACTACTGGACCTAAAATTTTGGAAAAAATACGGAGGATTGACCTACAGATTCCAGGAAAATTATTAAGAAGTCCATGGTATTTGAAATATATCATATAAAAGAGCTTATTCTGTGATACGGTTTGAAAATGACGCCACTGAAAATAATCAAGGGTCGGAACCCTCTCCACGCGAGTTTAACTAGCTTCTTGGCCGGTTTTTTCTATTTGAATATAAATTACTTCAAATACACACAAAAACATGTAGTCTCATTTACCATCAAACATCTCATAAGCATTTTTGTTAATACCCATATTTATTGTAAATAAAAATTGGGCATAATTTAGAAAGGGTATTTGACTAGATTTAATTTAAAAATGGTGGACTTTTTTATTTTGATTTTTATTGCAGTTCTGGCGTTTTTTTCATCCCCCACTTTTCATACAAATTGCATACAATACAAAATAAAATAAATAAAAAATATTTTGTAAGAATTTCTAAAAAATTACGGTCTTTTGGACCTTTCTTTTTACTTTAAAAATGTAATTAATGTCAAATACCCTATCCATGTAAATAGCATATCCATCCCACAATCACTCATTTGTATGTATCCATTGGTACATTAGTGTTGGTAGATTTGTGTATACCATTGAAAAATCGCTTTGTAAATATAAATAAATGAAACGTAAGTAAAAACATAACACAAAACTAAATCCTAAAAAAAAAACCTGAATTAAAAACAATAAGACTTAAGAGGGTTTATCCCGAAAAGTGGCAACGTCGCATATAGCTGTCAAATGTATCGCTGTTTTTATTAATTTCTCAATATTACTATATTAAAAAAGAAGTTATCATTCTATGGTTGAATGACGAGACTCATTTTATATTTATTGGTTAGGCATTCAAATGATAATATTACATTAATACGCATGGAAAATGCGATGGAAAGTTTTCAAAAGATAGTACTTCCATAATCCTAAAAAAAATCGTGTTCCTATGATAATTGATGCAATCCATACTTGATGTTTTATTCAACCATAGAGCGATAATTTATGTTTTCATTCAGTAATATTCAGAAATTAATGAAAACAGCGAAATATTTGACAGCTATTTGCGACGTTGCCAACTTTCGGAGTAAACCCTCTTAAACACACCTCACCGGGACTTAATCGCGTAAAAACTATTTACATATATTTTACGCGATTAAGTCCCGGTGAGAGTGTCTTTAATATGAGTGTGTATCGCGAAAGTTTGAGACAATGTATAATAAGACTTAAATTGCTATTTAAAAATGTCTAAAACTCTTATATAATTTTTTTATTTAATCAAATAATACAAAAGATGTGTTCTAATGTATGGCTTTAAATTGATTTTTGTGTTTTTCTCTAGGCGAACGCTAAGAGGCCGAGAACTAGGGAAGAGGCGCAGAAGGAAATCCTAGACGCAGAACTAGACATGTTTACTAAACAGCAGGTAAGTTTGAATTCACCACTGAGCTTTTCGGTGTAGGAAAACATCGTGAGGAAACCTGCATGCATCTGCGAAGCAATTCAAAGATGTGTGTGAAGTCCCCAATCCGCACTGGGCCCGCGTGGGGATTATAGCCCAAATCTCGTGATAAGAGGAGGCCTGTGCCCAGCAGTGGGACGTAAATAGGCTGTAGTAGTAGTAGTAGGTAAGTTTTATAAATTATACTAGCTTCTGCCCGCGACTTCGTCCCGCGTAGACTTAGAATTTGCGTACCCGATGATACTATACATATAGATGGTTACGAACTTTTACTCGCGACTTCGTCTCAAGGGCGGATCCAGCTTTTAACTTAAGGGGGGGTCACGCCATTCAGCTCCCCCCCCCCTTTTTGCGTCAGGGGTAAAAATAAATAATACCAGTAGACCTAGTCCTGCCGAGGGGGGGTCATGACCCCCATGACCCCCCCCCCCTGGATCCGCGCTTGCTTCGTCTGCAGACTTTCGTACTAAACTTGCCCTCCAAATTAGACCAAAATGTGTACCTACCTACACGCTTTCATACTCTCAAAAGTTAGTGCATTAAAAGCTAAAAAAGCGTAGAGGTCCAATGGTCACTCAGGTTGACAGATCGACTTAGACTGCGACACCGTGGCGCCATCTATACCGCCAAATCACGATAAAATAGAAAACAATTGCTTACAAATACTAAATGTCACAATAAAAAGTAGCCTATGTGTTATTTCTAGGTTACAAACTATCTGTTTGCCAAATTTGATGCAAATTGGTTGGGCCGTTTAAGCGTGATTGAGTAACAAACATCCAAACAGCTTTCAGCTTTATTTTATTAATAAGATAGAGAACGAAGACGTTGCTCGCAGGACTGATGGCCGATGGGGCCGGAAAGTTCTCGAGTGGCGCCCGCGAACCGGGAGACGAGCTGTCGGTAGGCCTCCAACAAGATGGAGCGACGACCTCGTGAAGGTCGCGGGAAACCGGTGGAAGCAAGTAGCACAGGACCGGTCTGAGTGGCGAGCCTTGGGGGAGGCCTATGTCCAGCAGTGGACGTCTTTTGGCTGAAATGATGATGATGATGAAGATGGAGAAGGATTGAAAATGTTGTGTGACTCATGGAGAACCCGTTCCCGTGGAAATATTGGAATACAAAGTAGCCTATGTTATTCCCAGGGTCTCGAACTGTCTCCACACCAAATTTCAATTAAATCGGTCCAGTAGTTTCGACGTGAAGGTGAACGACGTGAACACTTTCACATTTATAATATTATATTATATATAGCCACTATTTATACACTATCCAAAGGTTGTCCGTTAGAGATTGCTATTAAACGATAAGACCGCCTGCTGTATGCCATACATTATGAATGTGTGGTGTTCAATAAAGTATATTGAATTGTATTTATATAGTATTAAGTAGATTAATAGGTACTTACCAATGATATTTACTGCAGGAGGGCCAAGACGTTACAGACATAGTGAAGAAGATCGCCGAACTCAGAAGACAGATGGCGGTGCAGTTCCCGCCGCATCCCGCCATGCGCCGCCCGCACTCCAGGTGAGGATATACTCATACTCATATTCATACTCTAATCATAAGGTCCCAGGAACGTATTGGTAGTTTTACTGTAACGTGTATTGTTGAAAATGGATTAATAACAACTCGGTATTTAAAAAAAATAATAATAAAAAAATAAGAACCGCCTTCAAACTCCGACAGACTGCGATGTCAATGTCAAGTTCACTATATAGTGATGATAATCATATGATTATCATTTATTTGGGTTTATTTTTCATTAAAAAAATTTTTTTCGGCTACAGTTTCCAAACATTACTATAGAAATACATAAGTAACTCTGAAGTCTTCGAAATTGACACCAAAATCATCTACGTGCTAGCAAATTTTGAGGAGTTCCCTCATTTTCGCATAGAACCCATCATCAGAACTGAACCAAATTAAAATGGGACCAATTCGGAGATACCACCTTTCGATTAAAAAAAGAACCATCGAAATCGGTGCACAATTGACGGAGTAATCGCGGAACATACATACAGAAAAATAAAAATAAACATATAGACGAATTGAGAACCTCCTCCATTTTTTTGAAGTCGGTTAAAAGATAAGAAATCCAACTGCACACAAACGTTTGATATACCCAGTGTCACTCTCACAAGCAAGACGAATCTAACGACACCTCGCAAGCTAAAATCCATCTAGTCGTTTAGGCTACAGGGCGTGCCAAAGAAATATACATACTCACATACGTTCATTCGAAAAACATAACCCTCCTTCTAGCGCAGTCGGGTAAAAACACAACCCTCCTTCTGGCGCAGTCTGGTTAAAATAAACAATAACACGAATAGGAAAGCAAACAGAAATAAATGCACAAGAAATGCATGTTTCATTTATTTCCTTACCTGGACTTGACAGCTGGCACTGAAACACATATTCTTTATTCGTAATTCGTCCTTTGCTATGATAATTCGTAATAATGAATAACCATCATACTGACCCGTATTGTAATTTTGCAAGCTATCGCATTGTCAAGCGGAAGCTCAGGTGAGATACCACATTAAACCTTATCTATCAGTTTTTAATTGCGAATTTTGTATGAATTGACACATTTGTTTATATTTTATTTTAGTTGGCAACGGTAAGATTTTTTAAACTTAAATTTATCTAGAACTTAAAAGGCTGATAAGGATTTAGCGTCGAAATTTAGGGATAGGCCATATGAACAGAAAAATTGCATAGTAAAGAGATTGTCAGTCTATATAATTAGGTTGTCTGGTAGAGATCGCTACTAAGCGATAAGACCGCCTGCTGTATGCCATACCTTTTTGTGTAATTATATTATGTCTACTGTTCCTTGATTGTGTGGTGTTCAATAAAGTACATTGTATTGTATTGTAATTAAATTCAAATTCAATCAATTATTCAGCAAATTGGCCACATACGGACACTTCAGGAAATTAAATGATCTACCAGCGGTTACTAGCCAATTTCTGAGAACGGGACCGCCAAAAATACTCAGCAGAAAGCTTTTATCAAAATTTCTATTACAATTTTACAAGACATTCTAACAGAAATTACATTTTCAGACATGTATAGTCCCTACTACTTCATCCTATTTGCTACCCACTGCTGGGCACAGGCCTCCTCTCATCAGTCCCTACAAATAAATTAAATCTAAGTTATTGGAGATGTACTTATTGTAGTCTCCAAGGGGCCAAAAATATATGATAATAATAATTGTAATGGACAGCCTCCATTGTCAAATAAAAATAAATTTCATATAAACAGCATCAAAATGTCAATAATAGGTACTAGAGATGGGCCGACTACGGATTTTGCCGACTAATCGGTTTTCAATTTGCCGATTAATCACCGACTAGAAACGATGCCGAATAGTCGGCTTTTCCGACTAATCGTCGACTAGTCGGCCCATCTCTAATAGGTACATAAATCCAGGTTTTAATGAGTACATTCATACACACGTATATAAGTACATGATGGAGTCTCTCTTTTAAAATTGTATAATTATTATTTTAACCTTGTCTCTGCTGTTGATCCAGTCCTCTACATTGAAAACATTTGTATTTTGCGAATGATAAGTTATAAAGTTACTTACCAACGTTGTTATTTGCAGAGGGGGCCGATTCAACACGTCTACGCGCTACACGCGAGCGCCGTTCGTGAACCAGTCTGTCGACCACCGGCCCCGCGGCCTCCTGGTCTCGGGCTTCGAGGCCGACGAGGCCGCCGCCCTCACGGCGCACTTCGCGGTATGTGGACAGACGCGGGAACAGACATACACAGGGTGGCCACTTTCTGGAAAACCGGGAAAACCGGGAAAAGTCAGGGAAATTCGCTAGTTATGGAAAAGTCAGGGAATTGTCAGGGAAATTAATGGAGGTCAGGGAATAACAATGGTCACTGTATGTACATAATAAAATAAAATTATGTAATATGTTTATCTATATTAGCAACCAATAAAGACCGAAGAAGAAGTTTTACCATCTTCAAACATTATATATATAGGTATCTACTATAATAGGTAAAAGTGACCGTGCGGCGCGCACGTGCCACTTTACTATTACTCGGAAATCGTCGCCGCAAAGATGTCAAAGGACGCCGACATTTGACCGGCGCAGGTTGGCGGCATATATCAAAGGCTTGGTAGGTATCAGGTGTTCTATTTACCGCCTTGCGGCCGCCCTTTGCAATAGCTAAAAAATTTGATTGATTTGATTTTGATTCATTCCTATTCATTACGCGATTGGATAAAGACGATAGTGAAAGTGTGCTGTGTACTTATTTACTTACGAATATTGTTTTATCGGAAGTTAATGTTAAGTGCATTAAGGACGTGAATTAAGAAGACTACATAAGGACTATAATTACCTATTCTCTGTGTTTATTTTGGATGACCTTGGTAAGTGATTTTATTATTTCATTATTTCACAATCTTAACTTGTCACGATAAGTAGGTAGAGGTATTTTTTTTCATTTCATTGGTATAGGCAAACGAGCGCAAAACCCACCTGATGGTAAGAGGTCACTGGCCCATGGGCACCGGAATCTTATGATCTCTTAATAAGAAACCATAAGATCGAATGCGTTGCCTACCCTGAACTGAACCCGAAGCACGCACCCTGAACCTGAACCTGAACGCAAAGGGTCAAATGCTATTACGGAGACTTCCGCTGTCCGTTTGTCACCAGGGTGTATCTCATGAACCGTGATAGCTATTCAGATGAAATTTTCACAGATTAGGTATATATTTTTGTTGCCGCTATAACAACAAGTACTAAAATCAGAATATAATAAATATAAATATTTATGGGGCTCCCATTCAACATCCGGTCACCGAAAATAAGCATCTTCGCGCGCAGTCAGTACTTGGATGGGTGACCGCCTGGGAACACCGCGTGACGTGGGCCATTGACCTCGACTAATTTACGTTTTATATTGTATAAAATTCCTTAATTTTTGAGAATATAGGGATGATTTTAACTCTTCTAGTGAAGGCCATTGTCGCATTACATAATTGCCTCTGTAATCGTGTGAAACTAGTAGATTCTGATCTGGGTTTTTATAGATACAATGGTACGGCACCTTTCGTACACGATTACGACTCTCACTTGGCTGGTTTTTTTTCGCGATTTCAGCATTGGTCCTGTAATAAAAGTTGTTCAGTTTGACCTATAAATTCACTGCGACGAGTATGGTTGGTCCTTAAAATTTCACCCTGTTTATATTTTTATGCCAACTCACAAGTTTGGAATTGTTTATCATTTCATCGATTTTTATCAATTTCAATTTGAATTTACCACTGAGCTTTTCGGTGAAGGAAAAACATCGTGAGGAAACCTGCACGCATCTGCGAAGTAATTCAAAGATGTGTGTGAAGTCCCCAATCCGCACTGGGCCCGCGTGGGGACTATAGCCCAAACCCTCTCGTGATGAGAGGAGGCCTGTGCCCAGCAGTGGGCCGTAAATAGGCTG
Organism: Aethes cnicana; assembly: GCA_963971205.1. Lineage (NCBI taxonomy): Eukaryota > Metazoa > Arthropoda > Insecta > Lepidoptera > Tortricidae > Aethes > Aethes cnicana. Next base: position 4,919,164 of record OZ020301.1, on the reverse strand, counting down.
TTGTAGTAGTAGTAGTAGTCATCGATTTTTATAGCTAGGTGGAATATGTTGTAAGTAAGTAAGTTACAGCTTTATACGCCTCGTCATTGTTTTCTTTTAACTTCCAGATGGTCAATCTACGATGTCGAGTAGGAAGAAAACTTCTTTTAATTGTCAATGGCCATTGAAGGATAATTTTAAACCATGGCTTGAACCTGTCAAAAATGACCCTTTTTCCGCCTACTGTACGATGTGTAAAAAAAGTTTCGCACTTAGTAACATGGGCGAGCAGGCTCTTACGAGCCATATGAACGGGAAAAAACACAATATCTCATTATGTAATCAAAATAAAAGCATGAGCCTTAAATCATTTTACACGGAAGATAAAAAGGAACCTATTTCCAAAGCCAAAGAACCCATAACAACTACTTCTCCAGACATAATAGTCGAATCAGCAGGACAGGTCACGCCTTCACATCACACTAATACTAAAGAAAAACGTGTTATAATGACAATGCTGATTAAGGACGAAGTTACAAAGGCTGAAATAATTTGGTGTCTATATCAAGTACTAAGTCATAGCTCACAAAGGAGTGGTGGACAAGCCGTGGATCTCTTTCCTCTGATGTTTCCGGACTCTGATATTGCAAAAAAAATGCGCTTGCAACGAACAAAAATAGCCTACACTGTTGTAAATGGATTAGCGCCATATTTTTTTCGACAATTAAAAGAAGAATGTTCTGATTGTGATGTCGTTACCATTGGATTCGACGAATCCCTTAATAAAGTTGCTCAGAAAGGGCAAATGGACATCTTTGTCCGTTATTGGGACAATGAGAAAAACCAAGTCCGGAATAGATATTACGGCTCAGCTTTTCTGGGGCACGCAACTGCTGCTGATTTATTGGAGGCTTTTCTTGGCACAACTGAGGGCATTGATACAAAAAAAATATTGCCGGTTTCGATGGATGGCCCTAATGTAAATAAGAAATTTTTGCAAGACCTAAAGTCCAAACTCAAAAATGAGGGCGAAGCAGGTGACCCAATTTTGCTCAACATCGGGAGTTGTGGACTCCATAATCTTCACAATGCGTTTAAAAAATCAATGAAAGCCTCGGGCTGGAAGGTTATAGCGTTTTTGCGTTCTCTGTACTACCTATTCTGCTATAGCCCCGCGCGTCGTGAAGACTATACAAGGTTTTCAGGCTCGAGTACATTCCCATTAAAATTTTGTGCAGTACGTTGGCTCGAAAACTTTAGCGTTGTTGATCGCGCCACTAATATTATACCCAACGTTGAAAAATATGTGAAGGGAATTAAAAACGAAAAGAAAGCACCTGATAGCGCAAGCTTTACAGTAGTAAATTCTGCATTGGAAGACAAATTATTAAAGGCTAAATTGGCCTTTTTTCAATCGGTGGCGGTGCAAGTGGAGCCATTTTTAACATTATTTCAATCCGACGCACCACTTGCTCCACTTTTATTCGAATCACTTTTGGACACACTGAAAAAAATTATGCAAAGATTTGTTAAATCGGATGTATTCGATTCTGCGACTAATATCACGTCGATTGACTTGAAAAAGGAGTCTAATCTGATAAATGCGAAAGAAATCGACTTGGGCTTTGCTGTAAAAAATGCTCTTCGAAATAGCCGCGATATTAAAGATATCGATATCTTGCGCTTTCGTCAAGACTGTCGAAAGAGCCTCGTAGAATTTTGCGTGTCATTGTGCCAAACATCTCCACTTTCATATACTTTGACTAAGGGAATATCTTGTTTCGATCCTGCAATCGCACTCAATGCGAAACTCCGGCAAGAGAGGCTCGACAAAGTGTTAGACATATTTGTCAACCATAACCGGCTTACAGGATACGAAGCAGACAACGCTAAAAGTGCGTTCAATGACATTTGCAAAACACCGGAGTTTAAAAAATCCATGGAACAGTTTTCCATTAAGAACGGCCACCGACTGGATGATCTTTGGCTCGGTTTGTTAAAGAACAAAAATACAGACTTGCAAACGTTTGTAAAAATGGTCATGGTTTTGTCCCATGGGAATGCTTATAATGAGCGAGGATTTTCCATCAATAAAGAGTTATTGGTGGAGAATCTTTCGCAAGAGTCTATAATTGCGCAAAGACGCGTTTATGACGCCATATCTTACCACGGAGGTATAGATAAAATAAATATAGGAAAAAAAATTATCCACGCGGCTCGTAATGCCCACTCTTTGTATACGGAGGAGCTACAAAAAAAAAAAAAAAACTTAAATTCAGAAGCGAAAATCAGAGCAGAGAAAAGAAAGACTGCGGAAATGGTCAGAGAATTAGAAGCTAAAAGGCAAAAAATTCTCGAAGGAGCTGCCAGAGAAGCTGCGTTATTGGAGACAGAGATTACCAAATTGCAGTAGATTTTGTTATTATTTTTAAATAAGTATATGTCGGAGACTCATATACCTAAAGTGTTCCTTATAGTATTTCTCACTGGATTATATTATATTATACATTTAATATCCAATAAATTGATTTCAGTAGTCAGATGTACAGTTTCAATTGTGTTTTCCTGTATAGCTTTTAACAAAAATAGTCAAAAATTAAATGTATTATTGGGTAATTGTAGAACTAATTTCTCGGGACTCCAACTATCTCCATACCAAATTTCATCCAAATTGATGTAGCGGTTGAAGCGTGAAAAGGTAACAGACAGACAGACAGAGTTACTTTCGCATTTATAATATTAGTATGGATTTCTTGTATGCAATTTTTTTGTATGTATATTCCGCGATTACTTCGTGAATTGTGCACTGATTTCGATGATTTATTATTATTATTATTATTATTTTTTATTGTAAGGTGGTTCTTCTATCGTAAGTTTTTCTCTGACCATAGTCAGGGAAAAACTTGAAAAAACGCCTGGAAAACCGGGAAAAGTCAGGGAATTTTGGTTGTAGTAAATAGTGGTCACCCTGCATACAGTACATAGACCCGCGGCCTTTACTCGCATCCATTCTAGTAACACTGTCTCACACACAATCACAATGACACACGCACTGTAACACAAACACACACAATCACTCATTAACATGCACATACATACATTCAAACATATAATAAATGACTAGCATACCCATATTTTATACTAGTCTTGCCGTAGGGCAAGACTAGTATAAAATATGAAGAAGTAGTAGTACAGTCAGCAGCAGAAGTAGATAAGCTGTCCAGGTGTTCAAAATGACCTACACACGCCCTTAACGTCTTAAGAATAAGGTCGTGTGTAGGTCATTTTGAACACCTGGACAGCTTATCTACTTCTGCTGCTGACTGTACTTCTTTTGCGTGAAATATAAACATGACGTTAACTGCTCCGATAACCGATTTTAATCAAACATAGCTTAAAATTATCCATCCAAATGATGCTCTATTTTTTGATAACTGCATTCAAACAGTAGTCCCAAGGAGATAAACAAAAAAGTTTAAAGAAATGTAATTGTTTAATAGAAAATAGATTATATTATACTAAACAAGAATTAAAACTACTTAAAAATAACTAAAATACTTAAAATTACTTATAAATACTTAAAAATACATCAAAATCTAAAAACTGCCCCCGCGGCATGGTACCGAAGATGCTGGCAGCATTTCCCCGTTGTATGGCGATGCTCAAGCGTTGAGCGAGGAAGCTGCCAGCTCTTCGGTCCCTAATCTCTTTGAAATTTCTTTGTAAAAATCAAGAGTTTAACAGAAATTAAACAAAAAAGTCCAATATAGTATACAGATAGATTTATTCTAATAGCGGCCGTCTTTCCAGCAATTCGGCGAGATCGTGAGCAAGGAGCTGAACCCGACGGTGCCCGAGCTGGTGGTGGTGTACAAGGCTCGGCCGCACGCCGAGCTGGCGGCGCAGCAGGGCCGGCACTACAACGACAGGACGCTGACGGTACGTACACCATACAGGACTGATGGCCGATGGGGCCGAAAAGATCTCGAGTGGCGCCTGCGAACTGGGAGACGAGCTGTCGGTAGGCCTCCGACAAGATGGAGCGACGACGTCATACACCACAGCTTACACTAGCGCACGCCCGAGAAAATGCGCAAACGGAACGCGGACTCATCATAAATGACACCTAACTCTCCCCATCTCTTTCATCCTTTCGTTTGACTAAGTTCGATTTGACAGTAAAGAACTGTCAAGTATCATGGATTCACTCATTCTTTATTCTACAATAGAGTCATATATATGAGAGGAGGCCTGTGCCCAGCAGTGGGACGCAAATAGGCTGTAGTAGTAGTAGAGTCATATATGTCTACTAGCTTTTCCCCACAACTTCGTATGCGCAGAAATATTAAAATGGAAAATCCCGTTTTTTTCCGTTCCCGTGGGAATTTCGGGAAATCCTTTCTTAGCGGATGCCTACGTCATAACATCTACCTGCATGCCAAATTTGAGCCCGATCCGTCGAGTGATTTGGGCTGTGCGTTGATAGATCACTATGTCAGTCAGTCAGTCAGTCACCTTTGAGTTTTATGCACGCGAAAATGTCACACGTAGCTTTTTTTGGTGATTTTTGTCGACGGCCAGTGTGTATAGTGCAACGCGCGTGTTTACTCTCCCCACAACCCCCGCCGTCCCCGCTGTCGCCCCGCCCCCCAACGTCTGTCGCACCTCTGGACGGTCGGGCACGAAGTTGACGACCTAATCACCTTTCGCAGGTAGGCATAGTCGATTGGCCCCTCGTGACACCTGACACCAGGAACATACCTTCAAAAAGCGACGCAACATATTTTGGCATAACCCCAAACCAAGCGCAAATCTATGTTCTACATGAACAACCACTAGATGCGGTCCGCGGAACGACTGAAATTGAAGAATTTCAAGAAACATTTATATACAAGAAAGCAAAAGATACACCTATACACAAAGTTATTTTCCTATCGGACGAAAAAGGCCTAAAGTATGAAAATAAACTAAAAAGAATATTAGGGGATGATTTTTCTGTACGTTCTATAATCAAACCAGGAGCTAGATTGAGCGAAATAATGGATTGTCATTACATCTTGAAAGATTACAACAAATCAGACTTTGTGGTTGTATACGGCGGTTGGCATGATAGGAAATATATTGAAAGAAACAATACGCAGCACCTCCTCTACTATAATTTGTCGAAACTGACACACACCAATGTTATTGTAAAAGAAGTGTCACGTAACAACAATTTCATTGAACAGAATATCAATGCACTGTTGAAGAAGGCTTGTGCTATGTACAATGCCTTTTTTGTACCCGCAGATCGTAGTGTCGAGAGGAAATTGCATGTGCCGTATTGGTGTCGTGCAATATGTAACGTTATATTGGCAACTTTGATACGCGCTGGCAAATGTGAAAGTTCGCCAAATCAAATTATAAACAACGAGCCGTTGCCCGCGACTTCGTACCGCGTCATTGATCTATTATAAGTAAGAACTCACAATCAGCCGAAGAAAAATGGCCCCGTCAAAACGGGTGCCCGAACAACTCGGGCACCCGTTTGGCGCTCAGTAAATTTGACATTTAAGTCTTATAGTGTTAGGTTTACTTTTGTATAAAATATTTATCTTGACACATATAATAAAGAGGCGTTATTAGCATATTGGAACGTAATATCTAATGTCAGTTTGCTCCATATATTTTGATATATTCTGTTAGGCACTGTTCGTCCATACATTATTATAGGTCAATGTATAAGCTATATTATTGTAAAGTTTCATTAAAATCCATTCAGTAGTTTTTACGTGAAAGAGTAACAAACATCCATCCATACGTACAAACTTTCGCGTATATAATATTAGTAGGATTCATATAATGAATAATGAATAATTTATTGTCTGAATGTGAGTAGTATCAAAAGGTCGTACACATAACTTTGTCCTTCACAATCAGCCGATGTCCGGCATACAATATTAAACTTAACCTAGAAGATTCTATTTAACATGCAAAATTTACCAAGTCTGATTTTTTACATTTGAATGTCACGCTTATCCAAATTATGAAATAATATTACAAAACTAATTTAAGAATTCTTTTACATTATAAAACATATTATTTAAACACCAATCAAACAATTTTTTTTGATATTTCAACAGTTGTAGCACTTTCATTTCATCTGGTAAATTGTTGAAAATGTTAACAGACATCATAGTACACATTCTCGTCAAAATGATATTTTTAGTCGGCTAGGGAAATTCTATCATAGATATATCTAGACAGTCGCCATGTGTACATCATTTTCACAAAGTTGAGTATTATTTACTTTGTTTCATCATCATCGTATCAGCCGATAGAAGAAAGTTAAAACGTTAGATAATCTATCTTCTTCTTTCTATACTATCTATACTATAATAAAAGAGCAGAACCCGGCGTGTCTGTACATAGAAAGAAAAGTTACTCATGGTAATTTGTTTAGTTTGAATTGTAGCTAAATTGTAATGCCCATTTTTGAGTAGGAATATGTCAAATTCCTTATGTAGAAAATGTTGTTAGAACTGTGATCACAATTAAAAAATACAACTGCAATTTCTGGAATATTATTTTCTCAAATATGATATAAAATATTGCAAGTGTTAGGTCCGTCCGGGGAGGTACCACCGTCTTTCCCCGCTAACCTGCCGCCTAATAGCAGTGCTCGCACTGTTGTGTTCCGGTAGGGGGTTAAGGCGGCCGGTGAAAATACTGGCACAGAGGCATTCCATCTTAGCCCTCAGGGTAGGCAACGCATTCGAGATCCTATGGTTTCTTAGTAGGGGGGGACCAAAGGATTTCGGTGTCCATGGGCTTCAGTGACCACTTACCATCAGGTGGGCTGTGCGCTCGTTTGCCTATACCATCGACAAAAAAAAATTACGTTCGGAAGTTAAACTTCCCTCATCTATTGCTAGTTCACAAGAAAACGCTCCAATGTTTTTTTTTTAATGTAGCTTTTGTCCAGTGCTGGACAGGGATAGGCTAGACTGGACAATGTGAACTCACTAACCTTTTCGGTGAACGAAAACACCGCGAGGAAACCTGCACGCATGTGCGAAGTGATTTAAGGATGTGTGTGAAGTGCCTAATCCGCACTGGGCCCGCGTTGGAACTATAGCCCACTCTAGATGACAGGCCTGTGCCCAGCAGTGGGACGTAAATAGGCTATTGTGGTGGTAATACTCGCCCCCCATATATATTTTAGTACTAGCTTCTGCCCGCGACTTCGTACGCGTGGAATATAAAATTGCCGATAACTTTTCTTTCCGACATCCGATTTTAATCAAACATAGCTTATATGTTGCTCCAAATGATGCTCTATCTACCCTTGAAAACTGCATTCAAATCGGTTCAGTAGCTTCGGAGATTAACGCTAACAAACAGACAGACAGACTGAAAGAAAGAGACAGAAAATTACCCTTTTATTATAGTATAGATAGATTTTAGTAGCTTTCATTTTATTAAAAGAAGACCCCTTATCTCAAGAAACAAATTCTAAGTACATGCCTTGGCTGGGTTGTAACTTGTATTACCATTTATTGGAATTCAGTTATCGCCTTCCCGCGGGAACTATGCGTTATTCCGGGATAAAAAGTAGCCTATGTCCTTCCCCGGGACTCCAACTATCTCCATGCCAAATTTTATCTGAATCTGACTAGCGGTTTAAGCGTGATGAGGTAACATACAGAGTTACTACTACTACTACTACAGCCTATTTGCGTCCCACTGCTGGGCACAGGCCTTCTCTCATCACAAGAGGGTTTGGGCTCTAGTCCCCACGCGGGCCCAGAGCGGATTGTCATGACTTCACACACATCTTTGAATTACTTCGCAGATGCGTGCAGGTTTCCTCACGATGTTTTTCTTCCCCGAAAAGCTCAGTGGTAAATTCAAATTGAAATTCGCACATAAGTAAACTAAGAGGTGCGAGCCGGAATCGAACCCCCGACCCTCTGCACGAGAGGCGGTAGGTCGAACCACTAGGCCACCACGGCTTTTATACGACAGAGTTACTGTAGCATTTATAAATATTAGTTTGGTTAGCTGTAGCATAGAAACAGTAAGGTAAACCTAGAATGTCAACCTTCATACAAGTCGGCGTACGCCCGAAATAAGTGTTAAGAGGGTTTACTCCGAAAGTTGGCAACGTCGCAAATCGCTGTCAAATATATCGCTGTTTTCGTAAATTTCTGAATATTACTGAATGAAAACATGAATTATCGCTCTATGGTTGAATAAAACATTACGTATGGATTGCAACAATTATCACAGAAACACGAAATTTTTAGGAATATGGAAGTACTATCTTTTGAAAACTTTCCATCGCATTTTCCATGCATTTTAATGTAATATTATCATTTGAATGGCTAACCAACATATATAAAACGAGACGCGTCATTCAACCATAGAATGATAAATTCTTTTTTTATTCAGCAATATTGAGAAATTAATAAAAACAGCGAAATATTTGACAGCTGTATGCGACGTTGCCAACTTTCAGGATAAACCCTCTTAAATGCGATAATAGATGCCTAGGTAGCCTGCATATAATGAACTCCATGAGCAACATCTAGATGGCGCCTCGACTCATCTTACAGAATATGTATGGAAGCTTGAAGCGCTCCCTGGATGTTGCTCATAAAACAGAGATTTTCCAATATACGCCGCAATTTAGGAAGATTGACAGTATATAATTACAGACTTATTATTAGTACTAGCTTCTGCCCGCGACTTCGTCCGCGTGGAATTTGGTAATATCTTTCCACGGAAACTACATATTCCGGGATAAATATTAGCCTATATGTTGACCAGTGTTATAAACTACCCCCATACCAAATTTGTTTTGAGTTAAATCCGGACATACATACACACATAGACAATTTTTCCAAAAACCTTGTTTTTGTGTTCATTATCGTTTATATAATAGTCCCCTCGACTTGATAGTTTATTTTAATTTTCAAGTTACTGACGCGACTTCTTCTACAGACTTATTATTAATAGTATCGAGTGTGGAATGTGTCTTGGTAAGGAGTGCAATCTTATAGGTATTGTTGAAAACGTGTCCAGCGGATTTGACAAGCAACAAAACAAAACACACTCTCCTCACAACCGTTTTCGCCTCAGCAGCGCCATCTGAAGGCGCTACTGCAGACTATCCGTCCATGGCGTGTCACTTGTGGCGACCGCAGCGCCCCCAACCTACCCGATTTGGTGTCCACTTTTGGAACTATAAAGATTGCGCTCCTTTACTTCATCATCATCCATCATCATCATCATTATTTCAGCCGATAGACGTCCACTGCTGGACATAGGCCTCCCCCAAGGCGCGCCACTCAGACCGGTCCTGTGCCACTCGCATCCACCGCGTTCCCGCGACCTTTACAAGGTCGTCACTCCATCTTGTTGGAGGCCTACCGACAGCTCGTCTACCGGTTCGCGGACGCCACTCCAGGACTTATTTACTTCAACCCTCCATAATTAGTAGTATAGGTCAGTTGTGTATATAATTGTTTATTAATATTACCATGGATGTTGTCCTCAGATCACGTGGGTGGCGAATACAAAGGCTTTCACGGGCCCGCCGCGGGCGCCTTCGCCGCGCGCCGAAGCCACGGAACCTAGCAAGGATACAGAGGTAACACATACACTCACGCCTATACCCCGTCGGGGTGGACCGGGACCACAGAACACAGCCTGCAGAAGTGAAAACAATTCGAATGAAGTGTCAATGTTTCCGTGCGAGGACGTCTGTACACTTGTAAATTTGTGTGTGTGTGTGTGTGTACCACTACGCAAGCCAACGATTCACTCGCCATCTGCGGATGACGGTGAGGCGAGTTGGGCGCCAGTTGCGCGCCGCCTAGATTCAGGCTTAAATATTCTGTGGTAATACCGCATAGTAACCTTCATTTGAATCTCCCAGCAGACGGCGGCGGAGGCTGCACACGCGCTGCTCCGCTTCGACGAGGAGGATGACGACGAGGAGGACCGCTCGTGGCGCCGTTGACGGCGGCCCGCCTGACGGAAGGAGCCGCCCGCGCGCCGGCGCCGCCCCCCACCCGTGCGAGCGCCGCGCTCCCCCTCATACGGACTCTAACCTAGACAATCAACATACGTCTATCAAATCACTACATTCTGAAAATCAGCGCCTCGAAAGTGTATTTTTTTTTCAAAATTTTGCTTTCTCTTTGAGACCACGTACATTCGCCATCAGATATATTTGAACAAACAAGGGTAATCATAAATATCTGGACATGTACTCTAATGTCTTGACAATAAGATCGTGTTCAGAATTTTATGATCACCTTGTTTGTTGACATATCTGATGGCGACTGTACGAATTGACGGACGAACATGAAATACTACCGCTGTCGAGAACTTTAGACTCCGTTAGTTAAATAGACGGCAGGGCTTGAAACCGGTTTTTGCCCCCATACAAATAAACCGGTTTTCTTATCGTTCTTTCGTTTACTATTTCATGTTTAATAAGGCTATAAAATAATACGAAGTAATAACCTAAATACACTATAGAGTTCCACATAAAGAGTATAAAATAATTCTAAATATTTGGCTATTTCGGGGTTTTTTAATTAACCGGTTACAAGCCCTGATAGACGGTTCTATGGTTAGCGGAAAATTAGCGCTTTTAAAAAAATGTTTGGCAAGTTATTGAGACCATGTACCAATTGACGAACGAACACATGTACACTATCTCTGACCAGAGTTTTTAGACGATGGTTCATAGAAACTGTAATCTAACCTAACTTCTAAAGTCAATAGTGGCTAAAAATTCGCCCCGAAAATGTATTTTTTTCTCGATTTTTTAAATGTGTTTCATAGCTTGTTCGGGCCTAGCGACGGACAGGTTAACGGACACATACACTACTATGCTCTTATGAACTGTAACTTAATAAGTTTGTCTAAGCACTGATCAGTGCCAGACAGTCCACTTCGTTCAAAATGATTTAAAATTCACATTTGGAAAGCACAAATCGACAACCTAACTTCGAATGACAAAAAACTTAAATTATAACTAAATTTCAGTTCAGTTTTATCTCGGTCCCATGGGAATTTCAGGAAATCCTCTCTTAGTGATCCCTACACTCCCCAAGCAACATACATGCCAAAATAAAATGAACGAAATTTTGGAAGAATTACGCTTTCGTAGCAATTAATTACCTGTGTGCTAATCATATGGCTCATACGCTTACATATAACGTGTATGTGTTAGAAATAACATAATTTACCTTCGTCTTATGAAATAATTTTAAACTTTGCTATACACACCTATTGATTTTATGTCCAATCATATCGTAGATGTTTTTTATTATTAGGAAAAATACTGAAGCATTTTAAAAACTCTAGTTGCCTGTGGTCCTTTTAGCGAAATATATGTCAGTTAGCCGTTTTAACAGGTTGAAACGGCAACTGTTATTTAGGCCTCAAATTGACTTCCTGTATCTACATAAAGCTTCATTTCGGCTACGGATGATTAAAAGTTTGATATAGGAATTGGGCCTATCAGAATCATCGAATAGTGACTCTCATTGGAAAATAATCGCTATTTTCATACGCAAAAGCGCTATAGTAGTTTCGTTTTTATTTGAACTAAATTATTTGCTATTCATAATTTATTGGGACGGTAAAGAACAATAGCTGTAAGGGGCCAACAACAGTTTATATTTCATTCAATAAAATTGTTTTTTTTTATTCACTAGGCTTCATAATTTAAGTCTATGTTTACAGGCATTGTAATATTCAAACAAAAATATATACAAGACATTTTCTCTTCTAGAAAACGAGAATTTCAACTCTAAACTTAAAAAAAAAGCTCGAGTTGATCGCAGTTTCGGTTAACATATCTATCAGCTATACATTTTTTGATCTATCAAACATTTGAGTACATTATTAATACAAGAGAGCCATTTTTTAACACAATACTATCATAAATCGTCATTACCACGTCATCGCGACTAATTCGAAGGATTTTAATAGTCATTTTTTTTGAGATCATAAAAGGAGTAAAACATGAAGGAGAGAAATATTATGAATATGAAACTTAAAAAATAAATTTTTATATTTGATCGTCTTACACAAAAATTACACTACTTTAGATTATCAAACGAATCAGTGCTCAAAATTTAGTTTATCACCAAAACTGCCTTTCTGACAACTCTTACTTAACTATCTTAATATCTCCGAGACATTTATTTATGTTTGTTATTAAAAAAAAATACAAACAAATAAGGTAATTTTGTTCCATTATCATATAATATTTTTACTAGTCATCATCAGCTCAAAAGATTAACCATTAAAAGCCCTCGGGCTATATTAGGTCAAGTTAAATTAAAACAATTCATAGTTATGTATTGAACACCAAGCAAAGCAATATAATATAGTATATTCAGTAAATATACTATGTATTTACTTCATATTGTTATTTGATAGAGACGATAGGCTAGAAAACCTAGTTACTACACTACAGTTATTAATTGCGTAAGGTAATGTCGTTTTTAAGTCCCCCCTTTGAAAACAATTAAATATATAAGTATTTAAAAACATATAGTGTAATACTATAATTTCAAATTGGAAGATGGGCTTTTTAATATTTTGGTTATAATTATCAAATGCTTCGTTTCAAGTAAGTTTGTACGAATTCAGCTGTATAAGAAATGTATAATTAAAAAGTTGGTTGTGTATGTCCAGCAGTGGACGTCTTTCGGTTGAAATTATTATGACGTATTTATTTGTTGAATTATAGTTTTCTTTACGTTTGTTATTTAAATATATTAATATTTACCGTTTCCAAAGGGGGCCAAGTACGTTAGAAAAATCCTATAAAAGTACAAATTTATTCAAACGAAGTAACACTTATCGCAATAATACTTTAGTTATTTAAATGTAACTTAAAGAATGCCTTATCTACTTGTAGCGTAGGATCAATTTTGCTTGTATCGATGTTGTGAGGCACTATATTCTAACTAAACTTTAGTGTTACATGCGTTATTACGAACTAACAGATAAACACACAACCTATCAGTGATTTGCACGTATTTGAACAACAGACACTACCCTTTTCTCTGGTTTTTCGTTTAATTTTATTTCTCAATTTCTTTTTGAATCAAAGTTTGCTATTATAATCCTAAATTGGATAGATTTGCAACAGGCGGTCTAGGGATTGAAAGGTTAGTAGCAGAGCGGGTTTATAATTTTAGGTTTTAAAAATCTGAAATATTAACAATATCTAAAGATATACATATTTACCAGTTACAATCTATGGTAACTCGGCTAGCGCGTACAGACAACACGTTATACTGTATAGATGTAAATAATTCAGTCTTTTTGCTGTTTTTCGTTAGTTATATCGAAAGATTTTACTAGGCTAGTTAGGATACTTGGCGAAGTCGATTTTTAAATTTCTTCGAGGCTCGTTTTTTATTTTATTCTTATTAAAATTGGGTTTAAACAAAATAAAGTACTCTAGAGTATATTTGGGACAACTATCGTTGAAAATTATTGCATGTAATCCTTCTGATACTTTCTGTAGTCAAATAATAATATAAAGTTTAATATCCGTAAGTTGTTAGTTCATTATCTCTACGTTGAGACAGAACAACATAATCATCGAATTTAATCAAACTTGTAAGTACATAAACCATATTTTAATCGGTGTAACTTTCTAAATGTCAAAAGTACTTGACTAAAAATAAAATTATGCGAAGTTCACGCACTTTTCGTGTGGACTAGAAATTTACAGAAAACCAAGTTTGGACTTTATGTTAATAATAACATTTGACCTATGAATTTTAAATTTCCGATCAAAACATTCGTCCATCAGCATGACTTTTTCTAGGCACTTAATCAGACCTATTTAAAAATAAAAACAAACTACTATAAACATTTTACTGAATAATTACTACCTGACTCCCTGTTCAGCCAAAATACACATAATAACTTGATAAAGTGAATCTATGATTGTTGTAATAAAGCGTAGATTGGCTTGTATAGTCGACTATAAGGAAATGTGCAAAATGTTACAAAATTGTGCAAACAGTCACCTTTCTACCATAGTAGAGATCTTCTACTATCTTAATTCCCGCGCCTTCACATTTTAAACAGCTGAAGCTGTTTTTTTTATTATTATTTAAAAAGCACCACCAATACTCTCAACGCATTGTGGATGGCTGTCTCAGGACGCACACGTGTGTTGAGAGTGTTGGTGGTGCTTTTTAAATACATTGAAGCGTTTTGAAATGTGAAGGTGCGGGACTTTAGATAGTAGAAGATCTCTACCAAGGTCTGTATACATAATTATGTAAAATTAAAATGATAATAAAATTTTCTTTGTAGTTGACGGTACACTTGCCATCAGATATATCGCAGCGAATAAGGTGCTCATAAATATCTGGGCATGACCTTGATGTCAAGGCGATAGAGTGCGTGTTCACTTATTTTTGAGCATCTTGACATCTACGGAAGTATTTGACATGTCTAACGGTTTTCAACTAAATTGAAGTTACTATTTATATTTACAGATGTTTTTTTTATTTAATCGCAATTATTTAAGGTTTGCTTTTCACTACAATAAAGTTACTATTGTTATTTTAGCTAAGATTGTTAATTTGTCTTAATGTATTAATTATATCGATTCTGTTTAGAGATTATCATTGTCAGGTTTGACTTCATTTGTCAACCAACTGTCAAACGAGAGCGTTCAAAATGTATGGTCGAAGTCAAAACCGCGCTCGTGTTTAAGAAATTGTATATATTTTGCGTTTTTATCTTACCATATAACTTTTGCTTGTCTAGTTTTAGTTAGCTATAACCCATGTATCTGACTTAAGTTGTACATTGTAAAAAAATATAAAAAAGACCTGTAAGCCGAAAAAAGAGACGCCGGCAAAAAATATATTTTTGAAGTCAGTGCATATTTTAAAGTGGCGGTCAGTTTGTAACACAAGAAAAAATTAGCTTGTGGAGTGATTTTGTTTTTGTACAAAAGATGTTATAAAAAAAAGAGCGACCGCCAAAATAAAAATGGTTCCTGGTTTCGGGCAGACGTCAATAAGCCCTACTCTCTTTCAGCTTTCGTCGGATATAACTATACGTCATCAAGAATGGCTTAGCAGTTCAAAGGTAGTATGTCATTGACTGAGGAAGGTGAGTACATGTCACGTAGAATACTATACACACTGACACTGCGACCGGTTCAAAAGTATCAACAGGAAAAAAGCGAATGTATTAAGTATGTAATTAAAAATTCATATTAGGAGTAAATACTCACACATAACCACAGAATATTTAATAGTACTACGTACAGAATGGCCACGGAATCACCTGCCTCTAGCCCGCGCGCAACTCACCTTACCGTCATCCGGAGATGGTGAATGAATCGTTGGCCAGCGTACTGGTACACACATTTACAAATGTACAGACGTCCTCGCACGCAAACATTGACACTTCATTCGAATTCAGAGATTATCATTCAGTTCAATAAATTCGTGCCAGCTCCATGTACAGTTAAGGGCATTAATATGTGTACACTTTTGCATCCTGTTCCGGTCCGAAGGGGTATACATATGAATGCCCTTGACTGTACATCCGAGCGAGTAGTGTCAATTTCGAAATGATAAAAAATAAGCTTAAAGACGAGCCCGAAGGGCGTTTTCGTTCAAAACGTGCCCGTATTTTGATGTTAAGAGGATTTACTCCAAGAGTTGGCAACGTCGCAAATAGCTGTCAAATATTTCGTTGTTTTCATTAATTTCTGAATATTATTCAATGAAAATATGAATTATCGCTCTATGGTTGAATAAAACATTAAGTATGGATTGCAACGATTATCATAGGAACATGAAATTTTTAGGATTATGGAAGTACTATCTTTTGAAAACTTTCCATCGCATTTTTCATGCGTTTTAATGTAATCTTATCATTTGAATGCCTAACCAACAAATATAAAACGAGACGCGTCATTCAACCATAGAATGATAACTTTTTTTTAATTCAGTAATATTGAGAAATTAATAAAAACAGCGAAACATTTGACAGCTATATGCGACGTTGCCAACTTTAGGGATAAACCCTCTTAAGCTTCTTTTATATTTATCTCTCGTTATAAGGTTAGATAAAGCGAGACACAGGCTTTTTATACCCCTCACCCCCTCGCACCTGGCCCAATATTTGGTCGCAGAGCTAGTTCCAGTTATTAGTTACTACTCCCATGGCCAGGTCCATAATCTATACTATAATAAAAGAGCAGAACCCGGCGTGTCTGTACATAGAAAGAAAAGTTCAAAAAAAAAGGAACGGGGGGTCTAATGATGTATGATAGATTGATTTTTAGAAATCTTTTTTGTCCGTCTGTTTGTTAGAGTTCATCTCCGAAACTACTGAACCAATTTGAATGCAGTTTTCAAGGGTAGATAGAGCATCATTTGGAGCATCATATAAGCTATGTTTGATTAAAATCGGATGTTGGAGAGAAGAGTTATCAGCAATTTTATATTCCTCGCAGACGAAGTCGCGGGCAGAAGCTAGTACAATTTCACACACTTCGCCAGGTATGACAGTCCGGTATTGTGTAGTAGTGTGGGTGACACCCTAACGTCATTCGCACCGCTGTGTTGCAAGTGGTCTATTAAAATAATCCCCGACCCCCATGTATCCTGCGAGTGTTTCATTAAATTATTACGTTAATTTGTTTTTAACTTGTCCCATTTTGTGTGCTTAAACAAGTAAATGACAATTTTATTGCGCAAGTAATTTATTTTGCATTATAACTCCAGAAAATATTTCCTCCATTTTCGTTTTATTGCAATAAGGTGACAACATTGACTTTGACGTTACGGTGATACGTCACCCGGATCGCAGACCTTGTTTTCTTAGACCATGGCCATGTCTTGTATCTGTAACACTCCTTGACTGAACTCTGAACAATCGTAAGGAAACTTGTCCGCAACTTGTGTGACAGACTTGTGTTCAGCTGTGGGCAGTGGGGCATTTGTGGTAGAAGACCTCAATAGATTCACTCAACAGCAATCGAAACGGGTCACTTTGTAAGGATTTTATTTTCACTGTGTACATCAGAAATAACACCAGAAATAATTAAAAATATTTATTTACTATATCACAAAGTACAAGCTTTAGTGGACCATGGTATAACAATTGACAAACTTAATTAGCCTATTTACAATAAACTAGTGAATATATTTTTCTACATTATTTAACATTGTGATTAAAAAATAGTACCATTTCGAATAAACGTGGGTCTGGTGGAGGATAAATACCTACTGTTTATTACAAAGTACAAAAATCTGCAAAAGTATGCGACGGCACGAAATCTCATAAATATGTGAGAATTGACAACATTTAAATGTTTGAACATGTCTATTTTATCAGCTAGTTAGAAACTTGGAAAAAAATTCTTCCTCGTTTCGTTTCCTTTTGGAAACTCATTTTTTCTTTTTTTCGTAAGTCGTAACTTTCATGCAGAAAATTGAGATTAAAAACTCTTCATTCCGAAAGGGCGTAAGTCAAAAATGACACAAGCTCTTTCCGCGCATATATATAATTCTGCGCGTAGTTACTCTAAAAAACGATTTTCTCTAAAAGTAATTAACAAAAAGATCTGAAACTTTTCATTGACTCCTTTAGATACCGAATTGTTTTTCGAATTACGCCTTACTAATGTTTTGAAATGTTGTCATACTTTTAAGTACTAAGTGTGCCATCAAATCGTTACATTTGCAGGTGCATTATTAGATACCATAGTTAACCATTGAGTCGTAGGATAAAGGACATAGGAAATGGCGACTTTGTACGATACAGTAGCGTTTATCATCTGTCCCTTTCCTACATTAAGGGTAAAAAAAGCGATATGATATTCTACATCAACAAAGGTTTAAGTAACCCTACTATAAGGTGTTCATAATTGTCCGCACTGGGAATAGATTACAGATACAGGCTCACGGCCCTGCTGATGGTAAGAGTTATCCGCTGCTTAAGTACGGGTGCAAGTTGCAACAAGAGGTTTCGCGCGGTGCTACTCATTCTTTAATATTAATTATAATTTATAATTAAGATTTTTCAATACAGTTTTCTCAACCAAAAGATGATATAATTCTTTTACATTCAATACAAATCGGATAAGTACGGTTAGCGTAAATAAAAACTTTGTACTCTATTACCTTGTCACATTTCGTGCACGTCACTGCACGCTGATTTTTTAAATCTGCAAATTTCAAGAAAATGTCAATATACATATTCAGGCAAAACAATTAGCACCAGTTAGTTACTGATATCACAGCTTAAGGCAACCTAAACCGTCCTTTAAGACCGCCATGCAAATGCAACGGTAATTGGGTATGGGTGAAAAATTACAACGTGCTTGATTTATTTATCTTTAAACAGGAATAACATTACGTATCAAGAGAAAAAATCCCAGAATTTTCCGTGGCGTAGATTGCGCGTAGAAAATATAATTTACTAGCTGACCCCGCGGACTTCGTACGGCCTTAGATTTTTTTATGGGTATGAAAAATAGCTTACGTCCTATTCTCAGAACTACTGAATACACTCCAAATTTCATAAGAATCGGTGGAGCCGTTTCGGAGGAGTTCGGTTACAAACACTGTGACACGAGAATTTTATACATTAGATTTGGCGGTATGACGGCTCACTAAAGGCGGCTGCATACTAAATGTGACAAACAGCCGTCATGCCACAAAAACATTTTTATTTTTTACGCGCAATCTACGGCACGGAAAATTCCGAGATTTTTCCTCTTGGTACTAAATGTTATTACAGTCCAAAAATTATCAATTCGAGTACATTGTCATTTTTCACCCATACTCAATTCGAACTATTACACACGTCATAGAGCTTATTTTACGATGGAATCTCTGACGGCTTCAACCGACTATGGCGGTCATAAAAATCAAGTGTTTTTTATTGAAACCATTTGGTTTCGACCCTCCTTGAGGCTTCACATAAACCAATTATAGTGAAATCAGTACAGTCAAGAGCGAAATATGTATCCGGCGAAAGCGTCATAATATGTATACTGTGACTACTGACTGACACAGCAAGAAAGTTGTTGAAGAGAGTTCTTGCATATTTTGATCCATTTGCAGTGTCCATATTTTTGCCCTTGATTGTACGATACATTTACTACTTAGTACATGCAATTCTTCTAAAAAATAGTGCATTAACAGCTTTTAATTGACGACAATAAGTGTACTAAAACTTTATTGGGGACTCAATACAATTTCTTATCATGAAAAAAAAAACGATATATATCTAAATTCCACTTCCAATACCAATGTTACAGTTCTACAGAGTAACTAACTTACAACATATTTAATTCAGTTAGCCTAAATGGACGTTACAAGCATTATTTTTTTATTCTGATTTAAGTACTGTTCATCGTGGAAGACATGTTAAGCCTAGAAAAAATCTCATAAAAAAAACACATATTCAATTTCAATGTGTATTACATTAATTTGACAATTTAAAGAAAAATATTCGAAATGCAGATAATAAGTATATTTTTAGCGTCGCGCTAAAATTAATCTTAAAAAAATAAAGTCTACATCACTGGAATATTCAAAATAATAAATCAATTTCTATATTGATTGTAATATTAAAAAAAATGATTTTAAAACTGATAGAAAATGAAATTTCAACTTAAGGGTCCAGCCGAAATCAAGTTGAAATGTCTTTTCAAAATCGTTTCAGACAATACAGACGAGGTCATTGAAATGTATATGCCGTTGTAATAATGCGTAATAGAATAGTGTTTGCATATTATCATGTTATTGACCTCGACTGCTAATACCTTTCTAGGTATTGTAGGAGTACAATAAATTTAACAAAAAAAATCGATTAATAGGTAGGTATAATAAAAACATATTCGCCTAATTAGTTAAGTATAAAAATACTGCAAAGTTCCTGTTGATTGAAATTCTTCATATTATTCGGTTTTTTCCGTTTTCTTTGCCATCATTTTGTAGTAACTCTGAAAATTGTAAAAAAAACATCAAGTACCTACAATACAATATACTTTACGGGCGGTAATGCGTAAATCCCCAGATCGCATATTTATGGTCCTCACCTTCGGTTCGGGCCACAAACACCTGCGATCTGGGACCCTAACGAATTCATCGCCATAAGTCTGTAATGTACTATTATTGAACACCACACATTAAAGGAACAGTACAGACATAATGTAATTACACAAAAAGTATGGCACACAGCAGGCGGTCTTATCGCGTAACAGCGATCTCTACCAGACAGACTTTGGATAGTGGAGATGAAGAAAAACAAACTAGGTACCTACATAACACACTAGTGTTTTTTAGATATTCTTAAAATAGTTACCGATTTACGATTCTTTTTTTTTCTGACAATGGTAAACGAGGACACAGGCCACCTGATGGTAAGCGGTCACTGCGGCCCATGATGTTTCGAATGCGTTGCCTACCCTGAGGCCTAAGATGGAATGCCTCTGTGCCAGTAATTTCACCGGCTGCCTTAACCCCTTAGCGGAACACAACAGTGCGAACACTGCTATTTGGCGGCAGGTTAGCGGGGAAGACGGTGGTCGCTATCCGGACCTCATATCAGGTCCTACCAGCACCAGAAATAATGATACCCACCACCACAACAACCGATTTACGTCCCACTGCTGGGCACAGGGTGTCTAGTCTTCTACTATCTAAAGTCCCGCGCCTTCACATTTCAAAACGCTTCAATGTATTTAAAAAACACCACCAACACTCTCAACACATGTGTGCGAGCTGAGACAGCCATCAACTATGTTCAGCCATCAACGTTGAGAGTGTTGATGGTGCTTTTTAAATAATAAAGAAAAAAATTAAGCGTTTTGAAATGTGAAGGCGCGGGACTTTAGATAGTAGAAGATCTCTACAGTGGACGGCGCCTTAGGGAACCGTTTATTGATAATGATTACCTGTTCGGCCATTTGATACAGCGCGGCGGCCGCGTCTCGACCTGTTTGCTCCACCAAAGAACGGAAGACGCCCCCATCTGTATCACTCATCTCTGATCTGAAGACAACATGTTAAAACAAACAACAAATGTAATAACATGGCAATCTATACCAATAATAATAAAAGAGCAGAACCCGGCGTGTCTGTACATAGAACGAAAAGTTCAAAAAAAGGAACGGGGGGTCTAAAGATGTATGGTAGACCACAAAACAGCGATTTTTAGAAATATTTTCTGTCAGTCTGTTCTGTTCGTTAGAGTTAATCTCCGAAACTACTGAACCGGTTTGAATGCAGTCTTCAAGGGTAGATAGAGCATTATTTGGAACAACATATAAGCTATGTTTGATTAAAATCGGAGGTCGGAGAGAAAAGTTATCGGCAATTTTATATTCCACGCGTACGAAGTCGCGGGCAGAAGCTAGTCTATACTAATAATAAGTCTGTAGAAGAAGTCGCGTCTGTTACTTGAACTTGAGGATTTTGGATAAAAATCCCGGTAATCCCATAAATCCCGGTAATCCCAGAAAATATTTAAAAAGTATCCTGGAAAAAGGGCTTTGGAACATTGATCTATTATAAGTAAGGATTTACAATCAGCCGGAGAAAAATGGCCCGTCAAAACGGGTGCCCGTACAACTCGGGCACCCGTTTGGCGCTCAGTAAATTTGACACTTAAGTCTTATAGTGTTAGGTTTACTTTTGTATAAAATATTTATCTTGACACATATAATAAAGAGGCGTTATTAGCATATTGGAACGTAATATCTAATGTCAGTTTGCTCCATATATTTTGATATATTCAGTTAGGCACTGTTCGTCCATATGTATTACTGGTCAATGCTTTGGAAATATACTGTTAGTTTCCCTGCAGGCGAAGTCGCTGGTAAAAGCTCGTGATATATAAGCCTCACCTGTTGGAGTATGTCCGCATTCTCTCCCTGGACAACACGAAGGTTTCGTTTTCGCTTTTATCTGCTGTCGATTCGAAAGTGAAGTTTTCCGGTATGGCTAGCGGCGCCTGTGGGAAAAAACCATAAACAATATAATTTCTGTAAGAATGTCTCGTGAAGGTCGCGGGAAACCGGTGGAAGCAAGTAGCACAGGACCGGTCTGAGTGGCGAGCCTTGGGGGAGGCCTATGTCCAGCAGTGGACGTCTTTCGGCTGAAATGATGATGATGATGATGAAGAATGTCTAATAGGGATGACGACAGGGTGAAGAAATCGAAATT
This sequence comes from Aethes cnicana, assembly GCA_963971205.1. NCBI lineage: Eukaryota > Metazoa > Arthropoda > Insecta > Lepidoptera > Tortricidae > Aethes > Aethes cnicana. The sequence continues at coordinate 4,896,944 of OZ020301.1, read as the reverse complement.
CTAATTAGTCCGTCAGTCAGGTAATAAAAAAATATTAGACACGTATTTTTTTTTTTATCAAATTAACAAAGAATGACTAAGTTAAAACGCATTAAAGTTGGAGAGTGGGGGCTAACTGCGTCACCGTTAGGTATAAATCGTACCTAACCGTGACGTCACGCGACATTTCAACTCAATATATTATCTCCGTATAAGTTTGATTACGTGAAAAAAGAAAAAAATACGTGTCCAATACTTTTCAATAATCTTCCTGATATAGACTAAGAAAAAAAAAATGCGTAAGTAACTCTGTCTGTCTGTCTGTTACCTCTTCACGCTTCAACCGCTACACCGATTTGGATAAAATTTGGTATGGAGATAGTTGGAGTCCCGGGAAAGGACATAGGCTACTTTTTATCCCGGAAAAACGCATAGTTCCCGCGGTAACGCGATAACCGCATTCCACGCGGGCGAAGTCGCGGGCAGAAGCTAGTACAATATAAACATACTATAAGATTACTTCTATCTAATAACTAGGTGAATTAAATTGTATGCGTGATTTCTGTATGAAACACCGTTTTTTTTTCATTTATTTCCCGATAGCAAGCACTTGAACGTAGGTCGATTCGCGCATTTCTACGATTGTTTTCTTGTATGAAAATCGAACCACCTCAAGTTGGTTATGTGTTTAGTTCAATAGAATCATGCACGTTGTTTATTAATGTGATGTTCGTGTGATTGATCAATGATGGAAGATGATGATCAATAATGGACGACGATGATCAATGATGGACGATGATGATCAATATGGATGATGATGATCACAATGGACCATGATGATCAATGATGGCTGATGATGATCAATATGATCAAAATTATGATCAAAATGGATGATGATGATCAATGTGGATGATGATGATCAATAATGGATGATAATGATCACTATCAATGATGATGATGACTACCAATGATGATGATGGCCGATGATGATGATGGTGTGATTACCTGACTCTTGGAGAGCAGCAGCGACCTCCTGTGCGGAGCATCTGGCCTTAGTTGTGGATTCTGCTGAGTCAGCAGCTCGAAGGGATGACCGCACTCCACTATGTGACCGCTGAAATAAAAATTTACAAACTTTCAATACAATACTTAATTACTACGGGTGTTCCAGGTGGCCTAGTGGTTCGACCTACCGCCTCTCATGCAGAGGGTCAGGGGTTCGATTCCGGCTCGCACCTCTAAGCTTACTTATGTGCGAAATTCAATTTTAATTCACCACTGAGCTTTTCGGTGTAGGAAAACATCGTGAGGAAACCTGCGAAGTAATGTGTCTGAAGTCCCCAATCCGCACTGGGATCGCGTGGGGACTAGCCCAAACCCTCTCGTGGTGAGCGGAGGCCTGTTCCCAGCGGTGGGACGCAAATAGGCTGTAGTATTAGTAGTAGTAGCAGTTCCGGGTTGTTATAACAACAAAACATTGTAACGGCAGCAAATGTTTCCTTCATTTTTGTTTTATTGCAATAAAGTGGCAACTCGACTTTGACGTTACGGTGACACGTCACCCGGATCGGCAGACCTTGTGTTCTTAGAACATGCTATGGCTATAGTTGTCAGACTCACCGGTCCATCACTATGACGCGATCGTAGTCCATGACCGTATTGAGTCGGTGGGCGATCGTGAGGACCGTGGAGCGAGCGAACTTGGTGCGGATCGTGTCTTGGATGTGCTTGTCCGTTCTGGAAACAAATCCATACTAATATTATAAATTCGAAAGTAACTCTGTCTTTCTGTCTGTTACCTCTTCACGCTTCAACCGCTGGAACGGTTGGAGTCACGGGAAAGGACATAGCTACTTTCCATCCCGGAAAATGTTTAGTTCTCGCGGGAACGAGATAACCGAATTCCACGCGGGCGAAGTCGCGGGCAGAAGCTAGTAGTCCATAAGTACAATGTTCTTAGCAATGGGCTAGCAAGCACTGGTGGATTAATTTTCTTTTTTTTATGTCAATGGTAAAGGAAAACGAGTGCACATCCCACCTGATGGTAAGTGGTCACTGCGGCCCATGGACAATGAAATCCTATGATCCTCCATTAAGAAACCATAAGATCTGGTGCGTTGCCTACCCTGAGGCCTAAGATGGAATGCCTGTACTGAATGATGGCACCACCGTCTTTCCCCTCTAACCTGCCCCCAAATAGCAGTGCTCGCACTGTTGTGTTCCGGTAGGGGGTTAAGGCAGCCGGTGTCATTACTGGCACAGAGGCATTCCATCTTAGGCCTCAGGGTAGGCAACGCATTCGAGATCTTATGGTTTTTTAATGGGGGATCAAATTATTTCGGTGTCCATGGGCCGCAGTTACCACTTACCATCAGGTGGGCTGTGCGCTCGTTTGCCTATACCAGTGGTTCCCAACCGGTGGTCCGCGGACCGCAAGTGGTCCACGAGATTTAAAATATGGTCCGCGACAGATTTCATATTTGCTCAGTAATCTCATTGATATACTATTTACTACAAAGTTACAGGTTTTCACTGCTCATTAATGTTACTTTCGACGTTTATGTTAAACATTAATATTTGCCCGCGTGGTTTTGGACAATGAATGAAAATATGTCATTGTTTTTAATTTGCGAATAAAATATAATAAAGTAAAATTCTAATGGGGTGAAGTTGAAAAAGGAAAAAGCACTTGTGTTAGTAGGAGTATAAATATGTTATTGGCCAACTGTTATTAAAAAAACTTTCTTTTGCATATATGAAGTTCTTGTGGTCCTTGCTAAAGGTAACGCAGTCATAATGGTCCCTGGTAGAAAAAAGGGTGGGAACCGATGGCCTATACCATCGACATGAAAAATTAAATATATGGACTCACTCAGTGTCGACGTTCGCGGTGGCCTCGTCCAGCACGAGCACTCGACACCTGGCGAGCGCTGCTCGCGCGAGGCACACCAGCTGTCTCTGTCCCGCGGAGAAATTGCTGCCACCATCACCGACTTTACTTGACAGCCCGGCGGGTAGGTTGTTGACCATTTCTGTTAGTTCCACCTGAGGATAAATAGTAAAGGTACATTGTATGACTAGCATAGAAGAAGTAAGGCAAACTTAGAATGACAACCTTCAAACAAATCAGCGTACGCCCGAAATAAGTGTTAAATGCGATAATAGATGTCGCTGCCTAGGTAGCCTGCATATAAATTTGAACTCCATGAGCTACATCTAGATGGCGCTGTACAGGCGAAGTATGAAATGAAGCGCTCTGGCTATTTCCGACGTACGCCGTAATGTAAGGAGATTGACAGTCTAATATAATTTGTCTCTGATGACTAGGGAGCAAAATGGTATATTTTAGAGCGGGTGATGGATTGAATCTAGAGTGAAGCGATAGATTCCCGAGGGAATGTTTGTACTCGAGTCATGGATGTTGGTATTTATATATGTATGTATTTCTCTATATAAGTATTTATATCGTTGTCTAGCACCCATAGTGTACAAGCTTTGCTTAGTTTGGGGCTAGGTCAATGTGTGAAATGTCCCAAGATATTTATTTATTCTACCGTGGTATCTTGAGCTAAAGAGGGATTCAAGGTATGTCACCCATGATGTAATTAATTTACTGTGTTGTACTAGAAAGGAATACGAGATACTATGGGAGATTTTAGCGCCTAGTGAAATCCTACGAGCAACATTGCGCCTCCCTGTAACTCGTCTCGATCGGTGATTGTTGCTATGACATTTTCATCAGGCGCTATGTTTACCTCTTTAGTGCCATGTTTGATTTGTGACCTGTTGCTATGACATTTTCATCAGGCGCCACACTATTGCGTCTCACCTCATGTAGAGCGGCGTATATCTCTGCGTCGGAGTAAGCGTGTTCCGGGTCGAGGTTGTCGCGCAGGGCGCCGGCGAACAGCGCGGGCCGCTGCGGGAGCGCCACGAGCCGGCGCCGCCACGCCGCCAGCCCGGTCACGTCGGAAGATAGGTTGTCGACAGTTATCCTGCCCGAGGTCTTGCCTAGTCTGGAACAAATGACGAATTTTCAAGAACAGCACAAACTGTCGAGGTTGCCTGTCAATTCATTTTATAATGGTGTTTTTTTTCAAGACTGACTAGTGTGTGATCTGTCTCATCTGATAGAAAGCGACGATGAGACTTAAGGTGTTAAGTGTATAAAAATATAGTGAGGAAAAGAATACGCAAAGCTCGACTTAGATGGCGCTGCAAACGCTTGACCCAAACCAAAACCCAAACACAGCAGCTGTCAAATTTTTACGGGTTTTTTGTTGACAATTAAGTAGATTTGTTTAAAATTGTTAAATATTGACCGCAATTTTAATTTTGGTTCAGTTATTTGTGATGAAAATGAAGACATCCCAATGCAATTATACCTGCCCCAGATACATACCAAGTCTTTCGGAAATACGTGTCGTCCGTTCTCATTGCATCCTGGAACTGCACAGCGCGGCATTTTTTGATAATAATATAAAACCAATAACAACAAATATTTCTCTATGTAATTGACAGATGGTTTGTTTGGGTCAAGCGATTGCAGCGCTCCTAGTGGCCAAATTATGCAGATTTCTAGTCTATTTTAAACTATGCCAATGAAAATAATGATCATGAAAAAGACAACACCGCTGCAAATGTCGAAACAATCGTTAACGTCAACTATTACCGTCCGAGACGGTAGGGCTGTTTCTAAATTGGTACAGCATGTAGAAATGAGTTAGTAAGGAACCACAGAGCTCTCGCGATGGATAATAATTTAAATTATAACAAAAGCTGTCACCAAACAACTATCAAAAACCATGAAGGTCGGTCGTCAACACTAACAAAAACTTACCTTAGATAGTAGCAGGTACGTTATGGGGAATGATTATAACTATGTATTCAGCTTACCCATGGTCTAAGAAACCAAGGTCTGCCGATCGTGACGGGTCACCGTAAAGTCAAAGTCGAGTTGCCACTTTATTGCAATAAAACAAAACAAAGGAAATATTTGCTGCCGTTATAATGCAAAATGAATTATTTGCGCATTACAATTGTCATTTACTCGTTTAAGCACACAAAATAGGAAAAGTTAAAAAGAAATGAACGTAATAATTTAACGAAACACTCGCAGGATACATGGGGATCAGGGATTATTTTAATACACCACTTGCAACACACAGCAGTGCGAATGACGTTAGGGTGACACCCACACTACTACAGAATACCGGACTGTTATACCTGGCGAAGTATATTATTGTACCATGAGCCTACCTAAACAGCGCTTGAACGAGCGAACTCTTCCCAGCCCCAGTTCTGCCCACGACAGCAACTTTTTCTGAAGGCGCGATGGTAAAACTGACGTTTCGAAGAGCGTATATAGGCTCCCCCTTACCGGCCTCAGTAGGAGGCCGCTCGTATTCCAAGGACACGTCTTCGAAGGTTATTTCACCTGGAAAGGAACAAGCGGAGAAGTTGAAAACTAAAATAAATAACTCAATTTTTGAAAAAATAATATACCCGTCTGCAAACAAACTTTTGATGTCACATTATATATTTTTGTAATCTGTTCATTAAACCCTTTTTTTCGATACCCCACTCGATAGGCTTTCACAAGAATTTTTTTTTGGAATCGTTTAAAATGCCTCCAAAAGTCAGCCATTTTGTTTTTTGCATATTTGATATACCAAGTGTCACTCTCACACGAATCTAACGTCACCTCGCATGCTAAAATCCATCAAGCCATTTAGGCTACAGAGTGTGCCAAAGAAATATACATACATACATTCATACTTACATACATACACTCGAAAAACATAACCCTCCTTCTAACCACCAATACAATCCACCATCTCTTTTTGTAAAAAATTAACACTCTGGCAATAACAACAAATCGATCGTCAAAACAGACATACATAAGTACTCTATCTGCTGAATCATACCCTATCTTTTGGCTTACTCAGGTGAAAAAATTAATGGATAGAAGGGAATAAAAAAATGAATTTAAGAGTGTTTATCCCGAAAGTTGGCAACGTCGCATATAGCTGTCAAAAGTTTCGCTGTTTTTATTGATTTCTCAATGTTCCTTTTGCGCTTCGGGTGATTCAAGGATATGTGTGAATGGTAAATCCCAAATCCGCACTGGGCCCGCGTGGGGATTATATCCCGAACCCTCTAGCGGTGAGAGGAGCCCTGTGCCCAGCAGTGGGACGTAAATAGGCTGTGTTGGTTATACAATCTAGTGTCACTGGTCTATATTACAAAATGGTGAAAAACTAACCTTTCTCAGGCCATTGCTCGAAGTCTAGGTTAGGGTATTGTGAATTAAGGGTTTTCTTGTCCACATCGACTGGCTTTTCGGGCGGTAAATTGGTGTATTCTAACATTCTCTCCACCTGTAACCATAAAATACAAGTATTATTTTGTTATAAATCTTATATTATAAATATTATAAATGCGAAAGTAACTCTATCTGTCTGTGTTATGGGTGAAATGGTTCCGAATGGAGGACCGATCACTCGACTGATCCAGGCAGTCGTCCCCTTTCATAACTAACTCTGTCTGTCTTTCTGTCTGTTACCTCTTCAACCGCTGGACCGATTTAGATGAATTTTGGCATGAAGATAGTTGGTGTCCCTGGAAAGGACATAAGCTACTTTTCATTCTGGAAAAACGTATAGTTCCCGCGGGAACGCGATAACCGAATACCACGCGGGCGAAACCGCGGGCAGACGCTAGTCTTAAAATTAAACTTGCTTGAAAAGTAAATGTTTGCTAAAAGTTAAAAAGCGAGTGAAAAGTTACTCAACTCTTTTTTAGTACTTTTTACCTTTTGACTCTTAAGTAGCGTTCGTAACGTTTTTTTTGAGCTTGTATACGTATTTAGGAAGACCATTTTTGAAAAACCGTCATATTCCATACTGTGTGTAGCCTATGTCTTTCCTCGGGACTCGAACTATTTCCATAGCAAATGTCATTTAAATCGGTCCAGCGATTAAGGCGTGAAGTGAAGAGTTAACACAAACAGACATACATACTTTCGTACTTATAATATTAGTATGGATAAAGGCGAAAGTTCGTGGTTGCATGTTTGTTACGCGCGCTTTAACGCTATACGCTAAAATGGCTTGACCAATTTGGATGAAATATGGCATACATATAGCTTATATTCTGGATTAAAATATGGCTACTTATAAGCACTGGAAATTTTCAGAATCCCCTAAAAATTCCAGAAAGGGGTCCCAGAAAAGGATTTAGTAAAGAAATCCCGAGAAAATCCCGGCTTTGTAAGTCGCGGATAAAAGGTTGTATTTAATAAATATAGAGGTGACTTACCGAGGTCATCTGGTTTTCTACTTCGGCCGTCTGTCTCATACCGTATTGGCACATACCCACTAAACCGATGACTTGTGTTATGGCCAGACCGACATTACCTCCCATTGTATCTGCAACATGAACGTAATACAAGATGAATGTATGACAAGGGAGCAAAATACAAAATACTCGTACACTCAACAGCAATTAATTCGGGTCACTTTGTAATAGCATTTTCCACACAAAGTGATCCTAATTAATTGCTTTTTGGCAATTTGGTATGGAGATAGTTTGGGACCCTGGGATTTTTTTATCCCGGCAAAAATGCAAAGTTCCCGCGGGAACGCGATAACCGAATTTCACGCGGGCGAAGCCAAAAGAATAAGCTTAGTTAGTAGGGTTCCGAACCTCAAGAGGTAAAAACGGAACCCTTATAGGATCACTCGTGTGTCTGTCCGTCCGTCTGTCACAGTCGATTTTCACCGAAACTATTGGACCGATTAAGTTGAAATTTGGTACGTATATGTAAGTTTGTGACCCAAAGACGGACGTGTAACGAAAATAAATGAATTTTAAACATAGACCCTATTTTTGGGGGCTAAATTTGAAAAAATATTAATTAAGTTTTGTGTGACATATCAAATGAAAGTACTTCTTATGAAGTTCTCAAATATTCTTTTTCATTTCTTTTTTGGTCAAAAAATGACCTTCCCCTCCCCCCCCCCCCTATCTCCGAAACTACTGGACCTAAAATTTTGGAAAAAGTACGGAGGATAGTTATTGACCTATAGATTACAGGAAAGTTATTAAGAAGTCCATGGTATTTGAAATCTATAATATAAAAGAGCTTATCCTGTGAAACGGTTTGAAAATGACGTCATTGAAAATAATCAAGGGTCGGAACCCTCTCCACGCGAGTTTAACTCGCTTCTTGGCCGGTTTTTTTATATGTAAGATTAAAAATCAAGTAGGCCTATAGCCCACACCCTCTTGACAGGCCTGTGCCCAGCAGTGGGCCTTACCGTCTCCAGTGAAGAAGAAGAAGCTGAAAGTGACCAGCCCCAAGTAGAGACAGCAGACCATGTCCATCCAAAAACCGAACGCTCGATTGGTGGTGAGAACCAAAGTCCACGAGGAGCTGTGGAGATCCTGGGGGAAAACATGTAGCCTATCAATCAGTCCTATCATAATAATCCTAATCTATACTAATAATAAGTCTGTAGAAGAAGTCGCGTCTGTAACTTGAAAATTAAAAGAAACTATCAAGTCGAGGGGACTATATAAACGATACTGAACACAAAATGACGATTATCAGAAAAAAAAACTGTATGTACCTATGTATGTCTGGATTTAACACGAAAACTACCGAACGGATTGCAACAAAATTTAGAAGGGGGGTAGTTAATAATTAAGCATCAGCCAAATCGGTCCAGCAGTTCTCAAGCCTTAACCAGACTAACACACGGCGATTCATCCATACTAATATTATAAATGTGAAAGTGTGTTTATTTGTTTGTTTGTCCTTCCTTCACGTCGAAACGACTGGACGGATTTAAATGAAATTTGGTATGGAGATCGTCAACTAACTTTTGCGTTTCCCAAGGTTTGAGTGTTTGGATGTTTGTTACTCAATCACGCTAAAACGGGTCAACCAATTTGCATGAAATTTGACATACAGATAGTTTGTAACATGGATTAACACATTGGCTACTTTTCATCCCGGAAATCATCCCTTCAGGAAACAAGGGGGATGGAAATTTAGTACGGCGCGTTCGTCTAAAAATTACATTTTAAAAATAAAGCATTTCTTGAATTAGAACTCACCTGTAGTTTATCGAATTCTCTAGCTATAGTGACTTGTGCTGACGGCGTGGATCGTATAGTGGCTAAACCACCCACTGTCGCAGTAGTGTGGTTCAAAGACTGACTGCGTGCTGAAAATATACAATACGATCTATTATTATTTATGTGAGGGGACGACTGCCTGGTTTCAGTCGGGTGATCGGTCCTCCATTCGGAACCATTTCACCCATTTCCCCGGTCTCCCCTGGGATTACGGGCTATCCGCTCCCAGCGCCGTTGCCCCGTCGAACCTTCCTGTAGCCTTGCAGAAGCCTATTATCTTCCCTATCGTTAGGTCTTGTAGGTCATCTTCATCTAGCGTGTCTCTTCCGGTTCTTTCCCATCTCGCCATTGCGTATGATGGGCATTTCGCTAGTAACAATACGATCTAAGGAAAGGCATTACAAAGTACAAAGCTGAGTGGTAATTTTTGCAGGAAATGTATTATATTTCTAAATAATTATTTGACTTATTCTACTTCTGTTATTTGACATTTGATCGATTTTTTGTAATTTTTATTGTAAATAAGTAATTTATTTATACAAAATTGGAATTGTGACTAGCATATAAGCGACTTGGTGTAAGACACTGTAAGCTTCTAATGTGTTTGAATAAATGAAATGAAAGCTAGAAAAACACACACACTCGCTCGTCCAAACACGCATACAATCATAGACACACCCACCCAAACTCACACAAATACATAGACACACATACTCACTCACTCAAATTTTTAATTCCGACTATGCCCCTGGTGGGATAACCGTTTTCTTTTTAGCCGACTGCTCTAGGAGGGTTATGGTTTTCTAGTGTATGTATGTAAGTATGTATGTATGTATGTTTCTTTGGCACGCTCTGTAGCTTACATGGTTTGATGGATTTTAGCTTGCGGGGTATCGTTAGCTTCGTCTTAATCGTGAGAGTGACACTTGGTATATCAAAATTGCAAAAAACAAAATGGCCGACTTTTGGAGGCATTTTAAACGTTTCCAAGTTATTTTTTTGCCAAAGCCTATCGAGTGGGGTATCATAATGAAGGGTTGCATGAATGGATCACAAAATACACACCTATATATAATATATGTGAAATCAAAAGTTTGTTAGCAGATGGGTTTTATATGTTTGCAAAAATCGCGTTATTCTTGTTGTAAAACGAAAATTTTACTAGTTAATTTACAACTACTGAATGAAATAGACAGTACCACTAACATCAGTTACAGACTTCAGATATATTTACACTTTTTGACCTCAATACCGCGGAATGGGGTGTAAAAGAGTAAACATATGTTTGACGTAACAGGAGCTTCATGGAATGCCTAGAAACACCAGCTCACCATCATTATCATCATAATCATCATCATAAATAATTTATTGCATGTCATGTTGTTTACATAACATCTTATACATAAAATTACATTCATAATTGTGGGTAGATTATGATTATGTAGTAAAGGGTAGTTTGGAATGAAATTAACAGTTTTTGCGTCGTACTGATGGTATCAATACGTGTACCCTACAATCAACATCATCATCGTCGTTGCGGCGCTTCTTCTCAAGCAATGGGTCTAGGAAGCGCTGGTAAATTCTTTTTCTGACGTGTAAAAGTGCCCCTATGTGGCCAATTTCCTGAATAAATGATTGAATTTTGAATCAAGACCGTAGTAATGACTATGCAGACCTTAAGCAAGAACTAGACTTCCGAGTTGTCATTTAGTACCGCCTTGGGGGTACAAAGGGTTAATCCCGGACTGAGTTCATGCTCGAGATCGGCTACCAAGTCTATTGCTACGGATGATAATACGCTTGCCGTATCAGACGAAAATTCTAAACTGGAATTGTCTGGCTGGGGGGTGCCTATGTTCATCATCATCACGCCTCACCTATAGCCTCGATCCTCTTCAGCTCGCGGCTGGTGCTGAGGAAGAGACTCCTCAGCAGGAACAGCAGGCAAGCCACCGCGGCGGTTGGTAACAGTAGTCGCCAGTTCACCAGACACACCACTACTAATATGGAGACGACCTCGAGAAAAAACTGGGGAAAAAAATAAAGGTTTATTAAAAAAAAGTTTTTAATAATACAGTTGCTCAAAAAGTAACATTTCGATGCCTGTTTAGCCTGCTAAAAGTTCCGTAAAAGCGCTTTTTATTTTTTGACAGCTAGCACACGGCGGACACGGCCGTTAAAAGCACGATTTCGAACACAATTCGAATGAAGTGTCAATGTCTGCGTGCGAGGACGTCTGTGTGTGCGAGGAAGTCTGTACACTTGTAAATGTGTGTGTACCACTACGCGGGCCAACGATCCACTCTCCATCTCCGGATGAAACGAATGACGGTAAGGGCGAGTTGGGCGCGAGTTGCGCGCCGGCTAGATTCAGGCGGGTGATTCCGCGGCCATTCTGTATGTAGTACTATTAAATATTCTGTGCAGCTATTGAGTGAGCGTAAAAGTTTTTTGCACACATTACTTTTTGAATTTCACTCATCTCTAACGTTAACGCTCGCTTTCGCTCGCGCCAACATAACTAGGGACTCGTGATAAAATGACTAACTTTTCGCACTTGCATCAAAATGTACTATTATATCATCAAAATGATTTTTCATCCGCGGTGACGACCCTCGTTGTAACTCACCCCGAGACAGTCGACCAAAGCGACGGGCAGTAAAGTATCCACTTGACCCATATCTTTCGAGAATCGGTTCAGTATTCGGCCGGAAGGGTTGTGGTGGAAAAACCACATTGGAGCGTTCGTCACTCCCCTGGGGACAATATGAAATACATATTAATATAATATAATAACGAATATTAAATTTAAATTAAACTAATCCATACTGATATTATAAATGCGAAAGTAGCTCTGTCTGTCTGTTACCTCTTCACGCTTTAACCGGTGGACCGACTATATGAAACTAGCTTCTGCCCGCGACTACGCCTGCGTGGAATTCGATTATCGCGTTCCCGCGGGAACTATGCGATTTTCCGGGATAAAGAGTAGCCTATGTCCTTTTCTGGGACTCCAACTATCTCCGTACCAAATTTCATTAAATCGGTCCAGCGGTTGCAGCGTGAATCGGTAACAGATAGACAGACAGACAGTTACTTTCGCATTTATAATATTAACATGGACGGTGTAAGTGTTTGTGATTTCCCGTGCTTATAATATACAATACATACCTAAACATAGTGTCGTGCAGCGTAATAGAAGCTCGTATACAGGTGTTATAGAATAGCACCAATTTGTTCCACGTGAAGAATATACATATACCGATGAGACTCGCATAAATATATACACACTGGTTGCGAGTCAGGCTCAACCGGTTGCCACTCAGTGTGGTGAAGTCAATATCTGGAAAGAAATAGTAGTTTATGTCACTGCTACAACGAGTGGGGATTTATGAAACGAGCCGTCGGGCGAGTTTCATAATAATATCGCACGAGTGTTTCAAGGCCTAATTATGTATAGTTGCATACACAATTTTATCTACACTCATCTTATAAATACTCAAAACCTGTCCACAATGGCGGCAATTCGAATACGTCAGTGTCTCACATTCGATTTTCAAAAAGCATAGACTAAATAGAGCCGACATTTGAATTTGGTACAAACTTTCGTTCTGTCTGACTGAAGAATATAGGCGGGCATTGCTGTTGGAAGGTGTTCGAAATTTGAACGTCATTACAGAATTTTTTGTGTATTTTTTTGGTGTAAACTGTGTCTTCTGTGCAGCGAATAAATGTCTTTCTTCTTCTTCTTCTTCTACAGCATAGATTTCGATTTTGTAAAATGAGTTTTACTGTATGACGACAGATAGGAAATTGGCTTTGACAGAACTCGCTGTAATAAAGGATGTCATTACTACCAATTTTTGAACGCATCATAAAGGATTTATGATACGAGTGTAGATAAAAGTAGTTATATAGTTGAAAAGTTGACAGATACACTCGACAATGAACACGGCTCACTTTGTATAGGATTTTCCATGCAGTGACCCGTTTTCATTGATGTTGAGTGTAGTTGCGGCCATAGCGTAGAATCCATAAATTCGCTTGTGCCGCGTGAGGTTTAGTGTTGCCAATGGGGGCCATCGCGTGTGAATTTGCCACTAGAGGCGCTAGTGTCGCGTGAGGTCCAATAACATTCACTTTTCACTGGTTTTGGCGGGCTTCGTGACATAAATTATAATTTCTTTAATTTACCTGTTGAAAAGTGATCTTCGTGAAATCATCGCAAATATGGATTATTTGGCGATTAATGTGAACGCTTTGAAAAAAATAACCGAACAAAGCGGAACTGCACAACATTGCTGCATACCCAACTAGCAAAGTTGTCATATAAGGCAGAGCTTATTCAGCAATTAGGTCATAAAAAAGACATATAAACGCGAATTATACAGCCTACATCATATAAAAGCATCTTATTCAGCATATTTGTCATATAATGATGCTGAGTAAACGTTTACTCAGCATCCTTATATGACTTAAGTATCATATAAGACTTGCTGATTAAGCCTCTACTAAATGACGCTTATATGACTTTTTAGTCGAGTAACAGCATGTTATATGACTTTCTTATAGCAATCATAAGAGCTATATAAGTTGCAGTTACAGCACAAATTAAGCATATATCTGTCACTCCGGCGATAATTAAATGACCATTTAGCTGAATAGGTTACCTTTATATGACTGAAATGCTGATTGAGTTACCCTTATACAAGCTTTATAAGACTGAAACGCTGAATAAAATGGGCCCAAATCGCGCTATATAAACATAATCTTTACGTTTATATGACTTATCTCGTAATTTGTATGCTGAATAAGTTACGTTGCCGCGACCATTATATGACTTATTTTTGCTAGTTGGGTAGCTACTCGATATGGTCATAGTTATTTATAATTAATAAACTTAATGAGATTCAAGATTGAAGAAACTTAGATTCGGCGCCGATCCTATAAAGTCGCCTTTGACAGCTATACCTCTGGACCTTAGTCAACAGTAGCGCCAACTGATGAGCAAAGAAACGATAGTCCCCATTTAGCACATCATATGTCCTATTAACTTAGGCACCCTGCTCGCTGAAATGATGGCTGAAACGATGATGATAATACCATATTATAAGCTAAATCGACAACACTGAGATCTCTGACAGTTCAAATGTCATCACATTGACACTGTTTCTGGGTGATGAAAAGCTTTGACAGCGACAGCCAAACCTCACACTACAGTGGCGCCAATCAGCGAGCAAAAATACAGTGGCTCTTTTTTAAAATATAAATGATTTCGTTGTTTTTAAAGATTGAGTACTATGAGAAGCCCATCTCTCATTGTAATATGAAAAAAAAACGAATTTCATAGTTCGACCGCGTGGCACTACGCGTCGGATCGCAAATGCACACTCGTTGAGTAATGAGCATCTTACATCCCTTGGTGAATAAACAACTATTTCTTACCAGGGGCCATACCGGTGGTGGAATTCCTAGCCTTAACTACTGCTGCACTGTTGGCTTCTTCTAAGTTAACCCTGTAAAAATAATATAAACATAACTTATTTAGATCAACCAGTATGAGAAACTTTGAAACAGTAAGATTTAACCGTTTTAACGAATTTAGTGACAAGCACTGCATTCATAGATTAAAAAAAAACTCAATTGTGGAATCAATGGATATATTATATTTTTAATAACTCAATTTTTGGAAAATAATATACCCGACTGCAAACAAAGTTTTGATGTCACATTATATACACTCAACAACAATGAAAACGGGTCACTTTGTATGGAAAATCCTATACAGTGGCCCGTTTTCATTGCTGTGGAGTCTATTTTTGTAATCCGTTCACTAAACCCTTTATTCTGATACCCCAATCGATAGTCTTTGTAAAAAAAAAACGTTTTTTTGGAAACGTTTAAAATGCCTCCAAAAGTCAGCCATTTTGTATTTTGCAACTTTGATATACCCATTGTCACTCTCACAATTAAGACGAATCTAACGACACCTCGCATGCTAAAATCCTGATGGCCATTTAGGCTACAGAGCGTGCCAAAGAAATATACATACATACATACTTACATACATACACTCGAAAAACATAACCCTCCTTCTAGCGCAGTCGGGTAAAAATAGTGTTATTTCATCAACTTCCTTGACACAAAAACAATAAAAACTTACCATTCCTTGAGCCATACGTCCGTTGAAGAGTAGAAGAGTTGCGCCAAAATGAAGAGAGTGAACAAAAGCGCCATAGACAGTTTACTGCCACCGCTCTTTATGTATGCTACATATACGCTGTTATCTACTGAACCCTTGTGCTGGGCTTCGCCTAAAACAATATAATTAATAAATAAAAATCTTGGGACATTTGACACATATTGACCTAGCCCCAAACTAAGCGACGCTGTATTATGGGTGCTAGACAACGATATTTGGATGTGTGTTGCTCAATCACGCTAAAACGGCTCAACCAATTTGCATGAAATTTGACAAACAGATAGTTTGTAACCTGGAATAAGCTATAGGCTACCTACTATCCCAGAAATCCCCTGAAATCCCGGAAACTCGTTAGAAGGACCCCGGAAGAGGACTTTGGATAGAAATTCCGGGAATCCCACGAATCCCGTAATCCCGGAAAAGGTTTTAAAAGTATCCTAAAAGAAGTCGCGCGTAAAAGCTCGTAAATATATAAATACTAAACATCCATGACTCGAGTACAAACATTCGTGTTCATCACACAAAGTTTGCCCCGAGCGGGACTCGAACCCGCGACCATCGGAACAGAAGGCAGGGTAACTACCAACTGGACCAATCCGGTCGTCAAATTCATTTATTATACTGGATGGGTTATAGACCATTTGACATTTTAAGAGTGAAACACACGATTTTTCACCACACCACCAGCTTACAAAACTGTCATATCAGACCGCGTTTCAACGCAAAATTAAAAAGAAGTTAGCTTTATTCTGTAACGTGGATGATCGAAATATAAAATGCAATTTTAAAGACAAAAACGACTATTGCACTCACTTTCCATCAGGCGGCCCGTTCTTGATCGTCGGTTCAGTGTGTAAAATATAAAATGAATTTGATCCCATTATAAACAGTTTGTAAACATTAACCCGAGCTTGCAGTAATAACATTTTATTTCACTTACCCTCATACGTAGGGTCTAGATTATTGTCCAAATCTAGATTGAACGAGAGTTGTGATGCTTCTGACATTGAACGCTGTGATCTTAACTTGTGGCTATGTTCCTATAAGAAAATGAAAAAAATTAAAAACATTCTGCCAGACTTAAATAAGTAAGTAAGTAACACTTTATTGTACAGAAGAAAAAAAAACACAAATACAATTATCAATACAGAGAAGAGACACATGTACAAAGGCAAGCTTATCCCTAGAAGGAATTTCTTCCAGCTAACCTTTGAGTTGTGGAGAGGAAACATGTTCACGAGTAGACAAATAAGTATGTAAGACTACATAATACTATAGTAAATTAAGATTATAGTAAGTTAAGAGGGTTTATCCCAAAATAGGCAACTTCGCCTAGAGCTGTCAAATGTTTCGCTGTTTTTATTAATATCTCAATGTTACTGAATTAAAAAAGAAATTATCATTCTATGGTTGAATGACGCGTCTCGTTTTATATTTGATGGTTAGGCATTCAAATATTAATATTACATTAAAATGCATGGAAAATGCGATGGAAAGTTTTGGAAAGATATTACTTTTAGAAATTAACAAAATACTTGACAGCTATGTGCGACGCTAAACCTCTTAAGAGGTGTGATGTGGGATTACAGATTTAAACAAATTAGAAGGCGTATGGATTATGCAATAATAGGCTCTGCGTCAACGGCTTAAGTGCTTCGCCGCGCGCCTTCTAAGTTGTGTCTTGCTATATTATAATTTAAAAAAAAAACTAACATAATAAATAAAACAAACTACAAATGACGGTGACCGAAATTCTAGAACTATAAACATACGTTCAAAATGTACTCTAATTTCGAATTGAAACTTAAATAGCGAACTAAATAAGAAAAATACTGGTAAATTATCACAACCTAATTTACGCTCAAGGAAATTGAAACGCGTAACTTCTTCGGTGATAATGAGAGCGAAATAGGTACGTGTTTCAATGACGGCTATCGCATATGAATTCGGCTCTGGAGGCGCTTCTGTCGCGTGAGGTTCAATGTTGCCAATTTAGCATATATATTCCATATTATACGCTATGGAAGGAAGTGGTCTCCGCCTAACCCTCTGGGAAACTGGCGTGATTTTATGTATGTATTATACGCTAAAGTGGCAAAAATGAGATCTCCAAAACTTCAAATTTCACAATGACATTGTAACTATTGTATGTAATGACCAGAGATAGGACAAATTAGCGTCATTGCTCGCAATAATGTGGACATGACTCCAAAATTAATCAAAATGTTTAAAGCTTGGCAAGTGCCTATTTGGACCTGATTTATATTTTTGATGTAAAAAGAAAAAGACTGACTGCAGTTTTATACATGATGTATTTCATTATTTATTGACATTTTGAGACTGTCGACATCTATGGAATTTATATTTATTTGACAATGGAGGCCATCTCCATAATAATTTTTTTTCTGGACCCTTGGAGACTATACATCTCTAAGATCTTAGATTTAAGTTTAAGTTAGGGACTATACATCCCTTCAATGTAATTGTAGTACGTACCTATATGTATATTTTATACATGTAATGTAAATGTTATAACTATGTGTAAATTTTGAAAAAAGGCCTTCTGCTTGAGTTTGTTGCGGCGCTTCTTCTCAAGCAATGGGTCTAGGAAGCGCTAGTAAATTCTTTTCTGACGTGTAAAAGTGCCCCTATGTGACCAATTTGCTGAATAAATGATTGAATTTTGAATTGAATTTTGAATTTTTTTGAATTTTGCAGAAAATTTGGAAAAAATACTGATTATTTTCTTTAATAAATCTATACTTTAACAAACTTTTGTATTTATTGACTAGGAATTAAAATTTAAGTCAAGTAAGAAATTAATTAAATGATTACATATTTGATTAATTTTGGAGTCATGTCCACATTATTGCGAGCAATGACGCAAATTAGTCCGATCTCTGATAATGACAATCTTTAACATTGACAGCCAACTGGTGAGCTGGAATACGGTGGCTCTCATTTCCTTGATTCTATCATAATTGTAATAAAAAAATTGGCTGTCTTTAAAGTCGGTTTAGGGACGATAATTTTATACGTGAAAACGTCACGTAACGGTACAACGCTACTATTGCGTCATGCTTTTTCGTGGGCGCTGCCGGCGTTCATCAATTTATAAGACGTTATCACGTCAAAAAATTCATGAAAAGAAATTAAATAAATTGAACAAAAATGACGTACACTCCTTTTACATTCCGCTCTGGTCGCATCATTTGCCGTAAAAACGTTGTACACCTTTGAAATTACATTTAATATTAGTAGTAAAAAGGTTAAAAATAAAATATCCAATTGATTATTTAAAAAAAAAATCGAGCCATATTTTTTCATTCGTTACGTAAACCATTTTCTTTTTAAATGCAGTTAAACACTTTATGTTAGGATATATACGTGGAAAGAGAAAAATTTGCCATATAATACATTTTTAATCTGTATTTATAAAAGGCAAAAGTGATTGATAGCACACGCAGATAGCTGAAATTTGGCATGTAGGTTCCTTGGGGAGTGTGGGGGAGCACTAAGAGAGGATTTCCCGAAATTCCCAATGGAACGGGGAAAAAATGGGATTTCCACATTATAATGTTTACGCGCGTACGAAGTCGCGGGAAACAGCTACTACTACTCAGCCTACTTGCGTCCCACTGAGTGCGGATTGGGGACTTCACACACATCTTTGAATTGCTTCGCAGATGCGTGCAGGTTTCCTCACGATGTTTTCCTTCACCGAAGCCGTGGTGGCCTAGTGGTTCGACCTACCGCCTCACATGCAGAGGGTCGGGGGTTCGATTCCGGCTCGCACCTCTAAGTTTACTTACGTGCGAAATCAATTTGAATTTACCACTGAGCTTTTCGGTGAGGGAAAACATCGTGAAACAGCTAGTTATAATACAATTATAAGATACTTACCACCGTCTCCTGGTTTTCGTAGGTCATTTTATCTTTATTATCATCTTTAGCTTCCAGTAGGGATTCGAATTCTTGAACGCTATTCTGTAGCTCGTTGTACGTTCCTTGGGCGAATATCTAGAAAAAAAAATGACTTGCTTTAACTTCATTTACTACTACTACTACTACAGCCTATTTGCGTCCCACTGCTGGGCACAGGCCTCCTCTCATCACGAGAGGGTTTGGGCTATAATACTTTTACTTTCTACCCTTTATAGATCATTTAGCATACTAAAATTTAACTAAGTCGCATTTCATCTAGATCAGTCCACCAATTCGAGCTTTTAGGTGAAGGAAAACATCATGAGGAAACCTGCACGCATCTGCGAAGTAATTCAAAGATGTGTGTGAAGTCCCCAAACCGCGCTGGGCCCGCGTGGGGACTATAGCCCAGCAGTGGGACGCAAATAGGCTGTAGTAGTAGTCCACCAATTCGACCACAACAGCCTATTTGCGTCCCACTGCTGGGCACAGGCCTGCTCACATCACGAGAAGTATAGTAGTTTCGACTCGAGAAATATTAAAAACCTAAATAAACATGCTTAGAATCGATAACTGATACAATGGTTAAAATATCAATATCAACGTACAAATATAGCTCGTTTAATAGTATAGGATTACTCTACATACTGTGGCACAGAATAATATATACCAAAGTTAGTAAAAAATATAATTAAGAAAGCGCTTAGTGCTAAAATGTGAGCTTAAATACCTACTAAAACTACATGTACCTATACTAAAATATTCTATTCCTACCTACACTCCATATATACACTCCATAGTTTATAAAATCTTAGAATTAAAAGATTAAAGCTATGTTTCAGATAAAATGTAAATTTCTTTTTTGTTGAAATAAACAGTTTAAATTATAATTTTTTTTTATTTTTTATTTATTTAATAGTACTACGTACAGAATGGCCACGGAATCACCCGCCTGAATCTAGCCGGCGCGCAACTCGCGCCCAACTCGCCCTTGCCGTCGTTTGTTTCATCCGGAGATGGAGAGTGGATCACTGGCCCGCGTAGTGGTAGACACACATTTACAAGTGTACAGACGTCCTCGCACGCAAACATTGACACTTCATTCGAATAGGGATGACGACAACTTTTTTTTCCTTAGTCTATTAGGAAGATTATTGAAAAGTATTGAACACGTATTTTTCTTTTTTCACGTAATCAAACTTATACGGAGATATATTGAGTTGAAATGTCGCGTGACGTCACGGTTAAGTACGATTTATACCTAACGATGACGTAGTTAGCCCCCACTCTCCAACTTTAATGCGTTTTAACTTAGTAATTCTTTGTTAATTTGATAAAACAAAAAGTACGTGTCTAATATTTTTTTATTACCTGACTGACGGACTAATTAGAATTTCGATTTCTTCACCCTGTCGTCATCCCTATTGTGTTCAAAGTCGTGCTTTTATAGGCCGTGTCCGCCGTGCGACTGTGGTTCGATAGTTACCTTCCCAGAGCGCATCACACACACGTTGTGGGCGCGGCGAGCGTACTGCGCGTGATGTGTTACCAGCACGGTAGCGGCATCCCGAAGGAAACCCCGCACGCAATCAGAGTATATCGCCTGGGCCACCTATACATAGATAACATGAAAAATCCGCATTAATATTAGAAGTGCGAAAGTTACCCTGTCTGTCTGTCTGTTACCTCTTCACGCTTCAACCGCTGGACCGATTGAGATGAAATTTGGCATGGGGTCCCGGGAAAGGACATAGACTACTTTTTATCCCGGAAAAATGCATAGTTCCCGCGGGAACGCGATAGCCGAATTCCACGCCCGACGAAGTCGCGGGCAGACACTATTAAGTATAGTGCGAAAAGTTCGTCATTTTATCACGAGTTCCTTGTTAATTTGGCGCGAGTGAAAGCGAGCGTTGACATTAGGTACGAGTGAAAATGAAGATTTCGCAAGTGTATCAAGCGACGCTTTGCAAAACATTTGCGAAAAAAAAGAATAAATAAATAAATGAACAGGATGAAGCTCAAAATACTTTACGCACAAGCTCGTAAAAAACAACTTTAGGCACGCTCACTAGCTGTCAAAAAACGAAAAGGGCTTGTTCGGAAATTACAAACTTTTGGCACGTTAAACAGTTATCGAAATGTTTACTCCTTGAGCAACTGTATTTAAAAAAAAACTTATTTGTTAAGCGTGTTTGCGTTCGTTGCCATCTAGCTTCAAGTAGCGGAGCAACTGCTAAACGGTTGGCTAATCGGGGTTCAGCCACTGGACGCTAGATGTCGATCTAGTGTTAACCCGGGTTCCGGAGCACGCACTACAGTATGAACTCTGCCACTCTTCTTGTATCATTTCTCTATGATCTTAAAACAGCTTTCATCTATGGTTGAATATTTCTTACCTTAGCATCGACAGCGGCTAAAGGGTCGTCCAATAGGTAAACATCTGCATGTTGGTACACGCATCGAGCCAAAGATATTCTGGCCCTTTGACCTCCTGATAGTGATGACCCTAGGGAAAAAGGGACACGTTACAACTGCCCCACTCCTAGGCATTGCTAGCAAAAATATAAGGGTCCACCGCTATACTCTTTACGTCCCACAGCTGGGCACAGGCCTTATTTTGATGCCTTATTTATATGGCTAGTGTGAATGGAGGTGCTGGAAGAGGAAGACCGAGGCGAATGTTCTTGGATCAAATTCAGGACAATCTGATTAAAGGCCAGGTCAAAAGTACTCTAAACCGACGAGCATGTATGCGGAACGGGGTGAAAGTTGACGAAGCGAGAGAAGTATGCAAGAGTCGTAGCAAATGGAAATAAGTGGTCTCTGCCTACCCCTATGGGAAAAAGGCGTGATATTATGTATGTAAGATAATATATGGTTTATTTGCGAAGAACATGGTTACATATTTAGATTTTTCTTATGTATACTTATATAATATATACAGTAGTCTCATACAGAGCGAAATCGAGGTAGCATAATGGTTTGAGGGTAGGGTATTTTATACCAGCGGACCCAATGGCATAGGCAAACAAGTGCACAGCCCACCTGATGGTAAGTGGTCACTGCGGCCCATGTACACCGAAATCCTTTGATCCCCCATTAATAAACCATAAGATCTCGAATGCGTTGCTTACCCTGAGGCCTAAGATGGAATGCCTCTGTGCCAGTAATGTCACCGGCTGTCTTAACCCCCTACCGGAACACAACAGTGCGAGCACTGCTATTTGGCGGCAGGTTAGCGGGGAAAGACGGTGGTACCCACCCAGACGGATCTACGAGTAGCACCAGGCCCTACCACTAGCAAGTCCCCAATCCGCGCTAGGTACGCTTTGGGTCTATAGCCCAGAACCGCCCGTGATGAGAGACGGCCCGTTCCCAGCAGTGGGACGTAAATAAGCTGATTTGGTGATGTGAGTTATTTACCTCTCTCTCCCACTATAGTTTTGTCTCCGTGCGGCAGAATTTCCAAATCGCTTTTGAGCTGACAACACTTGATTACTTGCTTGTACCTCCGCAAGTCCATCTCTTGACCGAATAATATGTTTTGGCGGACCTGATGACAATAAAAAAAAACTTAATAGGGATGACGACAACTTTTTTTCCCTTAAGTCTATCAGGAAGATTATTGAAAAGTATTGGACACGTATTTTTTCTTTTTTCACGTAATCAAACTTATACGGAGATATATTGAGTTGAAATATCGCGTGACGTCACGGTTAGGTACGATTTATACCTAACGGTGACGTAGTTAGCCCCCACTCTCCAACTTTAATGCGTTTTAACTTAGTCATTCTTTGGTAATTTGATAAAACAAAAAATACGTGTCTAATATTTTTTTTATTACCTGACTGACTGACTAATTAGAATTTCGATTTCTTCATCCTGTCGTCATCCCTATTATACTCGTTTCAAAGATATTATCATAGAAAAAGTAAGTTAAACCTAGAATGACAACCTCCATACAAATCAGCGTACGCCCGAAATAGTGTCAAATGGGGCATTCCACGCGAAGCGGACAGCAAAAAAAAGTTGATGTTTCCGATTTCAGTAATATTTGAGTATGTTTTACATAGGTAAATAGGGACATATATAGATATGTCCTTGATATGTGTACCAAATATTTTTGTAATATAGTGCCTAGTTAGAGAGTTAAGAGACTTTGGAATTTTGACCAACGAGTGGGCATGCAGTACTTTAAAGCCGATTACCAAGTCATAAGATGATAGATATAAATAATTAAAGTAATGTATTTATTACTTCATTTAATGAGGTTTTTAACTGAATTTTTGAATACGAAAAAAAATGCGATTTAATTTTTTAACCTTGACTCTCACGAAGTTAGACCGTTTCGATTTTTATATTTTTTTTTCTAAAAATAGATAATATTGTAAGAAACATTCGTGCTAAGATTTATAATGGGCGTGAAAGTGGTTTAGGAGCTATATACTAGAAATACTGCGTGAGTTTGGAGATCACAGTTTTTCTTTAAGATAGTTTGATATATTATGATATTTAAATTAAAACTTTTTTTTTATTAATTACATGTTTATTTACAAATTTTTACAATTTTAAATACTCCGCTATTACTCGTGCGTTCATAATATCTTCAGTAATAGGAATGAAGGCATGATATTTTTTGTGCCTGGTATTGTAGCTGCCGACTCAAAGCTGCTTTTTAAAAAGTTTAAAAACAATCTATTTTGTTGAATATCCTCTTTTCGAGCATAGAAAACATGCGTTTGGGGCAATGATTTTTTCGCCCATTCGTACAAACGCTCGGGTGTGGTAATTGCATTGTTTGACGCCGACCGTAGACTAAGGCCCGGTTCCTATATCCACGAAACGCCTCGTTTTGCCTACGGACGGTTGATTTTTGACATTTGTTCTATAGAGAATCTGTCAAATTTTAACCGTCCGTAGGCAAAACGAGGCGTTACGTGGATATAGGAACCGGCCCTAACTCGAGTCGCCAGACGTTTTAAGTTGCCCCCAAGTCCATCACATGGCCCTTTGCCATGACAAGTGGCATGATAATGAAATTCTGCTTCTGTACCAAAATCCTGTTTAAAATAAAATAGATTCATGAAATTAATCCTGTTTTTGAAGTGCTGAGGTGCACCATCAGTAATATAAATATATATAAAAAAAAATTTTTCGTAACCAAAAATTCAGTTAAAAACCTCATTAAATGAAGTAATAAATACATTCGTTTAATTATTTATATCTATCATCCTATGACTTGGTAATCGGCTTTGAAGTACTGCATGCCCACTCGTTGGTCAAAATTTCAAAGTCCCTTAACTCTCTAACTAGGCACTATATTACAAAAATATTTGGTACACGTATCAAGGACATATATAGGTAAAACATACTCAAATATTACTGAAATCGGAAACATCAACTTTTTTTAGCTGTCCGCTTCGCGTGGAATGCCCCAAATGCGACAACAGATGTCGCTGCGTAGGCAGCCTGTATGAACATTTGAAGCGCGTCCTGGATATTACTCACAAGAATTGAAAGGTTGAAAATTTATATAGTTTTTTTTTGTAGAAATGTCGGAACTATGGCCGTAGCGTAGGCTAGGTACCTAATGAGAACCCTGGGGCAAAAGGAAATGGGGGGGGGGCTTTGAGATCACCGAGTTTATGGGGCCGCCTAAGGTCGGGGGCCCCAGGCACCGCCCCCTTAGTAGCTTAATAGCTACACCTTTGAACTATGGGGATCTAAATGTAAAAAACAGTATTAAGCTTTGTGAAAATAGACTCCCTAGGTCTAGAGCTCACATAGTAGTTAGGACGGCTTGGTGGTCAAATGAGCCCACAGACACTCAGCCCGCGGGCTCAATTGCCCACTTTATTTTTTTTCGTAGATGACTCGACCCACACTTATCGCGGATAACTCGGCCCGCGGGTCCAGTTGACTACTATTTTACCGGTAAGGGTCTACTCAGTCCGTTAGGTCAAAGGTGTGAAGTAGGTTAGGTTCGTTAGTTATCTATATACGCCCGAAGGGCAAACTACCTAGAAATAGGGGCCCCGTCGACCCAGTTACATTCCTAAGTCTTTGCATATTCACGGACTGAGTGGACCCTTACCGGTAAACTAGTAGTCGACTGACCCCGTGGGCTGAGTTGATCCTAAGCGGTAATTTAAGGGTTGAACGGGCCCGCGGGCTCAGTTAACACAGATGGGTCAAGTCACCCATTGACAAATTTGTACGGTCAACTCAGCCCGCGGGCTGAGTGGTCTGTGGGCTCATTTGACCACCAAGGGGTTAGGACCTGGGCGACCAAGCTTTGCTCGGTTGAAAATGGCTAAAACTGAGGTTTCTCAGATATGAGACCTAGCTACATCGATTCACCCAAGTAAACCCCTATATTCCAAGTTTCATCCAAATGGTTAGAGCCGTTTCTGAGATCGCGTAGATAAATAAATAAATATACAAGATTAGCGCGTTTGTCTTACCGAAGCTTCGAAGAGCCAAGGGTCCTGCGCGGCGTATGCGACCGTCCCCTCGATAAACAGCGTCCCACTAGTGGCCGGCAGCTCGCGCAGAATGGCCTGTAGCACGGTGGACTTGCCTGAACCCACGGGACCCACAATTGTGGTTAATGTTGCTGGTTTGATCTGGGAGGAAATTGTACACGATGTCATCATCATCATCGTCATCGTCGTCATCATCGACATTCTCATCATCATCGTCATTTCAGCCGGAAGACGTCCACTGCTGGACATAGGTCTCCCCGAAGGCTCGCCACTCAGACCGATCCTGTGCCACTCGCTTCCACCGGTTTCCCGCGTCAGTCCTGCGAGCAATGTGCCCGCCACGCGTACACGATGTTAGATTTTCAAAAGCGGTTTTATATGAAAAAAACTATAGGTATAGTTTTACCATTGACAGGACAGAGTATGTAATTTTTCAATAATAAATGAATGCATAGTATTACTATTGCTAGTAATAATAGTGTTGTTGCTTGTGTGCTTGACAATTGAGTAGGTAAAGTTTTTAGAAGTTGTTGTTCTTATTCCGTATAAATTTCCTGGGAAGATTTTTTAAAATCATCGTTGTGACATTTCTTATGTGATCCCTGGATAGATATCTATTACATAAAAATATAATTTACACCTTTTCTTTACCTACCCAATTGCATTTTGTATGGGCGCAAAAATACAAGAACTTTATTGTGATAACTATATGAGAGTATTCGATACATATTTACGAATCTTATGTCAACAATACATCTTGTTGCTATCAAACTACCGTTTATTCTAAAAAAAATCGGTTGTCTATAAAGTCGGTTTATGAACGATAATTTTACGTTATAATGTCATAAGAAAGCATTAATGAATAGGTATGTCCCGTTACGTAGGACATACATTATTAAAAAAAAAAAAAAAAAAAAAAAAAAAAAAAAAAAAAAAAAAAAAAAAAAAAAAAAATCGCCATGAGGACATACATGGACATACATTGCGACATGCTTTTTAGTGGGCACAGCAGGCGTTCATCAATTTATAAGACATTATCACTATTTATCACGTCAAAAACAGGTACTATAGGTAGGTATGTGTGGTGTTCAATAATAGGTTTTTTATGATACAAGTGCGGAAAGTAGGTCATTCCCGAACGAGTGGCGGTGAACTAAGCACGAGCGTAGCGAGTGTTTTACATCGACACTAGTTGGGAATTACCTATCCGCACGAGTGTAATACAACGTTTTACAATGCATCATGCGAGGAAACACATAATAGTACATTACAGACCTAGGGTGGTGAATTCGTAAATGTCCCAGATCGCAGGTTTCTGTGGCCCGAACCGAAGGTGAGGGCCATAAATATGTGATCTGGGGCTTTACGAATTACCGCCCGTGGTTTGTCAAAAGTTTTACGTCTTGCCTTGGCCAAGAAGTGAGATTTTCTCTCAGAAAATCCCACTTTATGGCCAAGGGTGATGTAAAATATATATTAAAGAAGTAAAAATTGTATTTATTAAGGCATTGATAATTTTAAAACACCCAAAAAATAAGAATATAAATATAACTTTGTAATTTTATTGTTCAGATCACTTTAGTTTGGACGCTACAGACATTTTCCTATTTTCATTCCCGCACAGTGTATACAAACATGCAGGAAAGTAAAACTTTCTGCGATAATGTTTACCAACATAAAGGGGGCTTTCTGAGCATATATGAATCATTTATTATGATGATATATTGATTAATGATGATGCTGAGTGTAAATGTAAATAATACTTCATTGTACAAAAACACAGTAATACAAAATCACATAAAGGGCAAATGTACAAAGGCGAGCTTATCCCTGTAAGGAATTTCTCCCAGCTAACCTTTGAGTAGTGGAGAGGAAATATGGGCACATAAATGATGACGATGATAATGTTAATAAATAAATAATGATGATGAGCAATGACAGTGACTCTTTTCCATTTCAGTTTGGCCCAATGGTTGACTGGTAGAGAATTCCTTTAAGCATTAAGTCCGCCACTTGTATACATTTTGTATGAAAATGAAAATATTTATTCAGCAAATAGGCCACATCTAAGCACTTTTACACGTCACTTTTAAATGAATTTAACAGAAATGAATTTACCAGCGCTTCCTAGACCCATTGCTTGAGAAGAAGCGCCGCAACAAACTCAGCAGAAGGCCTTTTTTATGTGCATTGAAGTTTAAATAAATAAATAAACAGTGACGATGAATGACACTCACCACCAAATTAATATCGCTAAGGGCCAAAGTTTTTCTTTCTTCACCATCTAGCTCGTTGTTTTTGAAATGTGCCGTGTAATTCTTCATAGTAACAAGCACTTGAGGCTTTATGAGCTTTTCTAGGTTCGTCTCGGACTTTATGTACGCTTGTTGGCTGTAATAAGAAATTAGACATTTTTTCCATCTAACAAAACTCTACCGCTACAATGGACAAGAAATCTGCATTATACGAACTAAATATGTTAGGAATTCTTTTGTTAATAGAGTTTGCAAAATGTATAATTCCAGTTTTTCTGATATCGATATATTTAACACATGTCTTCAAAAGTTCACAGTCCTAGTTAAAGGCCTAACTGATACTTAGTTATTATATTTCACGTAACATATTTTATGCCCTTGTTAGTATTCTTCTTTACCTATTTATCCATAGCCTTTATAAAGTAATGTCACTTTTCTAGAAGAAATATATTGCTCGGTTAGTAATATGTATTAATAATCCTGTGGTAACTTTACTGGTTAGTGTATATTCTAAGTTCCCCACTGTTTAAGTCATATTGTACCGTCTGTACCCAAATAAACATTAAAACATAATTTGGCCACTAGGGGCGCTGCGATCGCTTGACCCAAACCATCTGTCAATTACATAGAGAAATATTTGTTGTTATTGGCTTTACTTAACGCATTCACTGCCACTTCTTTTTACGAACTTTCGCCAGGTGCCACATCTGTCATTAAGGGAACATTGCAACGCACATGTGCGTTCGAGGCACTGCGGGAAAGTCAGCAAAACGCATATATGCGTCGGTGGCAGTGAATGCGTTAAATTATTAAAAATTGCCGCGCCGTGCAGTTCCGGGATGCAATGAGAACGGACGACACGTTTTTCCGAAAGACTTGGTATGTATCCGGGGCAGGTATAATTGCATTGGGAGGTCTTCATTTTCTTCAAAAATAACCGAACCAAAATTAAAATTGCGGTCAATATTTAACAATTTTAAACAAATATACTTAAAATTGTTAACAAAAAAAACCGTAAAAATTTGACAGCTGCAGTGTTTGGGTTTTGGTTTGGGTCAAAGCGCCATCTGAGTCGAGCTTTGCGTATTCTTGTCCATTAAAGCCTATTTGCGTCCCACTGCTGGGCACGACGAGAGGGTTTGCGCTGAATTGGGGACTTCACACACATCTTCGAATTACTTCGCAGATGCGTACAGGTTTCCTCACGACGTTTTCCTTCGCCGAAAAGCTCAGTGGTAAATTCAAATTGAATTTCGCACATAAGTAAACTTAGAGGTGCGAGCCGGAATCGAACCCCCGACCCTCTGCATGAGAGGCGGTAGGTCGAACCACTAGGCCACCACGGCTTCACTGCTGCTGCTCACTGCTGGGCACAGACCTGCTCTAAAACCAGTGCGGATTGGGGACTTCACACACACATCCGTAAATTATTACGCAGATGCGTGCAGGTTACCTCACGATGTTTTCTTTCACCGAAAAGTCCAGTAATAAATTAAAATTGAATTTCACACATATATATCTACATATATAAAACAAAGTCGTGTTAGTTACACCACTTATAACTCAAGAACGGCTGAACCGATTTCAATGATCTTTGATATTTTGGATTTAGCTCCGAATAGGCTGATAATCATTACAATATCAAATGATACACGCATAAAAATTACGATGATTTTAAATATGATTTTAAAATTCGTTTCCGCAATCTTCCGCAATTGACAGCTCACGTCATTCATGGACTGTTAGGCGGTACGGAGTTCGCCGGGTCTGACAGTATGAGATACAATAAAAACACTAACCCATTGCCAATCTTCTCGAAAACCCCATTAGCTTTGACCTTCTCCTCGTTGATCTTCGTCAAATCGACGCCATCTTGATTCTCCACTTCGGGCAGCAACAGAAACTCTTGCATCCTTTTCACACTCACATAAGCCTCTAGAGTAAACGTGATCGCGAGAGGGAGAAAGTCTACCAGAGTATACTTCAATATTTCATAATAGGAGAATATAACGAAAACTTTGGCGGCCGTCAAGTCGTTCCCGAAGGAAAGGAATGATATGATTGAGAGAAAGATGGCCACTTTTGTGTTGAGTTTCACGCATGATATCATCACCGCGCGTAGCCAAGACATCTTTTTGATGATGCTCATTTCTTTTCTGGAAGGAAAATGGAGAAAGATGTCATTGTATATCTTCATAATTATATCGTATATTAGGTGAATCAAGATTTTTTTTATACATATATCATTGGTATAGGCAAACGAGCGCACAGCCCACCTGATGGTAAGTGGTCCCTGTGGCCCATGGACACCGAAATCCTATGATCCCCCATTAGGAAACCATAAATCTCGAATACGTTGCCTACCCTGAGGCCTAAGATGGAATGCCTCTATGCCAGTGTCACCGGCTGCCTTAACCCCCTACCGGAACACAACAGTGCGAGCACTGCTATTTGGCGGCGGGTTAGCGCGGAAAGACGGTGGTACCTCCCCGGACGGACCTAGCACCAGGCCCTACCACTAGCATGCTGATATCATATGATTCATGAGAAGTAGTATTATTACTGGCTTTAAATTGTGTTTTGTATTGTAATGTCGTTATGTTGTCCGAAGGACGTATCTGTATTGTCTTGCGTGTGTATTTGAGTTGTGTTATTATATTACGGCTTTGAATTATGTTACAATACAATAAAAATACTCTTTATTAAACACGAAAAAAAAACAATTACACAAGTAAACACAAAGTACAAAAAAGAAGGATGAAAACAGGCGGTCTTATCAGTAAAGAACCATCTCTTCCAGAAAACTTTTCGATAGCGGAATGTGTAAAAAAATACATAAAATAAGTTAGGTGGTGCATATTAGAATTTATATGTAATGAATAAATTGAATGTATAGAAATGAAGGACCAATAAACATTGTATTTGTATACTCCTCGAAATATATTTGTATTTTTTCTAAATTGCTTGCGTTTGACCTTGATCACACCTGATGGAAGGTGATGATAGGGTCTAAGGTGGAACACTCTTATAGGTTTATTCAACTTATAAGGCGCGTGGATTAAGCAATTATGGACCCTGCGTCAACGGCTTAAGTGCTTCGCCGCGTTCCTTCTAAGTTGTATCGTGCTGTCTGTTGTATCTTTATTCACTTTTTGTTATATTTGTATTAACCTTTTTTGTGTTATATTTTATTGTGGTGGAGCCTTGAAATAATATTAAATTATTGCTCGAATCGGGCCAGCTCGTCCGGGGAACTACCACACTCTCCCACAATATCGGCGTGAAGTAATAGTTCGCTATTGCGTTTCGTACGGTGAGTGAGAGGACCGGGGGCCTGTCCTCTTCCCTATCCTTCTATCCCATCTTCCCTAATCCCATGTCCCCTATCCTCCCTTATCATATACACTCTATCCTCCACTTTTAAGATTGGCAACGCATTGGTGACGCCTCTGGTGATACAAATGTCTAATAGGCGGCGGTGACCACTTACCATCATGTGGGCCGTCTGCCAATTTGTCGATCTTTTGACATGAAAGAATTCATCTTTTGATATGAAACTTACTTCCTAGCCTCCCCGATGATTCTTCCGAAGGCGCTCTCCCAGGCATACATTTTGATGGCCTCTATGCTTTGAATTACTTCGTTCATGAGTCTAATCCGGTTGTCGGTGCGAACGGCCGTCTTGCGGCGGAGTTTACTTGAGATCTTGCCTAAATAACCTGTAGAAACATGTTGAAATGTATGGTTAATGTAGTCGTCTTATAGAGAACAAAATTCTACCCTCAAAGTGTTTTTTTTTGGGATCCAATTGGTTTATTACTGTATCAAATCATCCTGATTCAATGTATGGAACATATCTTGAGTGATATACAATACAATACAATACAAATACACTTTATTGAACACCAAAAAACAATTACACAAGTAAATACAATAAACAAAGATGAAGGGTGACAACAGGCGGTCTTATCGCTAAATATATATCTTTATATAGGATTTTTCCATGCTACAAAGTGACCCGTTTTCATTGCTGTTGAGTGTATTTGCTCTGGGATTCCTTTATATAGCCACAAATAGACCAATAATACGCATTTTGAGCGTAGAATTTTGTTTACCAAATAAAGCAACTGAGAATGAAACAGCATTTAGTAATGAAATGAATCAAAGTGTTTTTTATAAAGTTACAAATTGAATAAGTTATGTTTTTTTTAAAGCCGAAGAAACGGGACTATTTAATAGGAAATATTTAATAAGAGCATGGTTTAAGATCTTCGAACAAATTAAATATTATATTAATAAAAATCAAAATAAAAATACAATCTTGTGTATAAAAATTAAAAATGCTTCTATTGATTTCATATTTAACAAAGTAACACTTAATTTATTATTTATTTAAACTTTATTGCACTAACATAACAAGTACAACAGAC
Organism: Aethes cnicana; assembly: GCA_963971205.1. Taxonomy (NCBI): domain Eukaryota; kingdom Metazoa; phylum Arthropoda; class Insecta; order Lepidoptera; family Tortricidae; genus Aethes; species Aethes cnicana. The sequence continues at coordinate 4,864,522 of OZ020301.1, read as the reverse complement.
ACTTAACCCTTCATAGTACTTGTCAACTATAATATAACAAAAAAAAAACTTACCCTGTAGAGGAATGAACATGAGCAGGAACGCGACCCCAATCAGCGTCGCCACACCGATCTGTCTGTACATCAGGTACACTATGAGAACGCTCTCTATGGGCGTCCGTATTAGATCCACCATGAACAGACAGGCCATGTCGAACCGAGGCGCGTCTGCCGTTAGCAGCGTCAGCACTCGGCCGGATAACCCGCCCGTGCCGGCATCTAGCCGGACCAGCTGCAGAGGACGGGGATACCACAGAATATTAAATAGTACTACATACAGAATGGCCACGGAATCACCCGCTGTAATCTAGCCGGCGCGCAACTCGCACCCAATTCGCTCTTACCGTCATTTGTTTCATCCGGAGATGGAGAGTGAATCAGTGGCCCGCGTACTGTTACACACACATTTACAAGTTTACAAACGTTCTCGCAAACATACAGGCAAAAATTGACACTTCACTCGAATTGTCTTCGAAATCGTGCTTTTATAGGCCGTGTCCGCCCTATGGTGATACTATAGCTTGTCAACTTCGTGCCCGACCCTCCCGGGGGGTAACAGACGGTCGGGCGGCAGGGGACCACGTGACATTGATGACGTCATACACCACAGATTATCAAGTGTGCGCCCGGAGGAACATTGCATAACGGAACGGTGGCGTGGGGGGACTCATCATAAATGACATCTAACTCTCCCCATCTGACTCATTCTTTCGTTTGAGTTAAGTTCGATTTGATAGAAAAGAATGTCAAGTATCATTGTCGCACCCCAGGGTCGGTCGGGAACGAAGTTGACGGCCTATAGGATTACATCCATACGCAACAGAAAACCTGTCTGAGAACTAGCCCATAGCACAAACCCTCTCTTTATGAGGATTTAATAGTTTTAGAAGATTTAATAATTTTAATAATCTTAAATATAAAAGATTGTAACTATGTTAAGCAATGTAAAAAAAATATGTATTTTTTTATTCAAATAAACAGATTAAATTATTAAAAAAAAGAGGAGGCGTGCGGCAAGTGGGACGCGATAGGCTGTTGTGGTGAAAGGATACCAGAAAACATCGCAAAATACAAAATGGCATCGCTATAGAGTATACATCAGAAAACATCGTAAAATACAACATGACATCGCTACACAAACACACAAAATACAATATACACCGATCTGATCAATTGATGGAGCTTGAAAGTGTGCACGGAAAAGTCAAAAGCGTTATTTTGGTTTTTTTTTAACTATTAATTTGTCCCTCCATAGTATAAAACAAAGTCGCTTCCTGCTGTCTGTCCCTATGTATGCTTACATCTTTAAAACTACGCAACGGATTTTGATGCGGTTTTGTTTAATAGATAGAGTGATTTAAGAGAAATGTTTATATTTATAATACATGCATGTAGCATATTTAGTATCAGCATTGCACCCGTGCGAAGCCGGGGCGGGTCGCTAGTTATCATATAAATTAGAAAAAATCTCACCTTTCTATAGATTAGTGAACAGCATGCCACTCTAATTTTCATACTCATGTCTAACAGCCATAACAGCATGGGGTGCATCATACTAGCATTGATTGCCATGAATCTGTAAAAAAAATACAATATCTCTTATTGCCAGTGTGTGACGACAGCGCCAACTAGCGGATGCGAAGTCGGCGGCGCAATATGCAACTATACTCTTTGGTCGACGGACTAGGGACCATCTAATAAGTGGAACTAACTCTGTAGCTTGTATGCCTTTTTATCTAACCTCATAACTAAGGAGTGTGGAATGTGTCTTGGTAGGGAGCGCAATCTTATATGGTGAAACAGTTGAACACGTGTCCAGCGGATTTGATAAGCAACAAAACAAAACACACTCTCCTCACAACCGTTTTCGCTGCGTTTTCAGCGCCTCAGCAGCGCCATCTGAAGGCGCTACTGCAGACTATCCGCCTAGGTGGCTTGACTGGAGTGGCGACCGCAGCGCCCCCAACCTACCCGATTTGGTGTCCACTTTTGGAACTATAGAGATTGCGCTCCTTTACTTCAACCCTCCATACTCATAACGAGAGATAAAGACAAAAGAAGCCTGGGATGACATTACTCGCTCCAGATGTACTTAATGCAATGGAAATAAATACGCAACAGTGACAGATCACTTCACTTTTGTCCGTCAGAAATTCCATATTTGGCCATGTACAGTCGAGTTCATTAATATACGATCACATTGGACCTTATTGCAGGGGAGCAAGGTGTAAAAGTGTGTATATATTGGAGAACTCGACTGTACCATGCTACGATCGTTTTCTTTCCCTCCACCACTGACTTTGCACACAGCGAATCCTTTTAAACGCGCTGATGAAATGAAATGAAATGAAATATTTTATTCATAACAATTGTTATAGGTCAATTACATTAAATAAGACTACATTATTTGATGATGGAGCTTGGAGGTGGGCACGGATTACGTTTTTTTTACTAATAATTTATTATTGTGAAACTTACCCCACCACCCCCGCGGCATACAAATACGCCATATTGGTGGTCACACCGTTGTGAGTGGGGGAGAAATAGTTTATTAACCCCTCAAGGCACATTGGAATGGATAACCTGAAATAAACAAATATATCGATACATTTCACAATTTCTCGTACTTGTAGTTATTTAGGTGGATTCATATTGGGATACACAAGCATTGTATTTTATATAAAACTCTACTACTACGTCCCACTGCTGGGCACCTCATCACGAGAGGGTTTAGGCTATAGTCCCCACGCGGGCCCAGTGCGGATTGGGGACTTCACACACATCTTTGAATTACTTCGCAGATGCGTGCAGGTTTCATCACGATGTTTTTCTTCACGGAAAAGCAGACAACCATTTTTCTTTCTTATCATAGCCCTTCTGTAAGTGGCTGTGTGTGTTATCATCAGAGATCAGACAAATTTGCTTCATTGCTCGCAATAATGTGGACATGACTCCAAAATTAATCAAATATGTAATCATTTAATTAATTTCTTACTTGACTTAAATTTTAATTCCTAGTCAATAAATACAAAAGTTTGTTAAAGTATAGATTTATTATAGAAAATAATCAGTATTTTTTCCAAATTTTCTGGATCAGTCTCAGTCTATTTCTTTTTACCTCAAAAATATAAATCAGGTCCAAATAGGCACTTGCCAAGCTTTAATTAATTGATTAACATTTTGATTAATTTTTGAGTCATGTTCACATTATTGCGAGCAATGAAGCAAATATGTCTTATCTCTGGTTATCTTCACATCAACTCTCCTGGCGATAACCATACTATCTGAATTTGACCTCTAGTGTATACTTACTTATTCAATTTCAATGAATGAATGAAATTTATTTGTCAAAAGTGGGTGTACAAAGATCTTAATAACTAAATAGTATCACCACAATTTACCTATAGACAGGCATACAAATTTGTCATGAACATATAGAATTATTACAACTACGAGTACTTATTCATTAAAATATCAAAGAACTTGAACGAATGTCATAATACGAAGCTAATGACATCTACTGTTGTTTTGACATTGTTACAGTCAGTGTATACCATCCATTGTTAACCATATTCAGCGAATAAAGTATCATTCATTCATTCATTCACAGAGGTGACTTTACGGGCAAATGGGTAATTTTAGAAAACTTAGTTCTTTAATTCTGAGACAGTCAAACTTGCTTCCACCCATAACTTAATAAATACATAAGCAAAATTCCAAAAATAATCAAAAAATTAATCAGCACTAGGTCCTACCAGCAACTTCTTCCGCGTGGAATTCGGTTATCGCGCTCCCGCGGGATCTATGCCTTTTTCCGGGATAAAAAGTAGCCTATGTCCTTCCCCGGGACTCCCACTATCTCCATACCAAATTTCATTCAAATCGGTCCAGCGGTTGAAGCGTGAAGAGGTAACAGACGGACAGACAGAGTCACTTTCACATTTATAATATTACTAGCTTCTTCCCGCGACTTTCCCCGTGTGGAATTCGGTTATCGCGCTCCCGCGGGAACTGTGCGTTTTCCGGGATTAAAAGTAGCCCATGTCCTTTCCCGGGACCCTAACTATTTACATACCAAATTTCATCGCAATCGGTCCAGCGGTTGAAGCGTGAAGAGGTAACAGACAGACAGACAGACAGAGTTACTTTCGCATTTATAATATTAGTATGGATTTAATCTAATTCCTCGTTTTCAAACAAAAGTAATACTCACCTAATACTAGCGTCCACGAAAGCGAACAACAAATTTCCTATGATAAATTTGAGACCATATATTTTGACGATCGCTCGGAGCAGCGAAGGCTTTTTGCCTTTTTCTGAAACAAACAAACATTTTAAAATAAAATAAAATGCACTTTTTTTAATTCAAGGTCCATTCGGATAGCTACGACCGTCTTTCCCCGCTAACCTGCCGCCAAATAGCAGTGCTCGCACTGTTGTGTTCCGGTAGGGGAGTAAGGCAGCCGGTGAAATTACTGGCACAGAGGCATTCCATCTTAGGCCTCAGGGTAGGCAACGCATTCGAAATCTCATGATTGTTATGTCAATGGGCCGCAGTGACCGCTTACAATCAGGTACTAGCACACTAAAGTAATACGGTGTACAAATATGTACGCGTGTGTACGTGAATTTCTCTTTGTTCGCGGGGGGTGTGAGGTAGCCTGTTTTGGTGCGGGGAGGTGAGTGTCGCTACTGTACGATACTACTATTTTTATGTGTAATTGGTATGCGAATGAGCACAGAGGCCACCTGATGATAAGCGGGCACTGCGGCCCATGGACACCGAAATAATTAATAAGAAATCATAAGATCTCGAATGCGTTAACTACCCTGACGCCTAAGATGGAATGCCTCTATGCCAGTGTCACCGGCTGCCTTAACCCGCTACCGGAACACAACAGTGCGAGCACTGCTATTTGGCGGCAGGTTAGCGGGTAAGACGGTGGCACCAACCCGGATGAACCTAGCACCAGGTCCTCTCTCTTCAACCTATATCCACCGGATGCTGAGTGTAGGTCTCCTCCATTGCACTCCATCCCTTCTGATCTTGGGCTTTTTGCATCCAATCTTTTCCAGCTACTTGGACAAGATCATCTGTCCATCTTGCGGGTTGCGTGCCTACATTTCTGCGACCGGTCCTGGGTCTCCATTCGAGTACCTTCACGGCCCACCGGCTGTCCTGCCTTCGACAAATGTGCCCCGCCCACCTCTGAGTGATGACCTGGGCTACATCTACGAGTGTAGTTCTCCTTCTGATCTCGGTATTCCGAATTCAGTCGCAGAGGGAGATGGCAGGGTGCTCTGAGCATGGCTCGCTCCATTGCTCATAGCACCTGGTCCTACCACACCGAAATTACTTAGTGTCTAATACTGTGTTATTGGCTGTGTGCAAAGACAGTGGTGGGGGAGACGAAAACGATCGCAGTGTGTGACATAGCCAAATATGAAAACTCTGGCGGACACCATCGAAGTGAACTGTCACTGTTGCGTATTTATTTGAATTGCATTATGTACATCTGGAGCGATTAATGTCATCTTCTTTTGTCTTTATCTTTCGTTATGAGGTTAGATAAAGAGACATACAAGGCTTTTACGCTAAAAATGTTCGTCAAGTCGTAAAGAGTTCCATATTGCGCCGCCGACTTCGCATCCGGTAGTTTGCACTGTCGTCCGTCACACACTGCCAATAGCTTAGGTAAAATGACAATTTACCCTTTTTTTCCAGTTCGGTCTTCCATTTTTCAGCGAGCTGATCTCCTCGAGGCGCTGCCCTGTGCCCCGGCGTACATCTGAAACAAATGATTCAATTTAAAAAAAAACCCAGCTGCATACAAACTTCACATACAAAAGCACGATTTCGAACACAATTCGAATGAAGTTTCAATGTTAGCGTGCAAGGACGTCTGTGTGCGTGCAAGAACGTCTATTGTAACTGTGTGTGTACCAGTACGCGGGCTAAATTATTCGCTCTAACGCGATAACCGAATTCCACGCTGGCGAAGTCGCGGGCAGAAGCTAGTCGTTTATACATATATACATGATGGGTCAGATCCTATAGCAAATAATTAACCCACAGTATCGGCTATCGATTCTAAGTATATTGTATAGGTTTTTAATTTTTTTTTGAGTTGGTAAAAAATAATATTTTGTATGGGATTCAGGCGTCGCTCACACAACCAATCCCATATATATACAATTATTATTTACCAACTCAAAAAAAAAGACCTATACAATATACTTAGAATCGATAGCCGATACTGTGGGTTAATTATATTTGCTATAGGATCTGAACCACCATGTATAGTCCCTTCGACTTGATTGTTTCTTTTAGTAACAGACGCGACTTCTTCTACAGACTTATTATAAGTATAGAAATAAGTACCTGTATACATCTGATATGCTTAATTGTCCTTTCCGTCCTTTTACAAATAGAGGACGAGTGTACCTGAAAATGTCAAAATAAAAAATAATCAATATCCATACTAATATTATAAATGCGAAAGTAACTCTGTCTGTGTGTTACCTCTTCACTGACCTTATAATAAGTAATAAAATAACATATGGACGAACAGTGCCTAACAGAATATGTCAAAATATATGGAGCAAACTGACATTAGAAAATACGTTCCAATATGCTAATAACGCCTCTTTATAACGAAGGCCAAACGGGTGCCCGAGCTGTTCGGACACCCGTTTTGACGGGCCATTTTTCTCCGGCTGATTGTGAATCCTTACTTATGATACTAATATTATAAATGCGAAAGTAACTCTGTCTGTGTGTTACCTCTTCACGTTTAAACCGCTAGACCGATTGAGATGAAATTTGGCATGGAGATAGTTGGGGTCCCGGGAAAGGACATAGGCTACTTTTTATGCCGGAAAAACGCAAAGTTCCCGAACGCCATTGCCGAATAACTCGCGGGCGAAGTCGCGGACAGAATCTAGTATTATAGTAGTATATAAAAGTCTTCCGTTACTGACTGACTGATTGAGTGACTGACAGACAGCGCAACTCGCGCAAAGCCGAAACTACTGGTCGTATATAGTTGAAATTAGGGGAGTATAGGGGCCGTGGTGGCCTAGTGGTTCGACCTGCCGCCTCTCATGCAGAGGGTCGGGGTTTCGATTCCGGATCGCACCTTTACTTATGTGCGAAATTCAATTTGAATTTACCACTGAGCTTTTCGGTGAAGGAAAACATCGTAAGGAAACCAGCACGCATCTGCGATGTAATTCAAAGATGTGTGTGAAGTCCCCAATCCGCGCTGGGCCCGCGTGGGGATTGTAGCCCAAACGCTTTCGTGATGAGAGGAGGCCTGTGCCCAGCGGTGGGACGCAAATAGGTTGTAGTAATAGGGGAGCACTAGGAGAAAGTTTCCCGAAATTCCTAAGGGAACGGAAAAATTATTAACCAACTCACCAAAAAGTAACTTTCGAGAGCGGATTGGCTTTCTCCCGCGGGTTATGTTTCCTCTCTATGTCGAAATATCCCGGATCCATGTTCTCTTATGTATGTAAATTATAAATGTACACTATGTTACAACATTTGGCACCGGGTTGCGATCATAAAGCCATGTTGGTATGCTGAAACAAAAAAGACATAAGCGTTAATAAAAAAAAGGTTGAAAAAAAAACACAATATAATATGCGAGCCGGATTCGAACCCTCGACCCTCTGCATGAGACGCGGTAGGTCGAACCACTAGACTACCACTGCGTTTTAGGGTTCCGAACCTCAAGAGGTAACAACGGAACCCTTATAGGATCACTCGTGTGTCTGTCCGTCCGTCTGTCACAGACGATTTTCTCCGAAACTACTGGACCGATTAAGTTGAAATTCGGTACGTATATGTAAGTTTGTGACCCAAAGACGGACGTGTAATGAAAATAAATGAATTTTAAGGGGCTAAATTTGAAAAAATATTAATGAAGTTTTTCAAACTATATCGTGTGACATATCAAATGAAAGTACTTCTTATGAAGATGTCAAATATACTTTTTTATTTCTTTTTTGGTCAATACTTTTCGAGTTATTTAAGAAAATAGGCGAAAAATTACCATCCCCCCCCCCCTCCTTATCATTTTGGAAAAAATACAAAGGATGGAGACCTACAGATTACAGGAAAATTATTAAGAAGTCCATGGTATTTGAAATCTATCACATAAAAGAGCTTATCCTGTGAAACGGTTTGAAAATGACGTCATTGAAAATAATCAAGGATCGGAACCCTCACGCGAGTTTAACTCGGTTCTTGGCCGGTTTTTTTCCATAATAATATGGCGACTGTACCATAATCTATTCAACAAATCAACGAAGAAGATATAGATAAAATACAGTAAGTCAGCTTAATGATGTCTACTGTACGTGAGGCAAATCGTTTATGTTAGTGAACGGCGGTAAAGTACCTAGAAATCTGCAACTGTAGAATTTTCCTGGTATTTTAGAACAAGGTAAGTATGTTTTCAGTTATTTGATATAGAATTAAGAGACTGACAAGACCTTGAGCAATCGAGGCAGGCAACTGTCTCAGTGGAGAATGTCTGTTTGCATTGGAGGGAGCGAGAAGCACGACCGCGGCATGTGGGCGATATACGTAGAAAATCAGAAAAATTAAGAAAAAAAACCCACATTGCATTAACAATATAAAACAGCAAACTTTTTAGTATGAGTATGAATATGAATAGTGTATTTAATTATTAGACATCTGCGTGAAACAAACGACGCAACTTCACGATTTTTTTCATCCAAAAGATTTCATGGAATTCTATTTATGAAACAGCAAGTTTTTCAGTAAATAATGAATATTGACACATATTTTACTCGCCGTACAAAATCAAATAGTTTTCGTTTAAAAATAAAGCAAATTTAGGTCTTGTCAGCACCTTAACTTAGTTTGAGGAAGAAACATACACGATGTTTACAATAAGTTGTCAACTTAGATTAGAAATAATAAAACTATTTCGACGGCTGGATTGGTCCAGTTGGTAGTGACCCTGCCTTCTGTTCCGATGGTCGCGGGTTCGAATCCCGTTCGGGGCAAACTTTGTGAGATGAGCACAAATGTTAGTACTCGAGTCATGGACGTTTAGTATTTATATATGTATGTATTTCTCTATATAAGTATTTATATAGTTGTCTAGCACTCATAGTACAAGCTTTGCTTAGTTAGGGGCTAGGTCAATTTGTGTGAAATGTTCCAAGATATTTATTTACATCCTTGTTTCTGATATTACACAACCGTACATACATCATAATAAACACACTAATTGTCACATACGATTAGCTGAAAATAACCTAAAGCCATAAAACCCACTGGGGCTGAACTAAATCGATTTGACACGGCAGGAAACGATTAAGGCTACACCTTGACCGTGCGAGGCTGACCTTTCTGGCTTACTGCTTTTCAGTTAAGCATCTTTTTAACCACCAAAATATAATTATTTCAATAAAACAGATATATTAACTGAATCCTACGGCATCTCGGTAAAATCTAACTTCACCAAAACAGCCTATTTGCGTCCCACTGCTGGGCACAGACCTCCTCTCGTCACGAGAGGGCTTGGGCCATAGTCCCCACGCGGGCCCAGTGCGGATTGTGGACTTCACACACATCCTTCAATTACTTCGCAGATGCGTGCAGGTTCATGATGTTTTCCCTCACCGAAAAGCTCAGTGGTGATTCAATGAATTTGTATTGTGTTTAATTAAGCCACGTTGGGAAAATCAAAGAAACTGGAGTTATTTTAATTAATTAGATACTAAACTAAAATGAGTCATCCCACAAATGTAGATCATTGACCGGAATTTATCGTCATCAGTTTATCCAATTTCAATTAGCAGTGAAGCAATGAAACTTGACTTTGCAAAAGAGATACAGACAATTATCACTTTAATTGTCATTTTTATTGTTCTGTAACAGCCTAACTGAAAAAGTTCTCGAGTGGCGTCCGCGAACCGGGAGACGAGCTTGTAAAGGTCGCGGGAAACCGGTGGAAGCGAGTAGCACAGGTTGGGGGAGGCTCATGTCTGGCAGAGGACGTCTTTCGGCTGTAATGATGATGATGATGAGGCTTAAATCATTTTAAAACATTACAGCTCCGCCATTGAAAAACATCCAAAAGTCGAATTGACAATTGATTCTTCGAATCTACTCACATAATTTCACGAGAATCGTTGAGAAATGCATACTGTATAGGAGAACAGACGCAATCATAGAATCCGGATACGAAAGCATTTTGCCCAATTTCAAGTAAGTAAGTATGCCTCTACTACAACAGCCTATTTACGCCCACTGCTGGGCACAGGCGTCCTCTCATCACGAGAGGGTTTGGGCTATAGTCCCCACGCGGGCCCAGTGCGGATTGGGGACTTCACACACATCTTTGAATTACTTCGCAGATGCGTGCAAGGTTTCCTCACGATGTTTTCCTTCACCGAAAAGCTCAGTGGTAAATTCAAATTGAATTTCGCACATGAGTAAACTTAGAGGTGCGAACCAGAATCGAACCCCCGACCCTCTGCATGAGAGGCGGTAGGTCGAACCACTAGGCCACCACGGCTTCCTCACCTAGTATACCTCTAAGTAACACTTTATTGTACTAACTAACTAAACATACTACTTACTGTACAAAAAATTGGTTGTGTGTAAAGTCGGTTTACGGACGTTAATTTTATACATGATAATTTCGGCATCTACCTAAAGGAGTCAATAAAAAAAATCAGACTTTTTCGATTACTTTTAGAGAAGATCGTGTTTTAGTGGTAACTGGTGCGTGACGTCATCTCACTCAATTCACTCACTCTCGCTAAAGATAAGATAAGAAAGGTGTTTATTTCATTAGTTTGAGTGTTACATTATAATTCCGGGTGTGTCAGCTACTTACATTTTACTTATTTTTGTCTTAAAGGTCTGTATAAGTATTGTGTAGTGTGTGCTGTGTGAATATCGTGTGGTGTGTATACATAATAAATTTATATAAATTTTTAATGTTGTTTCATGTTGCCCTATCTCTTATATACAGCTAATTACAATCTATGGGGACGGGGTGCGGTCTTTCGCTTGCTGAGCTGCCGACTCCTGTCGTTTCTTTGTACATAATTAATTTCGCCTAATCTAGTATTAGTTAGGAGGGGGTTGTGCTGTCCGTAACGGGTGTAAGCGCCACCATCAGGGACATCCAGATCCTCGATGTGCATTTCACGTAATCGGCACAGCATGTCCTCGTTCAAGTCTTGCGCACGGAGGTGCCACGGATCCCAATCGAGCATATCCCATAGTAGTGAGGTCTCTAGGCGTCTTGGGAATTGTCCAATGGTCTTAAGGGCCATTCGATATTGGCGTTCTATTTTTAATAAGTTGCTCTTGCTGTAACGTGAGAGTGATTGTACCACGCCATAATCTAATAGGAAGTAGGCAGGCCTGAACCACGGCGAGCTTCACCGTCAGATCCGTCTTGGCGTGCCAGCCTATGATAGGGGCTAGTGCGCCACGTGCTCGTCGCGCTTTCTGCACAACGGAATCCGTCTGTTTGCCCATGGACATGGTTTTGTCTAGGTGTACACCGAGATATTTTATGCTGGTTTTATATTCTATTACCTGGTCTTTTATGCGAATGGTTTTGCGGTAGTTTCTCTTGTGGGTGAACATGGCGCATTCCGTTTTGCCTACGTTACATTTTAGCCCCCAGCGATGATAGTACTCGACGACGGTGTCGGCGGCCCATCCCGCGCGTTGCGTAGCGCAGTCCGGGTCGGGAGATGTATTGAGAATGCACAAGTCATCGGCGTATTGGGAGAGCTTGAGTCCACGGATGTGGTCTCGTTGGTCCCATACATCATGCACGTACATGTTAAAAATGACTGGTCCCAGGATAGAGCCCTGGGGGACTCCGTGTGGCACCGGTTTCTCGTCGCCCTTGGTGGTCCTAAAACGTCCGTAGGTTTTTCGTCCACTCAGGTAGTTCTCTATTACCTTGATGATGTTGTTAGGGACGTCGGCTGTTTGGAGCTTTTTTGTCAGACCGTCGTGATTTATTGAGTCGAAAGCCTTCGATAGATCTGTTGATACCATGGCCACGCTCTGCTTTGCTTGCAGCGCATCGGTTATGAACTTCCCGTTGCGAAGTATCTGCGTGCCAGTTCCTCTGTTCTTGGTAAAGCCATGTTGAAACGTTGGTTGGAGTCTATCGGCCTTAACCTTATCTTATCTTATCTTATCGCTAAAGAGCGGGCGCTAAACGCAGAACTATACCTATCTATGCGCAGAAAGTGGTACGTCATTTTTGACTTACGCCCTTTTAGAATCAGGCGCTTTTTTACCCGACTGCGCTAGAAGGAGGGTTATGTTTTTCTAGTGTATATCCCGTATGTATGTATGTATGTATGTATATTTCTTTGGCACGCTCTGTAGCTAATGGCTTGATGGAGTTTAGCATGCAAGGTGTCGTTAGATTCGTCTTAATTGTGAGAGTGACACTGGGTATATCAAAGTTGCAAAAAACAAAATGGCTGACTTTTGGAGGCATTTTAAACGTTTCCATATTATTATTATTTGTCAAATCCTATCGAGTGGGGTATCGAAATAAACGGTTTAATTACAAAAATATATAATGTGACATCAAAAGTTTGCTTGCAGTCTATTATATTATCTATCAGTATATTATTTTTTCAAAAATCGAGTTATAATTTTAACTGTATACATGTATGAAACGACGACTTACGAAAAAAACCGGCCAAGAAGCGAGTTAAACTCGCGTGGAGAGGGTTCCGACCCTTGATTATTTTCAATAAAGTAATTTTCAAACCGTTTCACAGGATAAGCTCTTTTATATGATAGATTTCAAATACCATGGACTTCTTAATAATTTTCTTGTAATCTATAGGTCAATCCTCCGTATTTTTTCCAAAATTTTAGGTTCAGTGGTTTCGGAGATAAGGGGGACTGGTAATTTTTCGCCTATTCTCTTAAATAACTCGAAAAGTATTGACCAAAAAAGAAATGAAAAAATAGATTTGAAATCCTCATAAGAAGTACTTTCATTTAATATGTCACACGATATAGTTTGAGAAACTTCATTAATATGTTTTCAAATTTAGCCCCCAAGAATAGGGTCTATGTTTAAAATTCATTTATTTTCGTTACACGTCCGTCTTTGGGTCACAAACTTACATATACGTACCAAATTTCAACTTAATCGGTCCAGTAGTTTCGGAGCAAATCGACTGTGACACACGGCGGACAGACACACGAGTGGATCCTATAAGGGTTCCGTTTTTACCCCTTGAGGTTCGGAACTCTAAAAAAAAAATACGTGTCCTTTTAATTTTCCCCTTCTTTCTAACTAGCTAATTAAATAATAGCCGTGTTAAATTAATGAAATGTTGTCAAAGTAACAGCGGTATAGTAGAACACAACTTAGAAGGCGCGCGGCGAAGCACTTAAGCCGTTGACGTAGAGTCTGTTATTGCATAATCCGCGCGCCTTCTAAGTTGGGTCGTGCTATAAATACTCCGTATTGGCATTGGCAAATGACTGGACGATTCCGGACTGACCTCAAGTTCTCAAGTAACGGTCAAAATTGAGACCTTGTCAAAAGTAATTAGACACGGAAGCATTTCCAATCGATTCTGTAGACCAACGGATTCTCCTTAACCTCGTTTAATTATAGGTACGAGACTCTGGTTGAGACGAAGTAATTATACTGGGTGGGTTAAAGCCGTTCCTATACCCAGCTCAGCCGTCACTGTCACTCGCGCAACGAGTGAAAGAGAAAGCGCTACGCACAGAACGCCCGATTTAGTTAATATTTAACGCGTTTTAATTTCCATAAAAATATCGTCTAAAAATATGGCATTTATAAAGCTGACAAGGTATGCATATAATATGGATCATATTTCTGTTATATTTAGTTTTACACTTTGATATAATAAACTGGAGTAAAGTTGGATTAAAGGTCCGAGTTAGAGGTTACTTTGGAATTAAATTGTATCGAGCGAAGTTTCTTGAATCGTGTAACGAAAGCTGTCAATTTAAGGATGATATAATCAAATATAACATATGTTTTCTTCAGATTTTTAACTTTTCACATTTCTTAGACCAGCATGATCTTACATGAGCAATTGGACGATGCTGGGTCAGGGAAATTGAAAATTGACATGACGATATTTGAGGTCAAGATGCGCGCACTTTTCCCGAATCCGATGGTGTAATTCTTTTTTCATATTATTCAGTAATTAACCATGTCCTGTCAAATCAATAGTCAACTGTCACTTTGACGTTTGCGCTCACTCACAGCGCCCATGCCCCGCAGCGTGAGCATGTGAGCGTCGATCGATGACGTCATCAATAGCGATGACGACAACTTTTTTTTCCTTAAGTCTATCAGGAAGATTATTAAAAAGTATTGGACACGTATTTTTTCTTTTTTACGTAATCAAACTAATACGGAGATATATTGAGTTGAAATGTCGCGGACGTCACGGTTAGGTACGATTTATACCTAACGGTGACGTAGTTAGCCCCCACTCTCCAACTATAATGCGTTTTAACTTAGTCATTCTTTTAATTTGATAAAACAAAAAATACGTGTCTAATGTTTTTTTATTACCTGACTGACGGACTAATTAGAATTTCGATTTCTTCACCCTGTCGTCATCCCTATTCCTGAGCTCTGTAAGCTCGCTCACAAAGTGTCCCGTAACGCGCTCAAAGTGCTGTGAGCGCGTTGCGGAACGCACCCTATGTATATGGTGAAATTATTCAGATTCTGTGTATACAGACAGACACGCGGGAACTAAACAAGCTGTAATAAGAGGTTGTTTGAAACTTCGATCAATAACACAAGATATTGTGACCTTACAGGATACTGAGAACACGCTTGCTTTGAGCCTGAGGAATGATAACTATGGGAATTGACAACTTTTTACCCGACTGCGCCAGAAGGAGGGTTATATTTTTCGAGTGTATGTATGTATACACGGTGGGTCAGAAAATATGGCAAATAATTAACCCACCGTATCGGCTATCGATTCTAAGTATATTGTATAGGTCTTTAATTTTTTTACCCGACTGCGCACCGCAAAGGAGGGTTATGTGTTTACCTGTCTATGTATGTATGTATGTATGTATGTATGTTTGTTCCTTTGTGGCACACTAGAGATCAAACGCGTGGGTCGATTTTAATGAATCATACGTCAATCGATTCGTCATAAAAAAGTTAATTAAAAAAAACAAAAAACCCGACTGCGTAAAAACTAAAAAGAAAAAAACAAGACTACTTAGTTCAGTAGTAGCTAGGATTATGTTAAGTAATTGATTGCTATTGAGGAATCTAAAGATGCCTACAGTCGGGACCCATTTAAAATCTAGGTTAAAATGTTACAAATAATGGGTCCCGATAGTAGGCATCTTTAGATTCCTCAATAGCAATCAATTACTTAACATAATCCTAGCTACTACTGAACTAAGTAGTCTTGTTTTTTTCTTTTTAGTTTTTATCGAGTTAGTAAAAAAAAAAATTGTATATGGGATTGGTTGTGTGAGCGGCGCCTGAATCCTGTACAATTTTTTTTTTTACCAACTCAAAAAAAATTAAAGACCTATACAATATACTTAGAAACGATAGCCGATACGGTGGGTTAATTATTTGCCATATTTTCTGACCCACCATGTATAGGTATGTATGTATATTTCTTTGGCACGCTCTGTAGCCTAAATGGTTGGATGGATTTTAGCTTCCGATGTGTTGTTAGATTCGTCTTAATCGTGAGAGTGACACTGGGTTTATCTAAATTGCAAAAAAAACAAAATGGCTGAGTTTTGGAGGCATTTTTAACGTTTCCAAAAAAATTTTTTTATCCAAGCCTTTGATGGTAAGCCTTATCTAACACATTTTTCTCACGGGAACGCGATAACCGAATTCCACGCGGGCGAAGTCGCGGGAAGAAGCTAGCTAGAATCATATTTCGACGTTGCAACGAGGCAAAAGCGCTATTATCATCCTTGGTATCTACACCGTGGAAAAACCCCGGAGCATACATAGGTAATTTGTTCAGTGACGAATTCGGAAAATAATGGGCATCATGATAATCATAACGTAGTTTTCACTACACAATGTACCAGTTATGTATGTTATTTATAGAATACGTTTGAATGCCAAACAATATAGTAAACGCTTACGAAAGACAAGGTTAGACTCGACGAATTTATATGGATATACTAGCTGACCCCGCGGACTTCGTACCGCATTAGAATTTTTTTTTGGTATAAAAAATAGCTTACGCCCTATTCTCAGACCTACTGAACATACACTCCAAACTTCATAAAAATCGGTCGAGCCGTTTCGGAGGAGTTTGGTGACACGAGAATTTTATATATTAGAAGATATACTAGCTGACCCCGCGGACTTCGTACCGCATTAGATTTTTTTTTTGGTATAAAAAATAGCTTACGTCCTATTCTCAGACCTACTGAACATACACTCCAAATTTCACAAGAATCGGTCGAGCCGTATCCGATTTTTTTTCGGGACAAAAGTAGCCTATGTCCTGACCCGGGACTCCAACCATCCCCATACCAAATTTCATCCATATCGGTCCAGCGGTTGCAGCGTGAAGATGTCTTTGACTTTCGCATTTATAACATTAGTATGGATAGTATGGATGTTATCATTTTACTCGTGTTAATGAATCACCTATTTTGAACTTTCTCTTTTACTGTATCATACATATTTATTTTTATTAAACACTTCATGAAGATCGGATTCAAGTAAAGTCACTTTAAATAAACAATCCTAAAGTGCATATCCAAACTACGTACAGTCGACGTCAAACATATGATTACAGTTCTGCACCTTATAATTCAATAGAACGATAGATAAGTGTAAACATATCCTTGACGAAGTCCGTATAACAACAAGTTATTTTTAAACTGAGCACAAAAAACCTAGCGTCTGAAAAACTGTAAGCATGACATATGAAAGTAAATAGTGTTTTCCCAACCTGTGTAAATATAGCCCATTTGTAGACAAGCGAGTCTATTGTTACATTACACGGACGAAGTCTGGGGAAATCTTCCAACAGATTATTTGACGTCATTCAAATTGAATATTTCATGTGAACAGTATAGTATAAGATCCGCAATGAGCATTGAAGTAATCAGAAATAGTTAAATATAACCTCTTTACCTTACCTCGTCGTCTGAATCAGACCATATGAACGTTCTTGGAAAACCCACTAATATTATAACGCGAAAGTAACTCTGTCTGTCTGTTACCTCTTCACGCTTCAACCGTTGGACCGATTTGGATGAAATTTGGTATGGAGATAGTTGGAGTCCCGGGAAAGGACATAGGCTACTTGTCATCCCGGAAAAACGCATAGTTCCAGCGGGAACGCTATTACCGAATTCAATTCAAAAACTAGTTTAAGATAAGTACGTTGCAACTTGCACATTGCTCGCAGGACTGATGGCCGATGGGGCCGGAAAGTTCTCGAGTGGCGTCCGCGAACCGGGAGACGAGCTGTTGGTAGGCCTCCAACAAGATGGAGCGACGACCTCGTAAAAGTCGCGGGAATCCGGTGAAACAAGTAGCACAGGACCGGTCTGAGTGGCGAGCCTTGGGAGAGGCCTATGCAGTGCTGTCCAGCAGTGGACGTCTTTCGACTGACATGATGACGTTCCTACTTTAAAGCTTTTAAATATGATAAGAAGCATTGTACTTTACATACAGGTGCTCGAAAAGTAAACATTTCGATACCTGTTTAACGTGCCAAAAGTTACAGCTAGTGAGCGTGCCTAAAGTTGTTTTTTACGAACTAGTGCGTAAAGTTTTTTGAGTTTCATCCTGTTCGTTTATTTCTTTATTCTTTTTTTTCGCAAATGTATAAAAAAATATCGCTTGATACACGTGCGAAATTGTCATTTTCACTCGTCCCAAGTCTTAACGCTCGCTTTCGCTCGCGCCGAGATAACTAGGGACTCGTAATAAAATGACAAACTTTTCGCACTCGCATCAAAATATACTATTATGTTCATTATTTCAATTAAACAATGGAGAAGTAAAGAAACCAGACTATATACGAGTGTGACATTATTCGTTGTAATATAAGAATATGAGTTTTCTCTTTGCTTTATTTCTTCCAAGTCTACATCCCGGGGTATTTCGGGATAGTATAAGGAAATAGGAATAATGAAAATATGTAAATTGAAAATTAAAAAAATGTTCAGTGACCCCTGACCGTCCTTTACGATAAATTGCACAAGAACAAGTAACAAACATGTTCTCATTATATCTGGAAATATCAACAAATAGAGCAAATATGTGACTGGTATATACATAATTTAATTCCCAAGATAAAGCGTCTGTAGAAATGAAGGTTGTTAGGAGAATAAACAGTAGTCAAGTAAACACAGAACAAAGGGCTGTATAAAGTTTGTTTAAATAAATACAAACAAACTTACATTCTGATAATTTATGGTAGGAGATGCGGCGTAAGGAATACCCTCATTTGTTATTTCAAACCACTATTAGTATATTGAAGAAAAAAGCCGTGGTAGCCTACTGGTTTGACCTACCGCCTCTTGTGCAGTGGGTGGGGGAGGTTCGAATCCGGCTCGCACCTCTCAGCTCACTTATGTGCGTTATGCAATTTGAATGTACCACTTGAGCTTATCTGTGAAGGAAAACATCGCGAGGAAACCTGCACGCATCTGCGAAGTAATTCAAGGATGTGTGTGAAATGCCCAATCCACTACTGGGCCCGCGTGGTGGCTATAGCCCAAATCCTCT
Organism: Aethes cnicana; assembly: GCA_963971205.1. NCBI lineage: Eukaryota > Metazoa > Arthropoda > Insecta > Lepidoptera > Tortricidae > Aethes > Aethes cnicana. The sequence goes on along the minus strand of OZ020301.1, from coordinate 4,845,696 downwards.
CGTGATGAGACGAGGCCAGTGCCCAGCAGTGGGACGAAAATAAACTGTTGTGGTGGTGGAATATATTAATAAATTGCAAGTGGGTTGCCTAGTTAAATATGGGGCATAATCCAGTACATAATCCTGCAACGCTGAATAGCCAAGTGTATGACTGTACAGAAGGGAATTATCTTTTACTCGTAGTAGCGGGACGGGGGTTTTCAAATGATTTTTATAATATAATACAGGTGCTCAAAAAGTACGGCATTTGGCATTTCAGAACCAGTGTTTTTTTGTTTTTTGACAGCTGGTGAGCGTGCATAAAGTTGTTTTTACGAACTAGTGCGTAAAGTTTTTGGAGCTTCATCCTGTTCGTTTATTTCTTTATTCTTCTTTTTCGCAAATGTATTAAAAAATTACGTTTGATACACGTGCGAAATTGTCATTTTCACTGGCCCCTAGTGTTAACGCTCGCTTCGCTCGCGCCAACATAACTAGGGACTCGTGATAAAATGACGAACTTTTCGCACTTGCATCAAAATATTCTATTATACGCACGTGAAGTCACCTACTATGACAATGAAGTTTTTTTCATGTAAAAAGATTGACATACAAGCAGCTGGCCCACCTTTTGGTAAGTGGTCACCGCCGCCTATAGACATTTGTAACACCAGAAGCGTCACCAATGCGTTGCTGACCTCGAAAGGGGAGGAGGATAGGGCGTATGGGATAAGGGAGGATAGGGGACGTGGGATAGTTTATAACACTGGTCACCATATAGGCTACTTTTTATTCTAGAAAAACGCATATTTCCCGCGGGAATGCCAATACCGAATCCCACGCGGGCGAAGTAGCGGGCAGAACCTAGTTACCTACTATGAAAATGAAGTTGCGGGCAAAGGCTAGCATAGTATCTATACCATCCAATGAGCTATACCTATGACCATTTCGTGGCATAATATAGTAAATAATATAGACCCGGTCTAACGTACACGTAATATGTCCCCACTTCCACGGTGTCCAATCCAAAGTTCTGTCACCGAGCGTGCGTGACAATAAGCGTTTTTAAAAAAACTTTTTTCGAAACTGTTTCTCGGTATCTAAAAACTCGTCTCGTTGTTGAAAAAATGTGACCCAGCTTTAGTGTCACGATACAAGTTTAACTTTGGATTGGACACCAATGAAGTGGGGAAACATGACATGTATCTACGTTAGGCCGGGTCCGGACGAAGTATTATTTATGTCTATGTTATAGGTACCGGTTTTTCTTTAATATTTTTATGTCGTGTTTGTTGCGAATATAATTACGTTTCTTCTTCTATACGTCCGTTCACCGTCTATATATGCATAGGTATTCTACGCATAATAATTATACGTTAAGGTTGCAAATAGACTCCCAGCTAAAAGTGAAAGGTTAAAAACCGGACTCGAAAGTTCTGTTAGACACAGACAACTTGCATTGTAAATCGCTTTAAGAAGACTCATAGGGAATAATAATAGGTGATACTACTACTATTACTACTACAGCCTACTTACGTCCCACCGCTGGGCACAGGCCTGCTCTCGTCACGAGAGGGTTTGGGCTATAGTCCCCACGCGGGCCCAATGCGAATTGGGGACTTCACACACCTTTTTGAATTACTTCGCGGATGCGTGCAGGTTTTCTCACGATGTTTTCCTTCACCGAAAAGCTCAGTGGTTAATTCGAATTGAATTTCGCACATAAGAAAACTTAGAGGTGCGAACCCCCGACCCTCTGCATGATTATTAAAGTTAATCTTCTATTTAATCTTATATATAAAATTCTTGTGTTTGTAACCAAACTCCTCCGAAACGGCTCGACCGATTCTTATGAAATTTGGTGTGTATGTTCAGTAGGTCTGAGAATAGGACCTAAGTTATTTTTGAAACCCAAATAAACAATTTCTAAGGCGGTACGAAGTCCGCGGGGCCAGCTTGTATATATAGGTATATAAAACAAAGTCGTGTTAGTTACACCACTTATAAATCGAGAACGGCTGTACCGATTTCTATGATCTTTGATCTTTTGGATTTGTGTCCGCGCCCTATTAGGATAATAACCATTAAAATATCAAAAAAGTTCACGCAAAAAAAATATGATGATTTTGAAAGTTGGCAACGTCGCAAATAGCTGTCAAATATTTCGCTGTTTTCATTAATTTCTGAATATTACTGAATGAAAACATGAATCATCGCTCTATGGTTGAATAAAACATTAAGTATGGATTGCAACAGTTATCATAGGAACACGAAATTTTTAGTATTACGGAAGTAATATCTTTTGAAAACTTTACATCGCATTTTCCATGCATTTTAATGTAATCTTATCATTTGAATGCCTAACCAACAAATATAAAACGACACGCGTCATTCAACCATAGAATGATATCTTCCATTTTAATTCAGCAATATTGAGAAATTAATAAAAACAGCAAACTATTTGACAGCTATATGCGACGTTGCCAACTTTCAGGATAAACCCTCTCAATATGATTGTAAATTCGCTTCCACCGTCTTCGCAGTTGACAGTTCACGTCACGCATGACTGTTAGGCGGGACGGAGTCCACCGGGTCGGCTCGTACTTCAATAAAAATGCTATCAAAAACCGTCTAATGAAGTTTCAAGTGCTGAAAAATGAAAATGAACTAACTTTACTAAGTATTTCTTGGTAATTGGAATCGGACCTGGTGCCTAGGTCCGTCCGGGGAGGTACCACCGTCTTTTCCCGCTAACCTGCCGCTGCTTAAAGTTCACGCGGCGCATGAGCGATCCTATAGGGAACAGGGAGATCCCTATTTTAAGACTTCGAATATAGCCTTCTGCCTGAAACACAGGTTTACCCTAGCTCAGGCACAGAAGTAGGTAATGTTTTCGCCGCATTTAGATTATTTATACCTTTGTCAGTTCATTAAGATATCATAACCGCTTAGTGTAATTTTATGAAATATTGTGTAAACTTATCTACTGAATAAAATGTATTATTATTTATTTATTATGGCCCATGGATTGCTTGCTAGCAATGCAACGAGCACATCTCTGCAAGATAAGTACTGAATAAATGATGTTACGTATGAATCACATACACATACAAATCGTGCAAAGGTCACATTACAGTTGAGTGAATACCCGGCCTTCAACTATACTGATTAATGATTATCTCTCAGTGTTACGAAATAATGACCCGTTCCATTATTGACCGAATCCATCCATCCTTTCCGTCAGGTATTTGTAGGTAATGAAAAAAAACACTTGGTACCGACCTCGCATACCGCAAAAAAACGTAAAGTTCTCCCTCCTTTGCATACAGTCTTTTTTTTATGTCGATGGCATAGGCAAACGAGCGCACATGCGGCCCATGGACACCGAAATCCCTTGAAATTAAGAAACCATAAGATCTCGAATGCGTTGCCTACCCTGAGGCCTAAGATGGAATGCCTCTGTGCCAGAAATTTCACCGGCTGCCTTAACCTCCTACCGGAACACAACAGTGCGAGCGCTGCTATTTGGCGGCAGGTTAGCGGGGAAAGACGGTGGTACCTCCCCGGACGGACCTAGCACCAGGCCCTACCACTTAGCAAGCTGGTTGCAGGCTGAAAACCAGCGCTGTGCAGACTGCGTTCTCACAGCAAATGGTGAGACCTGAGCCTATTGCCACTATTGTACCTACACTAGTTTTTTTTTTTGTATTTCTATGTACCTATTTACTTTTATTTTATTTTAGTGTTTTTTTTTCTGTGGCAATAAATCGTATTTTTCTTTTCAAAAATCATACTGACTGAAAATGACAAGATTTTCCATAAAAATCTACCGATTTTCAAAATTCCTTCACTGGTACAAAGCTATATTATTCCTGAGTGACGTAGGCTACGGTTTATGCCAATTTTCCCGCGGAATCGAGACCTACGCGGGTTATACCGTGGGATACGACTAAGACTAGTAAGGTAACAAATAATAATGAAAATTGAAATGTCTGCTCCCAGTAAATAAATGACGCACAAAGTAACGTGGGATAAATCATTCAGAGCAAAGTCCGATATTTCTATGTAGGGAAAACATATTATTTACATTTTAGCTCATGTTATCAGCTGTGCTAAATATACCTATGTTCCATTTCATCATAGTTCAAATACGGCAAGGACGATTCATGTATCTATAGGTAGGTACATACAATTAGACATTAGAGAGGTAATTCGTTTCTAGAAGAAATCGATCAAGCTGTTTTTTAGTTTTAACGAGACTAGTAGATAGACGGGAATTTATTTTTTATTTACTCCATAGTAATATATAGTCGCGGGAAGAAGCTATAGTTTATACCTAGCTTCTGCATGAGACTGGGAATATCATAGGATACTGTTTATCCCGATATTTCTTCGGGAACGCGAACGGGTTTTCCACCGGTAAAACCAGTTTTTCAATAGGTAAATACTTCAATAACTATAGCCATGTGTAAGTACTTATGTATTACCTACGCCAATAGGGATGACGACAACTTTTTTTTTTGGTCTATCAGGAAAATTATTGAAAAGTATTTGATAAAATAAAAAATACGTGTCTAATATTTTTTTATTACCTGACTGACGGACTAATTAGAATTTCGATTTCTTCACCCTGTCGTCATCCCTATTCTCAAGTCTATGCTGGACGAAGTCGCGGGCAACGGCTGGTAAAGTATACCATACCTATGTTGGTCCAGTGGGAACTTGTTGGACGGACTGTCATCGCATTGCAATATGTATGTTTGAGTAGGGTCAATTAACATCGTTCCAAGTAATTATTTTCAATTGAAATGAGCCCTAGCAGTAGGATCGTTTGTTTATTTTGGTCCCTTCAACCAGCGGCAGACTGTCTAGGGTTGCCATCTTCTAAAATGAAAAAGCCGGACTACCCTATACATATTTGTTATACTTTGGTGTGGTCTAATAAAGTCTTTATAAAATAAATGACTTTTTATTAAGAGGGTTTACTCCGAAAGTTGGCAACGTCGCAAATAGCTGTCAAATATTTTGCTTCGACGTTGCCAACTTTCGGGATAAACCCTCTTAATTATCGATACAGACTGTACGTGACGCCATGACATGTAAGAGAGAGAGAGAGAGCGATGCGACCGCAGATAGTCAGATAGTATAAATTATAGGCTACGCTCGCAACAAATTTTGGATAAACATTTTACCTTAAGTACCTACTAGGGATACACTATGGGGCAAAAGTATCACGACATGTGAAGTGAAGGCCTATGTCCAGCAGTGGACGTCCTTCGGCTGAAATGATGATGATGATGATGTGAAGTGATGCCGTGCGATTATCATTGACATAATCATCTGGCGACATCGCGCAACTTATGTCTGTAGCGACGTCAGGTGAAGTCGAGCGACTTCTTGTAACTTCGCTAGACATAGGTATCTGGCGAGTAGGGCTGCCAGATTGTATAATTGGATACAAAAACTGTATAATAATTAGGTGACTGATCGTATCCTGGGTGTATCCTGGACACTCATGTATAAACCTAAATGAATCAACGTAGGTAAGTTCACGTCACTATGAATCAATATTGAGTACCTATGTTAAGGATTTTCATGTAGTGTTTTATCCTGATACCTATGCAATTTATAAATTTAATGTCGTGACGTCGCTGGGGACACGTGTCGCAGAATATTTGTCCCCTTAAGTCCCCTAGTGTATCATCATCGTCATCATTTTAGCCGAAAGACGTCCACAGCTGGACATAGGCCTCTATCAAGGCGAGCCAGTATATATCCCTACTCCCTAGTGTACCCCTCGCTTTAATAGGCCCCCACTACGAGTGCTAACAAACATGTTCTGCTAAACATGTACAGACGGCAACCTGATTACTGCTTGTTTTATGTAGCTTTTGAAATATACGTTTTTTCAAAAATTTAATTTTTGGCACACGCTTTTATAGCTGACTGTACTTTTCTTTGTAAATCCTTCATCTACCCTTCAAGACGAATCAAACGAGCCCAAATTCGATGGGTTTATGTAGTTTTATTACCGAGTTCCTATGGCCACCTTCCAGCTCCATCATCAGATCAGCTCCACGTCATCAGAATATTGCATTGTCATGCGATTTACATATTCGTGCAAAATTTCAGCTCAATCGGAAAGTGGGTCAAATTTAACTTGCAAGATTCCATTACATAGTTAGAGATCTTCTACTATCTAAAGTCCCGCGCCTTCACATTTCCAAACGCTTAATTTTTTTTGCTATTATCTAAAAAGTACCACCAACACTCTCAACGCATAGTTGATAGCTGTCTCAGCTCGCACACATGTGTTGAGAGTGTTGGTGGTGCTTTTTAAATACATTAAAGCGTTTTGAAATGTGAAGGCGCGGGACTTTAGATAGTAGAAGATCTCTACATACAGGTCGACCTAAGAAAAGCGTGTTAAAACTAAAATAAAGAAAACCCAACTGTGCTTCAACTGTCCATCTAATTTTAACTGCCGATATGTGGTAAACTAGCTCCTGCCCGCGATTTCTCCCGCGGGATTTTCTTTGCGGGATAAAAAGTAGCCTGTCCTTCCCTGGGACTCCCAACTCTCCATACCAAATTGCATCTAAATCAATAACTTTACATTTATAATATTACTTTCACATTTATAATATTGCTACCTATACCATTTATCATTTAAATTTGGTTTGCCTCAAATAACAAATGAAGATATATATTCCTTAGGCTGCAGCTCCTACTATATGGATAGAAGATATCTTAAGAGTCCCCTGTATGCTCCTTTCTCCATACAAACGTAGTTACGTTTTATTTCGCAAACTACTTATCAGATTGGCACCAAATTTTACAAGTAATAATGGAGCACAGACATTAGTGTCCAAAGTAACAAAGAATTTAGGAGCATTTTAGTTTCCTCCATATAAACTTCAAAATTCAGTTTCTTCGCTGTTATTTAATTGTGTTTTATTTTACTATGACTTTTACTGATTTCGGACTTTTAATGATTGTATTATGTGTACCAAGTTTCGAGTCAATCTATTTAGCAATTTTGGAATAAAAGCGAAAATACGTTTGTATGAAAAGTTGAGAAACACCGTTCGTACAGGGGACTCTTAATATTGCTTCTATTTCAACATTATGATAAAGAATGATTGATTGAAAACATATGGTTGCAACAGTGTATTTCTATATCAGATAAAATGATCACACTTGAAATTATCAGTAATATTAACAGCTGACAGGCTATACAAACATTAATATGAAACCACATGGAGTATTGATTGGTAATTTTATTTTAGACTAGCATTTCCCCGCATCTTCGTATGTGCAGAAATATTAAAATGAAAAATACCGTTTTTTCCGTTCCCGTGGGAATTTCGGGAAATCCTCTCTTAGTGCTCCCCTACATTCCCTAAGGAACCTGCATGCCAAATTTCAGCTCTCCATGACCAGTATTTTCGGCTCTGCGTTGATCGATCAGTCAGTCAGTCAGTCAGTCAATCAGGCAATCAGTCAGTCAGTCAGTCAGTCAGTTTCTTGTTTTTATATATATATATATAGATAAAACCAGACAAGATGATACATGTTGATGTGTCCACAACAGCCTTTTTACGTCCTACAGACCCCTCAGCATGAGGGGGTTTGGGCTATAGTCCCCACTCAGGCCCAGTGCGGATTGGGGACTTCAAACACATTCTCGAATTACTACACATCACATAAAATTATATAATAAATAATAGAGTTAGGGCCTGCCACTGAAGCCCAAACCCTCTCCCCTCACATGACGAGGGGAGCCCTGTGCTCAGCAGTGGGTGGGACGCTAATAGGCTGTAGTAGTAGTAGTAGGGCCACACTAGGCATACAACGGTACCATCGAAAAGCATAAAAAAGTACAAAAAAACATCACAATTTTGTGGAAGAATCTGGTAGTTACAAGGCATACAAAGTACTTATGTATTATGATGATGCCAACTGAAGAATTTTCAAAAAATAAATCTTTATATCAATATTTATGAAATGAACATTAAGAAATAACTAAGCCATTTCTCTTTAAAAAAAAAGTAAAGCATTTGCGTTTCTGCATTTAAAATATCATGATGCAAATTTATTTCGATACTCACTTTACATTTAAAAAACACTTGGTCACTCCAAAGACATAACCCAGAATAAAAAAGTATAACACTTTTTTTTGTAACACAAAGAGACAAAGATCACACAAAAGAATAATCCAATCACAAAGAATACCTACATGAACTATTTAAAGCAAGCCTTGGTATGTTTAAGGTATTTTTTAATCAAAATTAGGGGTAAAAGTAAAAGACTTACCGAAATAAGGAAAAATCTAATGTCAGCTGATTCGAATCACAGGGCACTTAAAAACACAAAATTAACTTATCACCACCACTGGAATATATAAATGCGAAAAATAGATTTATACACGTAAAAATACTATACATTTAAAACTAATCATGGAAATAAACGCACAGCCGCAGTAAAAGCAATTTTTCAAATAATGCCACTATTACCACTTGTCAATGTCACATCGCGTTCGGAATAGAACGAACGGGAAGGGAAATGACATTACCTATGGAGCGGAAGAATGACTGTACGAGGTCACTCTCGTTCAGAAACTACAACTTTTCTGAAGCTATAAATGTTCTTTGTCTTTAATGTTGAAAAGAAAACAAGCAAATTTTCAACAAATAAAATTGTAAAAAATAAATACAATTAATATTCAAATTATCAACTACTTTATTTATAGACAATGATAAGAAATAATTGACTGAATCGGCCACGAAAGAATAATATTGAAAGTTGAAAAAGTATTCGAACGCTTCAGTGTTACCATAATAGACACGTGTTCGGATAACGGGGTAATTTTCTTTATTAAAATACACACTTATTTTGCTGAATTCATCGGAATGCGAATGCCCTTTTTTAATAAATGGGGCAATATTCTTAAAGGCAATTTGAGCCGAAAGATTTCCTTTACTGAACATAGGGTCCCCCAAGTTAGATCTAGGAAAGGTAGGCTGAGGAATTAAGGTTTGTCACACATACACAAAACCATGGAGTGTGGAATGTGTCTTGGTAAGGAGCGCAATCTTATATGGCGAAACAGTTGAAAACGTGTCAAGCGGATTTGATAAGCAACAAAACAAAACACACTCTCCTCGCAACCGTTTCCGCTGCGTTTTCGCCTCAGCAGCGCCATCTGAAGGCGCTACTCAATTCAAAATTCAATCATTTATTCAGCAAATTGGCCACATAGGGGCACTTTTACACGTCAGAAAAAGAATTTACCAGCGCTTCCTAGACCCATTGCTTGAGAAGAAGCGCCGCAACAAACTCAAGGCCTTTTTTCACACAAGTAGTTACAAAATTAACATTATATGTATAAAATATACATATAGGTACGTACTAAAATTACATTGAAGGGATGTATAGTCCCTAACTTAAACTTAAATCTAAGATCTTAGAGATGTATAGTCTCCAAGGGTCCAGAAAAAAAAAATATTATGGAGATGGCCTCCATTGTCAAATAAATATAAATTCCATAGATGTCAACAATCTCAAAATGTCAATAAATAATGAAATACATCATGTATAAAAGAGTTCATTAATACATGTCAACAAGAACATGAGGTCTCTCGCTTAAAATGTTTGACTTAGTAATATATTTTAAAGCTAATGATAATTTTACTGCAGACTATCCGCCTAAGTGGCTTGACTGGAGTGGCGACCGCAGCGCCCCCAATCTACCGGATTTGGTGTCCACTTTTGGAACTATAAAGATTGCGCTCCTTTACTTCAACCCTCTATACACAGAACCATAGAACGGTCCCCGCCCCTCACGCGTCCATTGGATTTCTGCGACCTTCCAGCTCGCCGACCAATCTTATTGGAGGCCTACCGACCGAATATTTCATCATCTTTTAGCCGAAAGACGTCAACCGCTGAACAAAGGCCTCCCCCAATGCGTGTTTATATGATGTTCATAAATAAAACGATAATTATATTAAACAAAATACGTTTATTATTTTATTTTACTCACAAGCTCGAAACACAGCCCGTTACACACGGTTTGTCAGCTTTCAAGAGACGAAAGAGGTTTAAAAATTAAACTGAGATAAAATATAATATTCGTCACACAGAATTAACATTATTTTCGTATATAAATATAACGAAAAAGCACAGTAGTAACAAATCAGCGTACGCCTGAAATAAGTTTTAAATGCGATAATAGATGGCGCTGCCTAGGTAGCCTGCATACAAATTTGAACTCCATGAGCTAGAGCACCATCTAGATGGCGCTGTACAGGCGAAGTATGAAAATTTGAAGCTCCCTGGCTATTTCCGATGTACGCCATAATGTAAGGAGATTGACAGTCTTATATAAAAACATTGTCTCTGCTTATATGCAAAAACCCTAAAGGCAGCGGCAGAGGGGGTCGCCCTGCTAAGCGAAATCTTCAGGATTAGTTGTCTATGTACTGAATAAAGGGTCTCTCCAATCGCAGATTGGAAAAATATCCATATTAGAGAACGAATAGTTTCCGAATAGACTTATTACAAAATAAAATGTAACAGAAGAAGAGTGAAAAAAGAAATATTTACAACACTTACGAACATGATTCGATTAAAATGCTTAAATAAATGCATAGGCATTACGTTATAAATTATAACACTAAACTAGAATATGTAAAATGTAATTACTTAACACTTTTTTACACAAGTAGCGTAGTAAGAAAGGAGAGAAATCAAAGTAAAACAGTAAAGACTACTTGCACCAATAATAATAATAACTCCATTTATGAAAAAATAAAAAAACCGACTTCAATCAAACTTTTGATATACTCAAGTGTCACGTCTCAAGACGAATCTAAGGACACCTCACAAGCTATTTAGGCTACAGATACAGAGCGTGCCAAAGAAATATACCCACATACATACATACATACACTCGAAAAACGTAACCATCGTTCTGGCGCAGTCGGGTAAAAAGCAAGCGCTTTAGTTAGTTCTAACTAACAAATATAGTTTTTTTTACATTTTTGGATTAAATTTTCGCAAGTTGGTCCTATTAGTCTAATTCATAGGTCATTTAATTTTAATAATATATAAAAGTAACATAATACAGTTTCTGCAATTCTATTGCATCTTAATATAGAAAAGGCATCAAAATAGCATTGATGAGTACAATAAACAATATAGAAGATTCATGTAATTATATTTTGAACTCAAAAAACGTTAAAAATCGGGTTTCAATGTATGTGAAAAACGGATTACGGAAAGAAAGAGTACAGACGCCATCAGATATATCTTAGTAGCGAGGTGATCATATATATATATGTGAACATGCACTGAACGGCTTGAGAATTGAAAATGCGACTGTACGTGCTATACACTCTTTTTCCTTACGTCGTCTTTATCCTAATAAGGTTAAAAAGTGAACACATATTAATAAACTCAGTTGAGTACAGTTGTACGCTTTGAACAGATTCCAAAATAGCATGAGACCACATGGCGAACACGGCCTATAAAAGCTTGATTTCGAACCATCGAACACAATTGGAATGAAGTGTCAATTTTTGCGTGCGAGGACGTCTGTACACTTGTAAATGTGTGTGTACCAGTACGCGGGTCAACGATCCACTCTCCATCTCCGGATGAAACAAATGATAGGGCGAGTTGGGCGCGAGTTGCGCGCCGGCTAGATTCAGGCGGGTGATTCCGTGGCCATTCTGTACGTAGTACTATTAAATATTCTATGACGAGACAGTGAGAGACACACTTAGTAAATATGAAAACTTCTCGTTATTTTGATACTTGAGCTAAATTCACAATTTATTTATCGCTTTAAAATGGTAGCGGATACGAGCGAAACGCGCGAAGCTCAAGACAGCATTCTCATTGCCAGTTGTTGACAAAGATTGACTGGAAGAGATCTCTTATGAGCGATAAGTCCGCCAGCTGACTTACTGGGTAACTTTACACTGTTTCTCGCTCAAGAAGCGTACAAAATAGAGTTTAAGTTAATAAAAGACATACATGTATTAATATTTGATCGCTTTTTGAGTTCTAGCCTTTCATTTACTCGGAACCTTTATATATTTCTACTTTTATTAAGCGAGAAAGTTTTTATTTATATCATTGGTATAGGCAAACGAGCGCACAGCTCACCTGATGGTAAGTGGTCACTGCGACATGGACACCGAAATCCTATGATCCCCCATTAGGAAACTATAGGATCTCGTATGCGTTGCCTTTTGCCTACCCTGAGGCCTAAGATGGAATGCCTCTGTGCCAGTAATTTCACCGGCTGCCTTAACCCACTAAAGGAACACAACAGTGCGAGCACTGCTATTTCTAAGTAATAAACAAGTTGGTAGTGAGAAGTGCTTTATAGGTGAAACATGTTTACTTTTTGAGCTCGATTTTGACGCGCGCGACGCAATATCTATTTGGTTGAAATTGGTTGTGAATCATTTAGTATTAGAAGAACAATACCAAATTCCACTGTTACATATAAACTATGAGCTCATTACTTTTTCTAATTAACACACACACATACACTCGAAAGACATAACCGTCCCTCTGGCGCAGTCGGGTAAATATTGACCCAATGTGATCCAAACTGTATCGTCATTTCTTTTAAGAGGGAAGAATAGTACTCGTCCATACAAAAAATACAAGAAGAGAAAACGTTTTTCCGCTTCTAAATATTTTCCAATCTCCATGATTTTTTGGTATGTTATTGACACAATGAAATACTAGGTTTATAGGCGTTCCTTTTTTTTTTAATTTACAAGAACTGTGAATCCATTGCAAATTTAGAAAAATATGGTAAACGTATGGACGAGTAGTAGGTATTCTTCCCTCTTAAGTCTGTTCACACAACCTCGATTTACATGACTTCACCTAATAAGGGTCACCGCGACCGCGACTGGATTCGCCAATAGAGGTGGAATTTAGCACATTATATGCCACATTGCCACACGCCAAATTGGCAACACTACTAGGTCCTCGAAACGTTAAATGTCACAGTGACAGTGGCGGATCCTCGGATACCAAGATATTTATTTGGAAGGGGGGGAGGGGGGAAGGGGGGGGGGTGAAAGCAATTTGCATAAAATTTGGCAAACAGATAGTTTGTAACCTGGAATAAGCTATAGGCTACCTATTATCCCGGAAATCCCGGAAAAACCCCAGAAACTCATTAGAGGGACTCTGGAAGAGGACTGAATAGAAATCCCGGGTATCCCATAAATCCCGTAATCCCGGAAAAAGATTTAACAGTATCCTGGGAAAAAGGGCTTTGGAAATATAGTGTTAAATTCCCTGCAGACGAATTCGCGGGTAAAAATCTCGTTATGTTATACATTTTAAGGCGTCTCGCACAGTTTGGTGTTAGGTACGAACAACACTTGTTTACCAATTAGCTCTGCTTGCTTTATAGACGAACACAGCTGTAGAGGGGTCTTTTTAGAGCTCCAATGTACGCTGAGGCGCGAGCTCCTACGAACCGGGGTCATTACGTAGGTCGTTTTCTCGTTTTGGCTCGACTGGCGTCTGGAAGGAGAATAAAATATTGTAAGGCAAATAAATAAAATATCTCAAAACCTGCTCACAAATGTGAGGTAGCTAAAATGGTACATTTTGATGCAAGTGCGAAAAGTTTTAAGCCGTGGTGGCCTAGTGGTTCGACCTACCGCCTCTCATGCCGAGGGTCGGGGGTTCGATTCCGGCTCGCACCTCTAAGTTTACTTATGTGCGAAATTCAATTTGAATTTACCACTGAGCTTTTCGGTGAAGGCAAACATCGTGAGGAAACCTGCACGCATCTGCGAAGTAATTCAAAGATGTGTGTGAAGTCACCAATCCGCACTGGGCCCGCGTGGGGACTATAGCCCAAACCCTCTCGTGATGAGAGGAGGCCTGTGCCCAGCAGTGGGACGCAAATAGGCTGTAGTAGTAGTAGTAGCGAAAAGTTTGTCATTTTATCACGAGTCCCGAGGCGCGAACGAAAGCGAGCGTTAACATTAGGGCCAAGTTTTTTTTTTCTTAGCCTGTTGGAGTGTCCCACTGCTGGGCAAAGGCCTCCCCTTTTTTCCGCCAGCCGTCCCTGTTCAGTGCCTGTGTTTGCCACTCTTTATCAAAGACGTCTAGGTCCCCCCCCCATCTCATTTTTGATCTGCCTCTGCGCCGGAAGGGCCAAGTGAAAATGACAATTTCGCAGGTGTACCAAACGACATTTTTTAATGTTTGCCCAAAAAATTGAATAAAGTAAAAAAACGAACAGGATGAAGTTCAAAAAGCTTTACGCACTATCACTAGGTGTCAAAAAACAAAAAGCACTCGTTTGGAAATGAAAACTTTTCGCACGCTATTACATGTATCGAAATGTTTACTTTTTGAGCAAATTGTATTAAAAATGTTTTTTTATGTATGTTTTTGCAATCGAGCACACAGGCCTCCTGATGGTATGCGGGCACTGTAGCCCGTGGACACCGAAATGAGAAACTTAATAAGAAATCATAATATCTTGAAACAGTGTTGCCTACCCTGAAGCCTAAGTAAGATGGAATTCATATTTATTTCATACACAATCTTGTATTTTCTATCTAAAAAGGTTTATGTATACTTGCATAAATGTACCTTACAATAATTCTATATCAATAAAACTCTGCTATCTATCTATCTATATACAGGGTGTCCCAAAAGTAACACGTCACAGTGACACCGGAGGTAGGTCAGCCTAAGTGGTACCGAACCAACTTAACATGACCTCAGTAAAAGTTGCTTGGTTTTCGAGATATCGCCAATTTTCAACTTTTTCAGAATTTTCCCATTTTTTAACATGTTATGTGGCAACATTTGCTCAGACAGCCCTTGTGCTTGGGCTACTGGTTTCTAGTACTTTTTTTTCACGGTAGTGTGTCAAAGACGCAATTTATGTTTTTCCGACAGTTAAATTCAAGTTTCATTCAGGAATTTTTCGCGTTTTACATTTATTATCGACCAAATAACACTTGTATCATCTTACTGGACTATTCCTGATAAAGTACAAATGAAAAAACCCAAGCAAAAGGGCTGTCTGAGCAAATGTTGCTACATAACATGTTAAAAAACGGGAAAATTCTGAAAAATTGAAAATTGGCGATATCTCGAAAACCAAGCAACTTTTACTGAAGTCATGTTAGGTTGGTTCGGTACCACTTAGGCTGACCTACCTCCGGTGTCACTGTGACGTGTTACTTTTGGGACACCCTGTATATAAAGCAAGAAACTGACTGATCGATCAACGCAGAGCCGAAACTACTGGTCTTGGAGAGCTGAAATTGGGCATGCAGGTTCCTTAGGGAACGTAGGGGAGCACTAAAGGAGGATTTCCCAAAATTCCCACGGGAACGGAATAAAACGGGATTTTACATTTTACGCATACGAAGTTGCGGGGAAAAGCTAGTTTTTAATAAATAAATAAATGCATCAATCAATCAATGCCTCTATGTCAGTAATTGACGAAACATATCTGTCGAAGTAATTCAAGGATGTGTGTGAAGTCCCGTTTACCTATATTCTCCATAATAACATGAAACATATATTTTTTAGCTTAACAAATCACACCGGCACTCTGTAGTTTAACAAATAATAGGCATTTACTATGGAATCCGCACTGGGCCCGCGTGGGGACTATAGCCCAAACCCTCCCGTGATGAGAGGCCTGTGCCCAGCAGTAGGACGTAAATAGGCTGTTGGTTGGTTGGTTGGCTGGCATGGAGTTACTTGGAGTCTCGGGGAACGACACAGGCTACCTTTTAATTCCGAAAAAACGCATAGTTAGTAGCTGTCGGTAGGCCTCCAACAAGATGGAGTGACGACCTTGTAAAGGTCGCGGGAACGCGGTGGATGCGAGTGGCACAGGACCGGTCTGAGTGGCGCGCCTTGGGGGAGACCTATGTCCAGCAGTGGACGTCTATCGACTGTAATGATGATGATGATGATAATGCTTAGTTCCTGCGGGAACGTGATAACCGACTACCACGCGGGCGAAGTCGCGGGTAGAAGCTAGTTAGAGTATACTTACAGCTTAGCCTGTTGAACGGCGAACCGTATTATGGTGCTCTTGAAGACATTTTTCACGTCAACCAGCTTGGGGTCGACGCGCTCGCGCCGCCCACTGTTGGGACTGATGTTGAGCTGCATAAACTTGCCCAGGAGTTGGTCGAGGTTCGCGTCGACTACCGAATGCTGGGGAGATTTGAACTATAGTTAAAAAAATATTTTTAGTCCATACTAATATTATAAAATTAAGAGATGGAAAAAGAAATACATGAAGACAATACAAAAGATGGGAAGATGAGCTAAAGCTTACAGTGGGGCCCTTTTGGAGAAGGGTAGCCCAAGATAGACAACAATGGAAATTGTTGGAGGAGGCCTATGCCACAAGGCACACTGAACTAAGAGATATTTTATAAGAAACTAAAAATACAAAACGTAACAAAAATATACTCAGGATATAAAGGCTAATGAAATGAAATGAAATGAATATTATAAATGTGAAAGTGTGTTTGTTTGTTTGTCCTTCCTTCACGTCGCAACGGGTGGCCGATTTGGATGAAATGTGGTATGGAGATAGTTTGAGACCCGGGCTATAATATAGGATACTTTTTATCTCAATATTTCCACAGGAAAGGGTTGTTGTTTATGGAGCGAGTACCGTTGACAGACTAAACCTAGAATTAGAGGCGTGTCAGTAAAATGAAGGTAATAACCTCAAGTAGTGACAATAGTGGTTGCCAATGCGGAGTCTTGATTGTTAGGCTTGGTTATCTGTGGCTAATGCCCAGTCCTCACCTGGGTCCCTTTAGCGATGGCCTCCTCCCAGCACTGCACGGAGGCCGGCAGGTCCCCGCGGCGCTCCTCTAGCGCGGCGCGGCACTCCCAGTAGGCCGCCAGAGAAGGCGCGTGCGGGAATCGCTCTCTTATGGCCCGGAGCCAGCGGGCACATTGCTCCCAGTCGAAACCCTGAAAAATAATAGTAGATCGGTAATATTACGGAGTTGGTTTGACCACCTGATGGAATCAAAGAAAAATGGAAAAAATTATGGTGTCTCAAACATAATTCAAAACTTGCCCATTAGTAGCAATGCCATGCCACTATATGGTCAAGATCAGATCCCACACTCATCTTGCCATTTATTTTAGCTATTTACAAATTCTACTTTTAATATGAATATTAATTCAAATATTAATACAATACTATTCACATCTAAGAGGCCTATGTCGCTAAGACAAGTTGAAGTTGTCGATGGATTTTTTAGTGTTAGTTTTTTAAAGTAATTTGAAACTTCAATAATAAAGGCTATTTTTATTTTTATTTTTTTATTTTTTTTTATTTTATAGTAGTAGAAGCCTTGGAAATGGAAATTGGAAAAAGGAGTGTGGGAATGGGAATAAACGGAAACGATGGGCTGATCTGATGACATCATAAAATCAGCAGGAACTAACTGGAAGATTAAGAAGATAATGAAGAAAAATGGAAAAGATGGAAGGAGGCTTTTACCCTTGGGGACCACCAAGTGGGCATAAAAGCTACGATAATAGTAAAAAGTAATGGAAACATTTACTTCTCTCAGAAGCTCCGTCAAATCATTCAGAGCACCCAACAGTAGTTCATCAACCGGTAGCTCTTCAGAATTCAACGTAGTGTCAAGACTCTTGTTCAGACAAATACTGTCGCTAGAGTAGCTTACTGGAGTTACTGGGTTCCTCCATTTCCTTCTCTCGGTCTCAAAATCATTCTTTCTATCATTCATATTGTCGGTAAATGATTCATTGTCACTGTCATGTTCTAGAGCTATATTTTCTTTATTGTCGTCATCATAAATCGTCGGCTCAGGCCGTAGATACAAAGCCTCAAATGGCTTCCGAGGCAAATGATGCAAACCGAAACACTGCAAGTGCTGGTACGCGTCTATGGATTTCCCTCGTGACTTCAGCCACTTTATCAGCCTGCTCTGAAGCTCTTCGGGAGTTGGAGTGTTGAAGTTACGTCCCGGAGTCTGAAGACGGACCTTTCTCATCTCGCTTTTAACCGCCGAAGTCACCACGTCCTGTTTGACCGAATCATCTTCATTTATATTGGCCAAGTGAACTTCGTCAAGCTTTTCTCCAATAGACGACCATTTCTGAATGCAGTTACCGAGTTCTTTTTTGCTTATACGCTTGAAGTGCACTGCGGAAATTGACCTCCGCACCGGAGCAGCTTTGGGTACCTTCGGTTCAAAAACGGTATGACGCTTGTTCGCAATAAGTCCTCCTTGGTGCAATACACTTTTTAAAAACAAAGGGTCGTTTCGCAGTCTGACCGCATCATTAATCTCTTTCTTTTGAACCGTTTTCGGTCTGTAAAGGCGATCAAATACCGATTCTCGGTTGTCATCGCTAACCTTGGATGGTAGCATGCTTTTTCTAGACAGTTCTGGAACTTTTGGTTTCTGACCTACTTTACTCTGTGTTACAGCTTTAGGGGCGAAGCTTTTTCTAGCAGTTTTCGGTTCTAATTTTGTTGAATTAACAGGTGCATATTTAGGTATAATCTTATTGCTATTGATAAAGTCTTTTTTCTCATGTCTAATAGGAAGGATAGATTTTCTGTCATGCAATTTTGTGTGGTCATTTTTATCAGTCGGTTGGACTTTGTGATTGGTTGGAGGCTTGGGAACAGTAGTTGGCTTCTTTTCTGGTATATTGGTAGGTAAAGACTTAACTGCTTTAGCAGACCCATTGATGACATTATCTTTCTTAACTATCCCAGAGCTGCATTTCACAATATTTCTCTTTTTTAACGCCTCAAATTTCGGTTTAATGTCAGTTTTGATAGTTTTATTAGGCAGAGAAACGTTCGAAGCAGTCTTTGGAGTGCTCAGTGGTTCATTTTTGTTATACTTTTTGAGATTTAGTTCACGTAACTGAAAATTTTCAAAATAAAACATTTTCATATTAAAATTGAATATTCTGCACAAATATGAGAACAACGAACTATGCAAAGGGACTGAAAAGGGATTTTAATTGTTATCACGTACTTAAAATACCAAAGATTTTAAAAACGAAAACAAATTTTTATTTACCTTGTCAATTCTTGCTTTCTCCCTAGCTATACGTTCTTCCCTGAGCTTGTTCAATCTTTCTATTCTTTCTTGAATGGATTCCATTATGAATTAACACAAAAAAGACACGCTACCCATACGCTACCTCTTATTTCTGATTAAATTCAAGCTGGAAAATAAAACACAGAAGCGCTTTTCAAGCTTTGACGCCTTTTTGACGGTTAACCGCCTTTATTCGAAAATAGCTGTTTGAATTTGTTATGGTGCTGTTTGAGATCACAGTTTAACCGCACCTTACAAAATCATGATATAATGTTAAAGTTACAACAAAAAACATCCATGATTTTTTCATTTCATTATTTTTGTATGAAATATGTTTTTTTTTAATTATAAACCAAGATACATTTTGTGTTAGTCACATACCATATAAATGAGGGTACCTCCATTTTTGGAGACAGTAGTAGGAAGTAGTTTTTTCACATGTTACTGAAATAAAAAAGAACTTGTACTGTGTATTGTAATTAAAACGTGCATCCTAGTATTGGTATAAATAAATACATGCATTAAAATGTCGTCTCTAGAAGAAAACCTCAAAAGATTCAAAGAAGAACGTATTGCCCGAGAAAAATCGAGAATTCAAATGGTAAGCCTTACCCGTGAATATTTAAAGTGATTTTACGGATAGGTCAGATTTTACAATAAATGCCATCTTTCTGTTGTTTCAGCTGCATGATATGAACAGAAAGAAATACAACATCGGCAATCATGCTTCAGTATATCTAAAGCATAATACGTCTTTCAATGGAACGAGGAACAACAATAGTCAGTATAACCCAGTTAAAAATCACCGTCACTTGAATAATTTAAAAGAAAATTTACTAAATAATTCTGCGCCCATTGAAAGATTTACCAGCTACCCAGATTACATGAGTCCAAAAAGAAGAAGTACTCAAATAACTGACGAACATTTAAATGAAACTTTTACCAATCCTTCTTCATTTTAAGTTTCAGATGTTTTGTATTGTGTGTAGGATTTAATTTATTAAAATGTGACTGTGACAGAATATACACCTCTGTCTTAATGTAATGATTTCTATTTCTAAAGCATAATTGAAATTTTAGCTTTAACCAATGTAGGTATTTATTTAATTTTGAATAAAAGAAATACTGTGATTTAATACGAATTCCCGTGTCTATCTTATAAATGTTTTATTTAAATCTTAAATGCTACCTATTTTATTTACAAAACGAGACAGTAGACTCAAATGGTCAAAAAGGAAAAAAACGCTTCTTCATCTTCATAAGGATATACAATCCAAGCACAAATTCTGGGGGTAGTTTACGAATGAAATGAAAATGTCGCATAGTAACAATTAATTACGACAGTCGTATTTCACTTATGCATTAAGGCCCGGTTCCTATATCCACGAAACGCCTCGTTTTGCCTACGGACGGTTGATTTTTGACATTTGTTCCATAGAGAATCTGTCAAATTTTAACCGTCCGTAGGCAAAACGAGGCGTTGTTTGGATATAGGAACCGGCCCTAAGTTGATATATTTTTTAGATGTTTTATTCTGATTTTTCCATTAATATTCCTTTTTAGTGTTCTCATAAAAATGGAAACGGAAAATCAAGACGTGGATTTCATTGTGCCGAACGGCTTTGAGCTGGCTACATTTTCGTCTCATTTTTATCTCACGTTCAATAAACATATAGGTAGAGTGAAACAATTAGCGTAGTAATTAGGATTCCTTTTAACGTTGTATGAAGATTAAATTTATATATTTAATGATTATTAAAAATCACATTGTCTAGCTGCTTGTTTAATCTTTTTGCCCGTGGTAACACTGTGCCACCAACGTCACTATTGATAAACTTCGTTACGTTACGTTGGCAGTACCGCAAGTGTTAATGCCCGCTCGGTCACGAGTCCAGGCATTGTGGTTTTAAACACCTGTGTTATCAAAGAGTTAATAGTTACGGATTATATTGTGCAACGAAATCAAATAAACGTAAGTACTTTTTCTCATTTATCTACCCCAGCTGTATTTTTTTGGTTAAAGCAGACTGGCCCAATAGGAAAGGAAAGCCATTAAAAAAGTCGATAAAAAAAAAAGTTGCTTCGCCGGCCGCGCGAATTCGCCAATAGTAGGATTTTTACGAAACAGGTTTGCGATCTTTGTTTTGTGAAACTTCAGCCCGGCGTTCGTATTCCACCTGTTTTGATACTGCTTTTAATTATTTTTGTGAGATTTCGGCGTGAGTAGCCAAATGCTAGGTAGCAATTTATTTTTATTTAATAGTAGGGGGTATTTAAGAAATACGTAAATTTAAAAAACTGGTTAAACGTCATTTTTTAAATGGACAGTACCATGACTAATGTTTCGACTTTTCGAAGAAGGAAATTAATTAAAACTATAGATACCTAACGTAACATATGGAATACACTAGGTAATTTTAATTTATATTTGGGACTTACTTATTGCATTGCATTCGCAGTATTACCTACGCGGTGCCGAAATCAGGATCCAGGAATTTTGAAATAAAATTGTGTTCATCCGCCTATTCCAAATTACATCAAAATCCGTTCAGTAAGTTACTGCGAGAAAGGAGAGCGTGACAGACATCCATCCCCACAGCTTAGACTTTCACGTTTACATTGTACCGATATTGTACCTAAGTACTTACCTACCTATACCTACTCAGAAAAGGAGTAGGTAGATATTCTATGTAAGTATATAAGACGTAGGTATTTCATAGCAAAATTGAGGAGCATGTACTTATATGATCTATACATACACCTAATTTAGTTAATAAATTAGTCCTTCTTAATTACCTATAACAAACTAGGTTTTGCCCGCGACTTCGCCCGCGTGGAATTCGGTTATCGCGTTCCCGCGGGAACTATGCGTATTTCCAGGATTAACAGTAACTACCCTAAGGTATGTTATTTCGAGGGCTATCCAAATTTCATCAAAATCGGTCCAGCCGTTTTGACGTGAAGGAAGGACATTCAAAGAAACACACTCACATTTGTTATAGGTACTATAGCTTCTGCCCGCGACTTCGCCCGCGTGAAATTCGGTAATTGCGTGCCCGCGGGAACTATGCGTTTTTCTGGGGTTTAAAGTAGCCCATGTCCTTTCCCGGGACTCCAACTATCTCCAGTGGCGTGCACAGAGATTTTAGACAGGGTAGACAACAAAATATAAAGTAATATTAGACTTCCCAAATAGGTACCTATTCAGCATATTTTCTCATCTTTTCGATTAATAATGGCGTATACTTAAGTCAATACATATATCCATGTACCTAAACAATGGAAACGGAATAGTCAGTGCACCCCGGGCGGGGGCCAAGAATAGTATTAGTATTTCGTATTCAAACTCGGGTTATCTTTGTACCTACATCAGCCTTATTCGATTAAAACTTGCTAAAAGAAAGTTTTGAAAATGCACCATTTTCAATGGTTCATAGATAGCACACACCCACTAAAAAATAATAGCAGTTTACAAAATATTCATTGTAAAAAAACTTTCCTAATGATTACTATCAATATTTTCAAAGCACAAGAACAAACCAAACAACATCATTTCAGCCGAAATATAATTTAATAACAAAAAAGATAAATAGAAAAACGGCAAATAATATTACAACAACAATACGTATACAAAATGCTGCAAGCACTTCGAAAAGACATGTCTAAACTCCGCCGGATGCTTGCGTGCGTTTGGTTCATACGCCTCCCGTTAGTTGGCGCTGTCGTCGTGCACACTGGCCATATGATGACGCACGCAAGAACGTTTTCGGACGGAAGACAGAATAGTGTCCGTCTTTCTCGTTGAAGGTGCGTAGCGGCGCTAGTGTATTGAATTGCGACTGTCTTCGGATGTAACTATCGAGTTCAGAACAGTACAAAGGATACGATGATGACCCGATAGATGGAGCTGTTTTGTAATTTAAGAATTTAAGTTAATGCGTAATGTACTGATATTTTATATGTAGATGAAGCTATTAGGTCTCACAATAAAGCAAATTAGATAACGTTGGGGTAGGGTAGACAGTGCCTTTTTGTCTGTATGGAGTGCACGCCACTGACTATCTCCATACCAAATTTCACCCCAATCGGTTCAGCGGTTGAAGAGTGAAGAGGTAACAGACAGACAGAGTTACTTTCGCATTTATAATATGGATATGGATTACTTAGTAAGTATGGACGTGTATACAATATACATATTATGTATATACCATATACCTTTCTAGATTCTATGTTTTATTATTCGGTAAAAAAGCAAGATTTAAAAGCCTGTAGGTTGGTATTTCTATGACTGATAAAGCGTTAGTCATACGTATGACTGTAGAATTAGACATGCGATAAGACGAATATAGAAATAGGTGGTAGTTAAGGTGTATCTATGGAGGGTTGAAGTAAAGGAGCCACTTTTGGAACTATAAAGATTGCTCTTTATAGTTCCAAAAGTGGACACCAAATCGGGTAAATTGAGGGCGCTTCGGTCGCTACCCCAGTCATTGGTCGGCGAGCTGGAAGGTCGCAGAAATCCATTGGACGCGTGAGGGGCGGGGACCGTTCTATGGTTCTGTGTATGGAGGGTTGAAGTAAAGGAGCGCAATCTTTATAGTTCCAAAAGTGGACACCAAATCGGGTAAATTTAGGGCGCTGCGGTCGCTACCCCAGTCAAGCCACCTAGACGGATAGTCTGCAGTAGCGCCTTCAGATGGCGCTGCTGAGGCCAAAACGCAGCGAAAACGGCTGTGAGGAGAGTGTGTTTTGTTTTGGTGCTTATCAAATCCGCTGGACACGTTTTCAACAGTTTCGCCATATAAGATTGCGCTCCTTACCAAGACACATTCCACACTCCATAGGTGTATCTATAGGTATAGGGCAAAACGTTAATGACGTTAGTTTATTAACTACAGTACCTACTAGTCCAATTTATATTCGCGCAATTTTTAACTGACTTCAAAAAAAAGGAGGAGGTTCTCAATTCGTCGGAATCTTTTTTTTATTTTTTATTTTATTTTTTTATTTATGTTCACCAAAAATAAATAGTAAACGTGAACCGATTTCGATGATTCTTTTTTTGTTCGAAAGGTGGTACTTCCAGGTTGGTCCGATATTAATTTGGTTCAGTTCTGATGATGGGATCCATGGGAAAATGAGGGAACTCCTCGAGATTTGCTAGCACGTAGATGATTTTGGTGTCAATTTCGAAGACTACAGAGTTACTTATGTATAATGTATTTCTTTAGTGATGGTTGGAAACTGCAGCCGATAAAACCGCCTTCAAACTCCGACAGACTGTGAAGTCGGTGTCAAGTGAACCGACCCAAAGAAATGATAATCATATAGTTGTTACTTGACATTGACATCGCAGTCTATCGGAGTTTGAAGGCAGTTTTTTATTTTTATTTGTCATACAAGTTAGTTGGACTATTATATGTATAGTTGAGGCACTGCACTATATAGTTGTGTACTTGTGTAAATTTACGGTATCGATTCTAAGTATGTTTTTTAGGTTTTTAATTTTTTTCGAGTAGATAAAAACAAATTGTATGGGATTTAGGAGGTATTAATGGTATTATCTTTCACACTATCAATCCCATACAGGGCCATACAAATTCTTTTACTAGCTCTGATATAGTATCGTCAAAACGTTAAGCTTGACCCCGTATAAGGTTTCTAATTACGTATAGGTACCTATATCTAAACTACTTAATAATAAATCTTAATAAAAGTTGCGTCTGTTATGGCCACAGAAATGTATATCTCTAAGTCTGTGGTTAAGGCCGTTCCTATACCCAGCTCAGCCGACCGTCACTGTCACTCGTACAACGAGTTGAAGAGAAAGCGCTACGCACAGAACGCCCGATTTAGTTAGTATTTAACGCGTTTTAATTTCTATAAAAATACCATCTAAAAACATGGCATTTTTGAAGCTGTCAATGTAAGCATATAATATGGATATTTTTTCTGTTATATTTAGTTTTACACTGTTTGATATAATAAACTGGAGTAAAGTTGGATTACGGGTCCGAGTTAGAGGTTACTTTGGAATTAAATTGTGTCGAGGGAAGTTTCGTGAAACGTGTAACGAAAGCTGCCTATGTAAGGATGATATGATCAAATATAACATATGCTTTTTTTCATTCTTATTTGTTTATTCAGAAAAGAACAAGTTAAAATATTAAAAATAAACTACAAATAGCATTTAAATTTACAGAAATAAGAAAAATTAAAGCTAAAAATAACCTAAAAACCTAAATTAGGGCCTTTCGGAAGGGTTCCCATCACGCAGGCAGCATTCCCTCGCTGTATGGCAATAGCCTTTTTTTCATGTTTTTAATTTTCAACATTTCTTAGAAAAGTCTGTCAATCTGTAGAGTCACAATTATAATAGCTATTCAGTTAGTAACTTTTTATGCACAAGTACCTAATAAGTGTTCACAATAGTAATTAACCTCGATAGAGATGCAAATATTCTTTAATATATTTGCACGAGTAGGCTATTAACATTTTGACATTGTATTGTGAACTTTATGATGTAGTAGCAGAGATTTAAATCGAATGCCGAGGGAGTTGTTTGCAAAGATGAAATTCTAGGGTTCCCTTTTTCAAGGTTCACTTATTATACGTATTAGTAAGAACGTTTAAATTAATATGTGAACATGTTTTATATTTCAAATGAATGTTGTTTTAGGTATATATCTAATGTGATGAAGAATTCCGTTAAAAAAAGGTATTAAGTATAGATAGCATTGCCGCTCGCACCGAAAATCTCATTCTAAAAATCGGTAAAATGCTAGCGTATTTACTTAAATTGTCCTAGTTTTTAAAAAGTGAAAGTTTGTCTGTGACCCTTGATTTTGATAAAATTTCGCATAAATGTAACTGTTCATAGGAGTATGTTATTCCAATCAATGTTTTACAGGTAAGGATTTCTCTCGTTTCGTTTCAAACCAAAATGTACATTAGCAAAATCAGAATACGGTAAGTAATATTTCGTGCCATTATAGATGATTATTAATAACTTGGAGAGGGTTGCCCTTTCCACAGACCCAAGGAAGCGTGAAGTAACTCAGCATCTGACCTATTTTACATATTAGATTTAATATTTATTTATAGCCTTCACTGCTAAAAGGCCTCCCCTAAGGACCTACAGAATAACACGAAACACGATACGACGTCGTGCGTTGACTGACGCACTACGTTGCGACGCCGTGTCGTGTAATGGAAATCTACGAGTGAAACTCGTAAATATTTACGACTCGACGTTTGTATCGTGGCACGACACGACTGATTTAGAGACGGACAGTCACGTCAAATTCGCAAAAAAAAGTTGTATCTTTAAATCAATGACATACCTACATGTTTACCGTATCCACGACCGACACTACGTCGCTTAAACCCGATACGAACTCTTGTCGGATGCTTTTGCATGCTGTTTTCTATTGTTTTTTCCCGTAACACGAGACGTTCCTCCACTAGGGGCATTAATTGATCCACAGCAATATGACGAGTCGCGGGAAACCGGTTGCAGCGAGTAGCACAGGACCGGTCTGAGTGGCGAGCCTTGGAGGAGGTCTATGTCCAGCGGTGGACGTCGAATGATTATGTTGAATATCACGTGCGTGTCATCTTGTTTTGCTTGTTGAGTATCAAATGGCGCCGAAAGGTAACGTTGGTTTTAACGACGCGACTTCGTGCCCGGGCATCGTGCGATTCGTGCGACGTTTTGTCGTATTTTTTTTACGAATTTCACGTGTTTGGTACGTCGTAGATTTCCACGACACGGCGTCGCAACTTAGCGCGGCGACGCACCGTGCAAACGCGACGTCGCATATCTTTTCAAGTCAAATTCCTAACGGAATGGGATGGGCTACTAGTGGTACTACCATAACACCCTATATACGAGTACGTCCCACTGCTGGGCACAGGACTCTTATCACGAGAGAGTTTTCTATTGCGAATATACAGTGGATTTCTGTATATACATATAAAAGGCAAACGTGATTCACTGATGTATCAACGCACAGGCCAAACCACCGGTCGCAGATAGCTGAAATTAGGCATTTAGGTTCCTTGGGAAGTGTAGGATTTCCAGAAATTCCCACGGGAACGGGAAAAAATGGGAATTTTACATTTTAATGTTTACAGGCCGTCGCGGGAAACAGCTAGTGTAAAAATAATACGGAACCTTGGGTCATTTGGCTTCTTGCTCACCTGCGCACACGCATTCCGAATTGATTTCCATACTGAGTCACGAACGATACAAGACGGTGTCTGCATATTATGTAGAGAATTTCCGTTAAATAAGAAACGTGTGTAACCTTCCTAGGTGACCGTTGAGCGAGATTGGTAAACCGCAGCATATCCTAGATCTGATTATACAAATAGTATGAGCTTATAGGTCAGTAAGGGTAGAGACAAGGTAATATATAGACTAAAAATCCCCTTACTTTGCGTAGGTACATCGGAAAAGCTCTGTATGTGAGTAATATCCAGGCGGCGCTCCAAATTTTCATACAGGCTACCGATGCAGCGACATCTATTATCGCATTTAACACTTTCAGCGACCAGAAATAATTCGCTAATTCGAACCGCTCAAGCTCCATTCATATGAAATAACATAGGCTATGTTTTTAAATGTAATATACAATCAAATTTAAAATGCAAAATGCAATAATGAGTTAATGACGATGCAAAAAAATTATATTCTACTTTAACAAACTTCTTTTAGCTTCTAATCTAAGAACCAACAAAAATACTAGATTGTATGTCAAGGAAGCAAACCTGATGACTGAAACTGATCTATTGAATCCAGAGCGAAGCGAAAGATACCAGAAATACCAGAATAGTAACGTGGAATCGTGAGCTCGCGAGGGAGTCAGCCCAGCGGAGCGGAGAACCCAAGGTGTAAATAATTTTGCTACCGTGTTGTACACTCTGCTTTTCACTCCTACTCCTATGAGAAAACCAGTAGCAGCAAGGAGCAAAATCGTACTTTGCTCCCTGTTAGCGGGTAAGAAATGGAGAGGGAGCAAAATCGCATCTAAACGGGCAAAATGATGGCCTCTATTGGCCGCTATCTCGCACAGAGATTGAGCATTGCCATTCAACGTGGCAATGCTGCCAGCATTTTGGGTACCACGCCTTGTAGTGTTGGCCTTTCAGATTAAGAAAGAAGTAGTTTTTATTATTTTATATATATTGTTTAAGCCGTGGTGGCCTAGTGGTACCGCCTCTCATGCAGGGATCGGGGGTTCAATTCCGGCTTGCACCTCTAAGTTTACTTATGTGCGAAATTCAATTTGAATTTACCACTGAGCTTTTCGGCGAAGGACAACATCGCGAGGAAACATGCATGCGTCTGCGAAGTAATTCAAAGATGTGTGTGAAGTCCCTAATCCGCACTGCATGGGGACTTCACACACATCTCTGTGTTAGTTAAGGCCGTTCATAGACCCAGCTCAGCCGTCACTGTCACTCGTGGGACGAGTGAAAGAGAAAGCGCTACGCACAGAACGCCCGATTTAATTAGTATGTCATCATCATCATCATCATTTCAGCCGATAGACGTCCACTGCTGGACATAGGCCTCCCCCAAGGCGCGCCACTCAGACCGGTCCTGTGCCACTCGCATCCACCGCGTTCCCGCGACCTTTACAAGGTCGTCACTCCATCTTGTTGGAGGCCTACCGACAGCTCGTCTACCGGTTCGCGGACGCCACTCCAGGACTTTCTTGCCCCATCGGCCATCAGTCCTGCGAGCAATGTGCCCCGCCCACTGCCACTTAAGGTTCGCAATTCTTTGGGCTATGTCGGTGACCCCAGTTCTACTGCGGATATCCTCATTTCTGATTCTATCACGCAGAGAAACCCCGAGCATAGCCCTCTCCATTGCCCTCTGGGTGACCTTGAGCCTTCTTATGAGGCCCATCGTAAGCGCCCACGTCTCGGAACCATAAGTCATCACTGGCAACACACACTGGTCGAAGACTTTCGACTTAAGACACTGCGGTAATTTGGACGAAAAGACACTGCGAAGCTTCCCGAACGCTGCCCAGCCGAGTCGGATTCGACGATTGATCTCTTTCTCGAAGTTGGACCTACCTAACTGGACTGTTTGTCCCAGGTATACATAATGGTCAACAACTTCGAGCGCAGAGCCTCCGATTATTACTGGAGTTGGCACAACATGGACATTGGACATGATCTTCGTCTTGTCCATGTTCATTTTCAGACCAACTCGATCGGAAACTCTGCTGAGGTCAACGAGCATAGCACTGAGGTCTTCCATGGTCTCA
Source organism: Aethes cnicana (assembly GCA_963971205.1). Taxonomy (NCBI): domain Eukaryota; kingdom Metazoa; phylum Arthropoda; class Insecta; order Lepidoptera; family Tortricidae; genus Aethes; species Aethes cnicana. Next base: position 4,816,286 of record OZ020301.1, on the reverse strand, counting down.
GCCATAACTACTATATCGTCGGCAAATCGAAGGTGAGTGATGTACTCGCCATTTACATTGATGCCTCGACCTTTCCAGTCCAGCACCTTGAAGGCATCCTCCAATGCAGCGGTGAACAGCTTCGGAGAGATTACGTCTCCTTGTCTGACTCCCCGCTGCAGTGGGATGGGCATCGTGGTCTGGTCCTGTAGTCGGACGGACATGGTGGCATTTTCGTACAAACACTTCAACACTTCGATGTACCGGTAGTCAGCTTGGCACCTCTGGAGAGACTGCAGCACAGCCCAAGTCTCGATCGAATCGAAGGCTTTCTCGTAGTCCACAAATGCAAGGCAAAGGGGGAGGTTATACTCTTCGGTCTTCTGTATAACCTGCCGCAACGCATGTATGTGGTCTACGGTACTATAGCCCTTTCGGAAACCGGCTTGTTCGGGAGGCTGGAATTCGTCAAACCTGCGCGCGAGACGGTTCGTAATGACTCTCGAAAACAGCTTGTAGACATGACTCAGAAGTGAGATGGGTCTATAATTCTTCAGCAAGGTGTTATCACCTTTTTTGAAGAAGAGCACCACCACACTTCTGTTCCATGCTCGCGGCGTTCTTCCTTTATGGATGACGGAATTAAACAGCGTCTGAAGGGCCTTAAGGACTGGTTTACCACCCGCCTTCAGGAGTTCAGCTGTAATTCCGTCATCACCGGGGGCTTTGCCGTTCTTAAGCTGTTTGAGAGCCATACTAATCTCGTACAGGCTGACGTCCGGGATATCTTCGGTATAGTGTCGGGTTAATCTAGCTCTAGGGTCTTTAGCTGGATCAGCGACGGGTGTTCGGATTGTCGTGTATAACTGCCCATAGAACTTCTCGACTTCTCCCAACAGCTCCGGTTTGGATGAGACGATCCTGCCGTCTTCGGTCTTCAGCTTCGTCAATTGGCTTTGGCCAATAGACAGATCTTTGGCAAACACCTTCGAGCCTCTGTTACGCTCAATAGCCTTTTCAATACTGTTGGTATTGAATCGGCGTATATCACGCTTCAGAGACTTCGAGATCTGCCTATTGAGCTGCCGATAATGACTAGCGTCACCTGAAGACTGCAGAATCATCTCACGCCTCACCTCCATGAGCTTTAGGGTTGAGTCTGAGATTTTCTTGGTTCTTGTACGGCGGGTCTTGAAGAACTTGGACCCAACCGTATGGACAGCTTCCACAAACCCGTCGTTGTAATCGTCCACGTCGCTTTCTAGGCAAGCAAAACGGTTTTGGAGTTCGAGCTGAAAGCTCTCGGGGTTTTGGAGCTGGGTCGGTGCCGGGCGGAGCGTAGACTTTATCAGTCGAGATCTCTCAAGCTTCACTTGGATATTCAATGTGCCTCGTACCATACGGTGATCGCTCCCGGACTTAACCGAATTGATCACTGAGACATCATCGAATATCTGCTTCCTCGTCGACATGATAAAGTCTATCTCATTCCTCGTTACACCATCAGGGCTCATCCAGGTCCACTTTCCGTGCTCACGTTTCCTGAAGAAGGAGTTCATCATATAGAGTCCCTCCTTCTCCATGAAACCAGCCAGTAGATGGCCCCGGTGATTCCTACGCCCTACTCCAAATTGCCCCACTCTCAGCTCTTCACCGTCTCGTTTGCCCAATTTCGCGTTGAAGTCCCCCATAACAACTGTGAAGTGAGTTTTGGAGCTATGCATGGCTCTAGAAATGTCCTCATACATAGCCTCCACCTCATCGTCGGAGTGCGTCGAGGTCGGAGCGTAAACCTGTATAACCTTCAACGAATATCGTTGGGTTATTCTGAGTACAAGGCACGCTACCCTGGTCGACACACTCTCGATCTTCACCACATTGTTTGCGAGGGACTTGTGGACGATAAACCCGACACCTCCCTGGGACTGTTGGTCGCCCTCCCGGAAATAGAGCAGGTTACCGGACTTCAGGGTTATCATGTCCTCCCCCTCTCTCCGGACTTCTGATAACCCTATGATTCCCCAACGTAACCTGCTCAATTCTTCCTCCAGTTCCAGTACCTTTTCGTCGGTCCGCAGTGTACGGCAGTTATATGTTGCCAGGGCCAAGGGTCGTCGTTTTTGGTAGCCTGGCCGAACCCGGGGATTCACTATAGCACCCCCTGCCCCGCCGTCACCATGGCCGCTACCATGGCCAGGAATAGCAGGGCCGCCGGGGACTAGGGGTCTGGGCTGTTGTTGTGGCATCATATTTCCCAAGTCTATCCCTTGGGGGGGATTTGCCAATAGTCGCCACGCTTGGCAGGCGGGTTGGCGACCGCAGTTTTAAGGTGGTAGTGCTCGGAGGACGCTGCTGCCCATCCTCCGGTTTATCCCTTAGTCGCCTCTTACGACACCCACGGGAAGAGAGGGGGTGGTGCAATTCTAGGCCAATTTAGGTGCAATTAGTATGTAACACGTTTTAATTTCTATAAAAATACCGTCTAAAAAAATGGCATTTATAAAGCTGTCGATGTATAATATGGATATTTTTGTGTTATAATTAGTTTTACACTGTTTGATATAATAAACTGGAGTAAAGTTGGATTAGCGGTCCGAGTTAGAGGTTACTTTGGAATTAAATTGTATCGAGCGAAGTTTCGTGAAACGTGTATCGAAAGCTGTCAATGTAAGGATGATATAATCAAATATAACATATGTTTTTTTCATTTTTTTAACTTTTAACATTTCTTAGAAAAGTATGATCTCAAATAAGCAATTTGACGATGCTGGGTCAGGGAAGGTGTCTTCTTAGTTAAGGTGACGAACAAACGCTGGAGGTCTAATTAGTTGGATTCCCCACGCCTCGTTCACGTCATTGCTTATCATACAATGCCTTTCAAACTACCTCTAATTGTCCCTTAAAAGTCAACACATCGTCCACGCTGAGTAACATAACAATGATAATAAACCGAAGTACTTAAGCATAGAGGATGGCCCATTAGCCGGGCCAGTACACGAGCAAGATTGAAACTATAAGCGCCACTTCCACCAAGCCACTGACCTCAGGTTAACCTCTTAACCCACGTCAAATTAATGCAAATAAATCGGAGGCCGTTCCCTGACCCAGCGTCGTCAAATGGCTCATGTAAGATCATAGATTTCAAAGAAATGTTAAAAGTTAAAAATATGAAAAAAACTGGCCAAGAAGCGAGTTAAACTACTAAATGTTTAATGTGCGGAATATATATTTTTAATAATCAGTTAAGTTCCATTATTATATAAAATTGCTTTGTATAAGAAAATGTAATTTTAATAGTATTATGTGCTACTTAATTAAACATTAAGTACTTCATTGATTGTTCGTTGTAAAACTGGAACATAATTGCCATCAATATTGAAGTCGGATGGGCTTAAAATCAGCATTAGCTGTGCCGATACCCTTTTTCCATAATACTACTACTACAGCCTATTTGCGTCCCACTGCTGGGCACAGGCCTCCTCTCATCACGAGAGGGTTTGGGCTATAGCCCCCACGCGGGCCCAGTGCGGATTCCATAGTAAATGCCTATTATTTGTTAAACTACAGAGTGCCTGTGTGATTTGTTAAGCTAAGAAATATATGTTTCATGTTATTATGGAGAATAAACGAATTTGTATTTGTAAGCTCGCGTGGAGAGGGTTCCGATCCTTGATTATTTTCAATGACGTCATTTTCAAACCGTTTCACAGGATAAGCTCTTTTATATGACAGATTTCAAATACCATGGACTTCTTTTTTAATGAATTGAATAGTTTATTCAGAAAAGAACAAGTTAAAAAAATAAAAACAAACTACAAATAGCATTTAAATTTACAGAAAAAAATAAAGCTAAACAATAACCTAAAAACCTAAATTAATTATAATTTTCCTGTAATCTATAGGCCAATAAGTATCCTCCGTATTTTTTCCAAAATTTTAGGTCCAAAGGCGATAAGGGAGGGAAAGGTAATTTTTCGCCTATTTTCTTAAATAACTCGAAAAGTACTGACCAAAAAACAAACGAAAAAAATATATTTGAGATCCTCATAAGAAGTACTTTCATTTGATATGTCACACGATATAATAATTTGAAAAACTTCATGAATATTTTTTCAAATTTAGCTCCCAAAAATAGGATCTATGTTTAAAATTCATTTATTTTCGTTACACGTCCGTCTTTGGGTCACAAACTTACATATACGTACCAAATTTCAAATTGATCGGTCCAGTAGAAAATTTCGGAGAAAATCGACTGTGACATACAGACGGACAGACACACGAGTGATCCTATAAGGGTTCCGTTTTTACCTCTTGAGGTTAGGAACCTTAAAAATATATGTTATATTTGATTATAGGTATCATCCTTACATTGACAACTGTCGTTACACGTTTCACGATACTTCGCTCGATACAATTTAAATCCAAAGTAACCTCTAACTCGGACCTTTCATCCAACTTTACTCCAGTTGTTCGAGCAGTGTAAAACTAAACATGACAGATATTATTATTTGCATAATTTGACAGCTTTATAAATGCCATGTTTCTAGAAATTATTATTTTTATAGAAATTAAAACGCGTTAAATATTAGGTCCTTACATATGAAATTGGCGTTTGGCGAACTGGCAACTTTGATTCAAAATATGTGGCGTTCGGCTAGGAATTCCAAATTCAAATTTATTTCAAATTTAAGACCATGTATTTCTGTGTTCGAATTACGAAATTTATTTGTTATCGCGTCATTTGTTTTTCTTTCACATCGTTCTGTTCACAATATGGAGAACTTAAAATATCGCTATATTTACGAATATGAGTTTCACCTCGGCACTAGTGCTCAGTGGCGTGCACAGAGATTTTAGACAGGGTAGACAACAAAATATAAAGTAATATTAGACTTCCCAAATAGGTACCTATTCAGCATATTTTCTCATCTTTTCGATTAATAATGGCGTATACTTAAGTCAATACAAATATCCATGTACCTAAACAATGGAAACAGAATAATCAGTGCACCCCGGGGGCCAAGAATAGTATTAGTATTTCGTATTCAAACTCGGGTTATCTTGTACCTACACCGGCCTTATTCGATTAAAACTTGCTAAAAGAAAGTTTTGAAAATGCACCATTTTCAATGGTTCATAGACAGCACACATCCACTAAAAAATAATCGCAGTTTACAAAATATTCATTGTAAAAAAACTTTCCTGTTTATTAGTATCAATATTTTCAAAGCACAAGAACAAACCAAACGACATCATTTCAGCCGAAATATAATTTAATAACAAAAAAGATAAATAGAAAAACGACAAATAATATTACAACAAGAATACGTATACAAAATCTTGCAGCATTTTGTATACGTACGCTTCGAAAAGACATGTCTAAACTCCGCCGGTATGCTTGCGTGCGTTTGGTTCATACGCCTCCCGTTAGTTGGCGCTGTCGTCGTGCACACTGGCAATATGATGACGCACGCAGGAACGTTTTCGGACGGAAGACAGAATTGTGTCAGTCTTTCTCGTTGAAGGTGCGTAGCGGGCGCTAGTGTATTGAATTGCGACTGTGTTCGGATGTAACTATCGAGTACAGAACAGTACAAAGGATACGATGGATGACCCGATAGATGGAGCTGTTTTGTAATTTAAGAATTTAAGTTAATGCGTAATGTACTGATATTTTATATGTAGATGAAGCTATTAGGTATCATAATAAAGCAAATTAGATAGCGTTGGGGTAGGGTAGACAGTGTCTTTTTGTCTGTATGGAGTGCACGCCACTGCTAGTGCTGCAGAAACGGCTCGTAGGATTAACAATGCGTATGGGGAAGCTACTGCAAAAGAAAATACGGTACGTTATTGGTTCCAACGTTTCCGTTCTGGAAATTTTGACCTACAGAACAAGCCTCGTGGACGGCCGGAGACACAAGTTGATAACGAAGAATTAAAAGCAATTGTGGAAGCAGATCCATCGCAAACCACGTCAGAGTTAGCGGCAGGCTTCGGTGTGAGTGATAAAACCATTTTGATTCACTTGAAACAAATTGGAAAAGTGAAAAAACTTGAAAAATGGGTACCGCATGAATTGAGCGACGCAAACAAAGAAACACGCGTCGAGTGTTGCGTTTCACTTCTCAACCGGCACAATAATGAAGGCATTTTGAATCGTATCGTTACTTGTGATGAAAAATGGATCTTGTACGACAACCGGAAACGTTCTTCACAATGGTTGAACCCAGGTGAACCAGCCAAATTCTGCCCGAAACGAAAGTTGACTCAGAAAAAGGTACTGGTAAGTGTCTGGTGGACTAGTGCCGGTGTCATCCATTACAGTTTCTTAAGATCTGGGCAAACAATCACGGCTGATGTGTATTGTCAACAATTGCAAACGATGATGGAAAAGCTAGCCATTAAACAACCCAGACTGGTCAATCGATCTAGCCCACTGCTGCTTCAGGACAACGCTCGACCACATACGGCACGTTTGACGGCCGCAAAACTACGGGAGCTGCGACTGGAATGTCTTCGACACCCACCATACTCCCCGGACCTTGCTCCAACTGATTACCATTTTTTTCGGAATTTGGACAACTTCATGCAAGGAAAAAAATTCAATTCTCACGAGGCTGTCCAAACGGCCTTCAAAGATTTTATTGATTCTCGCTCACACACTTTTTTTAGTAAAGGAATCAATGAACTACCTTCGAGATGGCAAAAGTGCATAGATAGCCATGGTACATACTTTGACTAAATAAAAAAATAGTTTCATAAAAAAAAATCGTTTTCATTTCTGCCATATGAAACGCCAATTTCATATGTAAGGACCTAATACTAACTAAATCGGGCGTTCTGTGCGTAGCGCTTTCTCTTTCACTCGTTGCAGTTGCACGAGTGACAGTGACGGCTGAGCTGGGTAGGATAGGAGTACCTGGGCGAAAAACTGCTGATAATGATTTTTCCCAGATACGAGACCTAGCTAGATCGTTTATACCTATTCCATCGAAATCGTTAGAGCCGTCGAGAACGCGATTACAAATATACATATACAAGGGTATATATCTAAATATATAAAACTCAAAGGTGACTGACATAGTGATCTATCAACGCACAGCACCACTGGACGGATCGGGCTGAAATTTGGCATACAGGTAGATGTTATGACGTAGGCATCCGCTAAGAAAGGATTTTGCAAAATTCCCACGGGAACGGGAAAAAATCGAGATTTTACTTTTTAATATTTCTGCGCATACGAAGTTGCGGGGAAAATCTAGTTTATATATATACCGATATTGCTCGTTGAATAGTAAGTAGGATTAAACAAGTAACAGTAAAAAATATATCAAACATAAAACCACAAACTTTAACACTAGAAGCTTTACCTGACCTAGGTTACATAACCACCAACCACATAATAAGGCTACTATGCCTACTAAAGGATTCAATTTTAATTTTAATAATATAATCAGGACCGGTCTGAGTTATTAACACGTAGCTGTAGATGTATAAATATTTCAGTACTTACAGTTTTCTATTAGATAAAAATTAGTTACCTACCTTCTCAACAGGTAACTGTTTCTAATAACTTTAAAACCTTTTTGCATTCACTACCCAAGTATTATGCCTTGATTAACCAAGCAAAACCAAAACTAAGTGTATGAAGGGTTGAAGTAAAGGAGCGCAATCTTTATAGTTCCAAAAGTGGACACCATCGGGTAGGTTAGGGCCACAAGTGTCAAGCGATCTAGGCGGATAGTCTGCAGTAGCGCCTGCAGATGGCGCTGCTGAGGCGAATAAGATACGCTCCAACTTTTGTACTATGGAGTGAAAAATTGTGAAAAAATTTGGAAATATAGAATTGAACAAAAACTTGCAATGTAAATTAGTTTGAACCAAATCGGTCGCGTAGTTTTGACATTGGAAATGTCTTTTCGTTCGCTCCAGTATAGGCTCCGATTTCACGAAAAAGTGCGATCCCCTTATATCTCGGAGAAGATACTGTGAAGATATAATATTCAAAAAACGCGTATTCACGAGAGCTATAAGGTGCAAAAGGAATTATTCGAGAAAGTAAAAAACTAAAAATGTTACAGGACGAAATAGTGAAAAAAAAAAGTTTTTCCGAGTTTTCGATTTTGGTGCTCGATATTTTGGAAACGAAGAATTAATTTAAAAATTTTGAGAATATATCATCTGGACAATTTAGTCAGGTACAATTTGAGCCTAAAACAAAGACGATCAGGTTAAGGGTTTGCCCTGTAGCCTAACCTTTTTGAAAGAAGTCAAAAAGTCAGAACGACATTTTTCAATTTCGTAAATTCATTTACAATGTGCTCGATAGTCGTGTGAGACACGAAATCTGGGAATTTTTGAGATAGGTATGGGATAAATTAAGGGAGCTACGGAACCCTTCATGTAAGTGTTTCTGACTTGGCCGTGGCCGGTTTTTTAACACGCTTTTATTAGGTCGATCTGTATGTAACTTTGTGATGGAATCTTGCAATTTAAATTTGACCCACTTTCCGGTTTCCGATTGAGCTGAAATTTGGCACGAATATGTAAATCGCGCGACAATCCAATATTATGATGACGTGGAGCTGATCTGATGATGGAGCTGGAAGGTGGCCATAGGAACTCCGTAATAAAACTACATAAACCCATCGAATTTGGGCTCGTTTGATTGCGTCGTGAAGGGTAGATGAAGGATTTACAAAGAAAAATACAGTCGGCAATAAAAGCGTGTCCCAAAAATTTAATTTTTGAAAAATCTTGTTTATAGAAAAGAACTTAGTTCGTTGACCATGTCTCACGGGAACATCATGCATTACGCTTGTATGACTCACTGCAAATTCGTCTCGCACAATGCAATTGTGTTATGAAAATAGTGAAATAAACTACCATTGTCTTCGAGTGATAAACATAATATTAGGTATATTGTCTTCAATTATAACATATCGTTGTGACTGCAATAAAAATAATCTGTGAAATGAAAATTTTCAAGCCTAGAGCCCCTAAAAATAATTTGTAATGGGCTTAGAACATTGACCTATAATAAGTAATAACATATGGACGAACAGTGCCTAACAGAATATGTCAAATTATATGGAGCAAACTGACATTAGAAATTACGTTCCAATATGCTAATAACGCCTCTTTATAACGGGTGCCCTAACTGTTCGGGCACCCGTTTTGATGGGGCCATTTTTCTCCGGGTGATTGTGAATCCTTACTTATAATAGACCAATGGCTTAGAATAATATTATTGTAATGAATTTTAGTAGAAACCAAGTACAAACTATTTAATTCTGTCTAGTGCCCCCCATTTCATCCATGTGGAATTCGGTTACTCCACGGAACTATTATTATATTAACTATTAACTATGCGTCTGTGTATGTCTTTTCTAGTTAGCTACCAAATACTTACCAAAATCATCAAAGTCGGTTGAGCGGTTTAGCCGTCAATGCGTGACAGACAGACAGTTACTTTCGCATTTGTAAAATTAGTATGGAAAGTATGAATATGGCTCCACCCGTCACTTTCTCTGTGTAACTTTCATTCTAAATTGTCACCCCTCTTCACCCCTTTAAGGGATTATTTCTGGGATGAAAAGTATCCTACATATACCTTTCCCAGGGCCTTTAAATTAGTAACCTCCATTACCATAAGTAATTCGTCTCAATGGCGGCCGGATTGGTCCAGTTGGTAGTGACCCTGCCTTCTATTCCGATGGTCGCGGGTTCGAGTCCCGCTCGGGGCAAACTTTGTATGATGAATACGAATGTTTGTACTCGAGTCATGGATGTTAGTATTTATATATTATGTATGTATTTCTCTATATTAGTATTTATATCGTTGTCTAGCACCCATAGTACAAGCTTTGCTTAGTTTGGGGCTAGGTCAATATGTGTGAAATGGCCCAAGATATTTATTTATTTATTTAATCGGTTCAGAGGTTCCAAAGAGAAGGTAACAGACAGACTGTCGCATTTTTAATTATTAGTATAGACTACGATTGACGGATACAGGACCAAAAATAAACCAGTCGTATATGTTTTCACTTTTACTTTTACTCTGAAACCTGTTGTATTGAAGTTTAATATGCTTTCGTTTTGTTCAAGTTTTTGTATTTTGGTCAATGAAACGTTATGTAAGGAAAAGATTGCTACAAAGTTACTAATTATTTTACGTTTTGATAACGATATCGGTCCCATAACTCCTATATCCCATAAGGCTTATACAACCTACATCCACCACTAAAGCCTAATTCAAAGTCCCACCGCTGGACACAGGCCTTCCCTCATGGCGAGAGGGTTTGGGTTGGGCTACAGTCCCGTCCCAGTGCAGATTGGGGACTTCACACACATCCTTGAATTACTTCGCAGATGCGTGCAGGTTTCCTCACGATGTTTTCTTTCACCGAAATGCTCAGTGGTAAATTGAAATTGGATTTCGCACATAAGTAAACTTTGAGGTGCGAGCCGGATTCGTACCCCCGACCCTCTGCATGAGAGGCGATGATCAATCCTCTAGGCTACCAGGCTACCACCGCTTTTACAACTTACTATCATAAGTAGGTACTTAGGTTAGGTCACTGAGGGAGTATAACCCTATATGGTCTATTGTTAAGTCACATTGTCACTGATTTTGGTGCAATTTGTGTCATTGTAGGCATAGAAAAAATAAGTTAAACCTAGAAGGACAACCTTCAAACGCGATAATGGATGTCGCTGCCTAGGTAACCTGCATATAAATTTGAACTCCATGAGCAACATCTAGATGGCGCTGTACAGGCGAAGTGTGAAAAGTTGAAGCGCCCTGGCTATTTCCGATGTACGCCGTAATGTAAGGAGATTGACAGTCTAATATAATTACTTGTGTCTGATTGTAGGGGAGTATCACCACAGAACACCCTAAACATTCTAAAATTATAATAAAATAACAAATTCATAGAAATCTCTAAATTCTTCAATTGTCACAATATTACGCGGAATAGAACAATTACCTCGGATTAGATAAGCAAACAATTTTATCGAAACTTAATCTGGGATTAACTCGAGAATGTATCTATAATCATTAACTATAATAGTATTTACATATAGCACGACTCGGGCAATGTACAAGTAAATAAAATACTGTTGTTTATTTCACCGTTATTCAAAAGTTGCACGCTAAATATTCATCCCATTTTATCCCTTTAAAGGGATAAAAAGTATACCATCTTTCTACCCAGTACCCAGGCTATAAATTACCTACCTGTGATTCGAATCAGACGTATACAAAATGTTTTATCCGTTTTACCGTTTTTCGTATTTTATAATATTAGTAAGGAAGTATGGATAATCATCCAATATCATAGGAATTTCGATTTTGATAGCAAATTTTCATACAAACGAAAATACAAAGTAACATATTATAGTTAGCGACATCTTTGTCACATTCATTTATTTAAACTTCACAATACAAACTGTATACAATCGGGGAGTTAATGCCTAAAGGAATTCTCTACCACTCAACCAGGAGCCCAAACAGAAATGGAAATGGGTATATTTAACACTTATTTCGGGCGTACGCTGATTTACTACCAAGCTACCCGTTGACTTGAAGTCGCTTACTAGTGTCCACATGTTTAAAAGTAGGTTAAAAAATTTCTTGTTGGGGAAGTGTATTTACTCAGTAGAGGAATTCTGCCAACTAAGAGTAAATCAGTAATTTATAATTTATATAAAAAGTATTTTAAAATTTTATTATTCACTATGTACCTAATTTATTGTAAGAAATTTATGACAAATGTTATTTAATACTATTTAGGAAATCAATTATTTAAATGGACATATAAATTTTTATTTTGTAATTTTAGGATATATATTTCAAACACAATGTAAATTGTTTACTGAATAAATACTTACTTACTTACTTACTTACTTACTATGAAGATGAAGGTTGTCTTCTAGGTTTATTGACTTTTTCCATGTTAATATCATCATCTAATGTAATAATGAATTCGTTCGAAAAAGTTCATCGCGTTCAATTTGAATCAGACGAAATTAGATGTAATAACAAGTCTTTCCAAATACTTTCACTTATTGGGACCAGAGCGAAATTCCGAGTTGAATTTTAACTAGGTATTACGTTACGCGCATGTTTGCAAAAGTGCAAGTGTGTAAACGTGAAACCATGACATAAATGCGAATGTGATGCTATCGCTGTATTATTTTTATATAGTTATCCTGAATCCTTTGTTTTTTGTTTATGCAACTGTTACATAATGAGCCTTATAACACGGGAGTGGTTTTATGAAACGAGCCGTTAGGTGAGTTTCATTCATAAAAAAATCGCATGAGTGTTTCAAGGCATGATAATGTACAGTTGCATACAAAACTATTAGAGAGGCATCCAACAAGGTAGCTTCTATTGAAATTTTAAACTTTATTATAATGTACCCAAAAAACCAAACATAAACATATAAAGAAGCATAAGCATAAATTAATGCTTATTTCATGATTTTTAGATTATTACGCGGTTCTATAATCGGCCAGTTTTTTTTAATAGAAATGTGGTAACACTGTTTTATTAGCATTTTAATTTGATTTCTCCGAGACTCCTTCGAATTTGAAGACTACATTATTACCTCAATGTTCGAGTTGAGTTCGAAACAGATTCTTGAATCATAACCAACCATAGATAAAGAACGAACGTAAAGTTTCTCACAAACATTTGAGTGTTATCTGAGCGTTATCACAAATATCTGAACATGTATCCTTGATATGGGTCTCTCAACTGACTCACGTGTATGGGAGGACTCATCGCCCCCTTTTTTAATGTCGTATGATAGGATAGGCAAACGAGCACACAGGCCACCTGATGGTACGCGATCACCGGGGCCCATGGACACCGAAATCTAATGAGTAAGAAACCATAAGATCTCGAATGCGTTGCCTACCCTGAGGCCTAAGATGGAATGCCTCTGTGGCAGTAATTTCGCCGGCTGGGCTTAACCTTTACCGGAACCACAGTATATTTATATCTTATCGTATCACCCGAAGGCGATTCCCATACAAAGTTATGTTTCTCTTTTTAGCTGTTCCTTTAGACTTTTCCCGTTTTCTTTTTTTTCATAAACCTTCCCTGAAACAGGGATCAAAATAAACAAAGAATCAGCCTAATCGGTCCAACAGTTCTCGAACCTTAGTCTGACAGACTACCTAACACACGCCGATTCATTTATAAGTAAGGAAGATAGGTTGCCGAAACACAACAGTGTGAGCACTGCTATAAGACGGTGGTACCTACCAACCCGGACGGAACTAGCACCAGGTCCTATCACATCAAGACGGATTACTCTTACAGATTAATCGTAAATTCGAGATGCTGATTCATAACCTTTGTTATCGAAATCAGTTTAAGTATGTAGATACACTAATGTAGAAAAGTAACGTCTGTTACTTACTGACCTATTTTTTTGTAGATGTTTGTGTTGCGTTGGTCTTTTACATTGTAACTACTGAACAGGTTTATATGAAATTGATAAATTTCGAGGGAATGGAATACTTTTTATCCCGAAAATTCCACGGTAGTAATGAAAAAACTCGGTGAGCCTACTTAATTAAGATTAAAAAATTAAGTTTCGTTTTTAATAATTAAAATAAATTAAATTTTCAACACCTAACGCCCAAGTCAGCATCCCATGCACTTGACCTCTACGGTTACATTATTCTATAAACTTTACACTTTATTACCAATAAATTAACTTACATATTTGTACAAAAACAGCCTGTTCTCACATCACAAAGGCCGGAAACGGCTGTGATTCGGAACCATTATTTGAACTCCACGAACTTTATGCTAATTCATAATTGTGACGGTTATTTAGGGTCCAAAGATACCACACACATAACAATGCCATTTGTGAAAACCTAAAAAAAAAAAACAGAACGTGCAGAGTCACGAAATGGTCCAACTCAGTTTAATGCTGGCAATGCTGGCATTATGCCAGCGCTGGTCTTCCGTTGGGACCTTTAGGGTCTCGTAGATGTGGAGACAAATGAAGGTCACTTGATTGACCGTGAAGGTGATTTATTAATCTGTGGCATCAGCCATATGATGTGCAGTGTTGCCAATTTAGCAAATTGGCAACACTGAGGTCTCCTAAACTTCAAATGTCACGTTGATATTGACACCATTGTATGGAATGACAATTTTGACATTGACAGCCTCTGGGACAGTGGTGCCAACTGGTGAACAGATATACGGTGGTCCTCATTGCAATCCCTTAAAGGGATAAGTTCGTCTTGTACATGTGTCACTTATTCTACTATCTTATCTTAGTTTATTACTGTAAACGGTATTTTCGTTTTTTATTTTGCACAATAAAGTGTTGGGTAAGTAAGTGCTTACTTGGGAAACTCTTACACGGTTTTTCACCTTTTTATTTCAATTATACTTTACCTTGAATGAAACCTTGTTACCTACTATGCTCATTGGACGCGTGCTTTAAGTGGCTTATGTATAATCTACTTACCTACGCTATTCTATTATTTTGTTCATTACATGGAGAACTGGATACGTCAATTTCACATAAATTTTATTCAAAATGTCGAGACGCCTTGGGTAACGTCTCAATTGGCTATGGGTGAAAAATGACAATGTACTCGATTATTTTTTTAAGGATAGGAATAACCTTCCGTATCAAGATAAAAAAATCTCAGAATTTTCCGTATCGTAGATTCTGCGTAAAAAATAAAATTGGTTTTGCGTTATGACGATTGAAATAAAGGTGTTTCCTTGGTCCAAGTATGCAGCACTACTTCTTGAAAAAAAGTGTTGATACTATTGACATTATTGATTTTTTCAAGAAGTAGAGCTGCATACTTGGACCAAGGAAACACCTTTATTTCAATCGTCATAACGCAAAATCAATTTCTTTTTTTACGCGAAATCTACGGCACGGAAAATTCTGAGATTTTTTTCTCTTGATTCGGAAGGTTATTCCTATCCATAAAAAAATAATCGAGCACATTGTCATTTTTCATCCATGGCCAATTCTCATGTACTACCATGGTAGTAGTAAATAATAACTGGAACTACCACTCTGACCAGAATTTGTGCCAGGTGCGCGGGGGTGAGGGGCGTAAAATGCTCGTATATTTCTTTATCTAACCTCATAGTGAGAGACAAAGACAAAAAGAAGCCTCGGATGGAATTGTGGGACTTTCGGGATTACACAGTACACCACGGCTCACATCTATTAGTTCAATTTGTATTGTTTTGAAATTGATTGACATTATTCGCTGCAAATATTTATTAACTGCATGGCCTAGACCCTCTGATGATGAGTGCGTTATTATCATAGAAAACGTTGGTAAAAAAAAATCGTTAACAGAAACCGGAAAGGTAGGGTGATTGCACTTCTATACAACCAGTTTCGGCTATTAAAATACGTTGATGAGGTCAAATAACTTAAATACCGTGAATTAAAGATATGACGTCTATTTTAGAAGGATTTTCCACATAGATATGACGCCATATATATGTCGGGAACCCGTGGTTGAAGACACGGCTCCAGCTTGATGCGAAATCCAGTTGAGTGCTGCCCGAGAGGCGTCGCTGGGAAAAGGACGACAGTTCCATAGGCTCCCGTCGTGCGCGTACGCATACGTGTTGTATTATTGTAATAAAAGTTTATTCAGAAAACAATAAGTTATTTTTTTTAAATAAATTACAAATAGCATTTAAATTAACAGAAAAAAAATGAGCTAAACAATAACCTAAAAACCTAAATTAGGGCCTTTTGGAAGGGTTCCCATCACGCAGGCAGCATTCCCTCGCTGTATGGCAATAGCCAGCCTTTGCGCGAGAAAGCTGCCGGCGCGAGTCTCCCGTTGCCTCCCTCAAGCGCTTCCCTAGCTCCCTATGGAGCCCCAGCGCCCTTTGCCCCATGACCCCAGAGTCCACCCCGAAGGCCACAAACTCATACCTCGAGCCTAGGCAGCTATATTTATTGCAATTAGTTATTGTTGGATTATTATTGGACTACCTATTGAAGACAGTGACTCTTAATAGTGATTGTAATTAGTGTAATTAAACTACTGAAGATCGTAATGGGACTATTTTTATAATTACGAGGATCCCAGTAGCTGAATACGTATACGAAATGCCCGCAGACGAGGAAATACCTGATGCTCAGTGCCATTCTCCAACATATGTAAAATCAATATACCAAACACCGTTATCGGTGACGATTTGATGAAACGAAAAACTAATTAAAACTTTTTTTCGACGATTTCATAGGGAATGTTAAAATTTCACCGCGCTCAAATTGAACTTTAAATAGTATTTATAAAATGAGTATAGATAAAGTTGTGTATGCATCTGTACATAATTAGGCGTTAAAACACACGTGTAATCTTCTTATCCTGAATGACGGTTCGTTTCATTAAAACCACACTCGTGTTTAAGGACCTAATGTAGCAGTTACATAATAGTACATTACAGACCTAGGGTGGTGAATTCGTAAATGTCCCAGATCGCAGGTTTCTGTGGCCCGAACCGGAGTTGAGGGCCATAAATATGCGACCTGGGGCTTTACGAATTACCGCCCGTGGTTTGTCAAAAGTTTTACGTCTTGCCTTGACCAAGAAGTGAGATTTTCGCTCCGCGCAGCGGGCAGAAAATCCCACTTTACGGCCAAGGGTGATGGTGATGTAAACTACTATTATGACATTATTATTATTTTCTTCGAAAATATTATAGTTGATGTATTTTATTTACTTAAGTACAGTATTATTTGCAGTAAATGACGATGATAACAGCGGTCAATGACTTCTTGGACGATCTTCGGTAAGACGGTTTATTGGTCTGGGTTTGTTTGTGGCTAATAAAGTACTTATTATTATTGTGTTGTGGTTTAATATCGTTTGGCAAACAATAACTACTAATATAATAACAATGCTTTTACCTAATAAATAACTTATAAGTATTTAAAAAAGTTAGTATTCAATTAAATTTGAATTTACCACTGAGCTTTTCGGTGAAGGAAAACTACGTTAGGAATTCTGCACGCATCTGCGAAGCAATTCAAAGATGTGTGTGATGTGAAGTCCCCAATCCGCATTGGGTCTGCGTGGGGACTATAGACCAAACCCTCTCGCGATGAGAGGAGGCCAGTGCCCAGCAGTGGGACGCAAATAGGCTGTAGTAGTAGTATTTGTGTATGAATCGAAAATTTAAAAAAAACTTGCCACTAAAAGAGACTTTAAGAGCTGTAGATCGCGCTAGTACACTTTTATATAGCTTAAGACAGTTTTTTTAAATATTTGGAACCCCATTTTGAAAAATTTTCAAAAACTGAATCGACAAGAATATACTCTTATGATTTTGGAGTCTGGACTCAAAATTTCACGAGAATCAGTTGAGAAATGCGATAGACATCCGGACATACGAAAGCATTGAAAAAAAAAACGGCATTTTTTTTAAATAACCGACTCGATTTTCTTCTTACGTAAATAACAAACGCTCTCAATCAAACGCATTTCTTCAAAAATTGTAATTGCCGGTTGCCACCACCACCACAGCCTATTCGCGTCCCACTACTGGGCACAGACCTCTCTCATCACGAGAGGATTTGGGCTATAGTCCCCACGCGGGCCCAGTGCGGATTCCGGACTTCATTTCCATCACACACATCCATGAATTACTCCGCAGATGCGTGCAGGCTTCCTCACGATGTTTTCCTTCACCGAAATGCTCACTGGTAAATTCAAAAAGTGCAGTCGGCTAAAAAAAACATGAAGTCGTGAAGCGTCTGCCTTTAATTTAATTTAGCATGCCATACAAACCATTTGTATGTAACACATGTAGTGCTAAACACCCAGCGCACGACCCTACTGTGTTTACTGACGTGTATGGGATGCCATCACTGACCTATTTTGTATGGAAGGTCCTTGTATGTGTTTGGTGAATTACTACGGTTTATCCTTTTAGAAAACTGAAATGCCGCAATTTTTTTTTAAATGGCCGTTATTTTAATATGCTCATAAGACTAATCCAAACTTGTATGAATTGGGTATAATTTATATTCATTCACGCTATCTTTTTCACAACAACAGTTAAAAAAACGTATCTGATTAATCAAACTTCTTTGAGAAACAAGAGGAAGGGAATGTAAACATTTTTACAGCGGTTTTCGATAGCCATAACATTTTACATGAATGAATTTCATGGTCATCATACTCTGAAACACGTTTTATGCGTTTGAAATTATGTAAGATTTACAAATTTATATTTGTCATTGCGTTATTCAATTTTGAGCGATAACAACATATAACCACTACAGAATAAGGTTCTTTGCCTCGAATTTTGACGATACAGGGACGCTATTCGAAAATCAATTTGCACTCTATCTTGTCATCTCTGTAAGCGATAATTCATTATGGAAACGCACTGGCTGTTCAGTCGTCACCTGTGTCTTTAGGAAGAGGGCGTCTAAAAAACCAAGGTTCCATTTTCGAAAAATAAATTCTGTGTCGTGTTACCAGTTTAATCAAATCAGTGTTTGGTAGTCTATGGCAAGCAGTCTCGAAGAACTATTTCTACTAAAGAGAACCGCTTTGCGATATTTATTTGCTAGAGAAACTAGATTATTGGCGTTGGGTAAAAGGCCCGTCAATAAGAAGCTTTCTAAATTCATTAAGAGTCATCAGGAAATACGGGAAAACAATGAGTGGACTAGTTTTTTGGACTCTATGAATGAAGATTTGACGAGAAATATAAACGTTTTTGAGTGGAGAACCGTTGGTGAACACCCTAGGGTTGCCAGGACGTATAGGTTGGATTCTACCTCGAGGGATATTTTGCTGCATTACGATATGAGGTTTTGGTAAGATAAAATTCTCGCTTACTTAAATAATCTAGATAAAGTCTTGTTTGCCAGTCTTGTATAACGCTTAATGTAAGATTCTATAAATAGGATTTTGCCTTTAAAAACATTTGTGACGTAGTTGGAGGTAGATCCTGCTTTTCAGACGCGGAAGTGCTTTATTTATGATCTGCTAAGGATAGTTCAAACTCAATAAAACTAATAACTAGCATTTTTTCATGTTGCAATGTTGCCAACAGCATCTTTTGATTCCCTCGGGGTTTTTAAACATTTTATTGTAGGTATTTACCTATATGTATTTACTTTATTTCTACGTAGCCTTTAAGTGATTCGTCATCATTATCATTTCGTAACTATATCTTATCATATCACCACTATCAGCTATCAATGACTATCTTTTACACGAAATTTAGTTTGCGATATTCTCTTGGAAGTGTTACTGTGTCAATTTTTGGTGAGTTTTTTTTTATTTAGCCTTTTACGAGCAAAGGCCGTACCACCGTGTCAAATGCGTGTGGATGCCTACTGAAATTAGAATACCATCATCACACCAACAGCCTATTTAAATTGCAAAAAAGAACACCAATTTAACCTCGATGCAATAAATTTGCACAAATACGTTAAGCATGACGTTATTTCAATATTTTCAGGTGAATTAACCGATATGCTTTATCAGAAAGACATCGATGCCTCGCATAACATAACTTTAGTTATTTCACTACTTTTTATCTTTTATAATCTTAATGTATGTTAAAAAGATCATTTCACTTTTAGTTTTTCTTTTTCATTCATATTGCGCGGGAGGTGTTTTTAGGATTTACACAACTTGTTAACAAGTAGGTTCTAAGTAACGCGATTTCGCCCGCGTGTAATTCGGTTATCGCGTTCCCGCGGGAACTATGCTTTTTCCCGGGATACAAAGTAGCCTATGTCCTTTCCCGGGACCCCAACTATCTCCATGTCAAATTTCATGCAAATCGGTCAAGCCGTTGAAGCGTGAAGAGGTAACAGACAGACAGCCAGACAGAGTTACTTTCGCATTTATAATATTAAGTATGGATATTTATAAACTTTCCCTAAAAGAATTAATGATTAATTGTCCATACATGAAAGTTGAGCTGGATTCTACTTGTTAATAAAATAAAATGTCGAATCATGTGATATCGATCTATCTAAAGTTAAGAAAATTCCTCAGTGTCATTTTGCCATCTCTTAACTCCCACAAGTAACACCATAGCACTCCAAGGTGTACCTAACCTACATGGGGTGTAAGTATTTCAATTTAAAATTTAACATTTTCCGCACAGAGACCCTCAAATTGTAACCATCAGTTGCCAGAACGAGGTGTAATGGGTTCCGTCGGTTCGAGTACCCGGCCTAAAAGATTTGCAATTTATTGATGCTGTCATCATGAACATTTTTTTAATTTCTCCTTTTTTTAATTCCAGGGGCGGCAGAATGGCAGAAGCACCGGTAGTCCAGGTGGAACAGGGCCAGCTCCAGGGTCGTGTGGTGGAAAGTCCCTCGGGAAAGTCCTTCTACAGCTTCCAGGGAATTCCCTACGCGAAGCCGCCTTTGGGAAGCTTGAGGTTCCAAGTAAGTATCATCTGCTAGCGAACAGGGCTTCACTCAAGTGCACACATAGGTATATAGGATTTCCCATAAGGATAGACAATTAGAACAAGTTAAAATATTAAAAATAAACTACAAATAGCATTTAAATTTACAGAAATAAGAAAATGTAAAGCTAAAAAATAACCTAAAAACCTAAATTAGGGCCTTTCGGAAGGGTTCCCATCACGCAGGCAGCATTCCCTCGCTAGATTAGACAATTCTCCGCGAATTGCGAGAGAGCAAATATTACTGTCTTCTATCTATCTATCTATATATCTTCTATCTACCTATCTATCTTCTATCTATCTATACATATAATAAAGTTAAAGAGGGTCGAAAGTCTGTACATGGGAGATATTCAAAAAAACTGGGAATACTTAAGAATCGATTACAGAACACATTCCAACAGTTTTTAGAATTTTTGTCTTTTTCTCTGTTTATGACCGCGCATCACATTGTATGAAGATAGTTGGAGTCCCGAGAAAGGACATAGGCTACTTTTTATACAGGAAAAACGCATATTTCTCGCGGAAACGCGATAACCGAATTCGACGCGGACGAAGTCGCGGGCATATGCGTTTTAAATATGCGGGAATAGACATTAGCTACATATTTGAGCCTTTTGGGGTAGAAACGCTGTGACCGGTGGCGGGGGGGGGGCGGGGGGGCGTATTTTTAGTCAATTATAAAAAAAACGAGGCCACTGGTAACCAAAATGCTGGCCTCTATCTCGCACACATTCACGTAAGATTTTTCATATTGAAAGTGGTGTAGGTATATTGTAAATATTACTCGTACAATATTCCAAAGAAGCGCACTTTATCCATTCGTGCGGCGCGCTCATAAACTGGGCGGGGTCAGCTATCTCACTTTATGCGTCGAACGAGTGGATTTACTGACTCACTTAGCGGTCACTTGACGTCCCGAATAACAGATTTATCCGCGAATCGATAGGGAGATTCCTTTCCGTTCCCTATAGGATCACTTCGTGAACTCTAATAGACGCTCTAGTCCGGCCGGCTTAGCATAGGTAGTAGAGCAATTTAATTACAGATACACTAAAACCTTCCTCATGCATTCCCCTATCTCTCACCTACCTGTTTGTCCTACTGCCTCATACTTTTATCTATACTAATAATCTGTAGAAGTCGCGTCTGAAACTTGAAAATTAAAAGAAACTATCAAGTCGAGGGGACTGTATAAACGATACCGAACACAAAAGAACCTCTCCCTTTTTTGAAGCCGGTTAAAAAGTAAATTAAATAAACTTTCTTTTAAATCAAGGATTAAGTATGTAGTCACGCAACAGCTGCATAAAACCGCCAACAATTTCAGCACGGCCAATGTTTGTACGCTTGATAAAGGTATCTTAACAAATACTCTGGCTGATAACTAAGATAACAGCTACAGCATCTGACGATGGGAGCTTGACTTCTTATACTACATATAACAAATACCTAAACTTTTGGTAGGTTTTATTATTATTATTTGGTCATTCGCGTTCATGTGGCCGAAGCCAACAAGAAGAGGCTATTGGTACTTTTTACTAGAAATGTGAGATGGCCGCAACTGTGGAGATCTGTCCTCCCAATACAACATGAGGCTGTACTGGCGGACAGCCCTCCCCAGTTGCCAAACTATTGCCGAGGAAGGAAGAGACTTGGAGTGGGCTATGTAGATGGGAGGTGTGGACTGGAAAATCGGGCTATGGAGTTATTATTATATTAGCCTGTAGTTGGGCAAAGGCCTCCCTTTCATTTTTCCACGCTTTTCTGTTTCTTGTGACATCCGGCCAATCATTGCGGAAGGCGGCTAGTTCGTCCCACCATCTCCGTCGTGGCCTACCGCGACGCCGAACTCTATTTTGGGGCGACCCATTAGGTGATATAGTGGCCCACGAATCGTCCGGCATGCGGCAGACGTGACCAGCCCAGTCCCACTTTAGCTTAGCGGCTGTCAGGGCTACATCGGCGACCAGGGTCTTGGAGCGTAAGATGGTATTTCTGACGCGGTCTGTTAGCTATCCCCAGTATGTTGCGCTCCATCGCCCTTTGGGAAACCTTGAGCGAATGCTTCTCAGCATTTGCCGATGAGACCTTATTTTCGACTTCTGCGCATCGGAGGCCACCGCTCAAGTTCGGTGCCGATGCCTGTAGCATTGATAAATAAGACTCAGGGCTTAAATCTTACTTAGACAATTATTGACTCTATGTGTGTTTGTTAATGAAATTTTCACCACACAACCCCTAAAACGATGGGCATGGATACACTTCGAGTCCCCGAGCAAGACATTACTTTTTTTACCACAGAAGTCTTTCCTCAATAGGTTTAAAAGAGGGTAGTTTCTATGAAATTCCTCATAGACGAAATCACGTGTTTAAAAAATATTTTTAGATGAGTATATAATTTTACCATTCAACCACGAATTTAATTTTGAAACTCCACAAGCTAAATCCGAGGTGCAAAGGAGGTGCATGACCTAATTACTCCGTCCGTTTGCCATTTTGAATTTTCCGAGGTTTTTATTCTGGATAGCGAAACGAAACGGTGCGGTGTAACGAATCGATAGCTGATTATGTGGATAAGATATCGTCACAACGTTTTGACCCTATTATATACCTATTCTTAGTGTGTGAATATTCTTAATAAATAGTTGTGCAATAAATAAACATAACTTTCCTATTGTCTTTTCCAGGCCCCTCAGCCCCCAGAATCATGGGAAGGCATCCGCGATGCCACTTCAGAAGGCAACATCTCTTCCCAAATAGACCTCTTCAAAGGGTCAAAGGAGTATGAGGGAGACGAAAACTGCCTTTTCCTCAATGTCTACACACCTAGTATCGACGGGGAATTCCTTCCAGTCATGGTGTACATCCATGGCGGTGGATTGCAGTTCGGCTCTGGAAATTCCAGTCACTATGGTGCCGATTATTTAGTAGAGAGAGACGTCGTCGTGGTAACTATTAACTATAGATGCGGAGCGCTTGGATTCCTAAGCTTAAACACCCCTGAGATACCAGGTAACGCTGGCTTGAAAGACATGGTGGCAGCTTTAAGATGGGTGAAGGAGAATATTAAGAGTTTCGGCGGGAACTCAGGGAATATAACACTTTTCGGTGAAAGTGCGGGAGGTAGCGCAGTTTCCCTCTTCACAGCTAGTCCGCTGACTAAAGACTTGATCAGTAAAGCTGTCATCCAATCAGGCAACAGCCTTTGCAGCTGGACGTGGCAGAGGAATCCATTGGAGAATGCTAAAAAACTCGCCCAGTACATAGGTTGTGAATCGGATGACGCTGATGATATACTAGAGTTCCTCAGGTCCACAACCGCCAAGGAAATCGTTGAGGCGACCAACAAATTGTTCCCGATGGAACTGTATTTGGAAGGAAAGCACTTCGCGTTCTCTTTTGTTGTTGAAAAGGAATTCCCAGGCGTCGAAGCAGTGGTTACGGAATCATTCTTGGACTTGCTTACTTCTGGACGCGTCGCGCAAATACCTATCATGATCGGAACTACATCTATGGAAACGGTGTTCAAGCCTGAGACAGAAGATTTGCAAATCTTCATACCGACCGATTTAAACATAGAAAGAAACTCCGACGTTGCCATAGAAATAGCCAATAAGATGAA
This sequence comes from Aethes cnicana, assembly GCA_963971205.1. Lineage (NCBI taxonomy): Eukaryota > Metazoa > Arthropoda > Insecta > Lepidoptera > Tortricidae > Aethes > Aethes cnicana. The sequence continues at coordinate 4,792,197 of OZ020301.1, read as the reverse complement.
AGCGTTGTACTTCAAGGGTAATATTTCTGCTGTTGAGAATATAAATGGCTACTTCGAGTTGCTATCAGATGTACTATTCAATGTCGACACTCATAGGTACGTGAAGTACTTAGTCCATGCTACAACGAAGCCTGTGTATTACTATAAATTCGATTACGTCGGTGAATTGAACTGGACCAAGAAATATCTGGATTCCTTGAACGTCAATCATGCGGGTCACACTGATGAGTTAGGGTACCTCTTCAAGAATGACTTCCAAAAAGATGTGGAGCCTACTCCCCAAGATGTCAAAATGAGGGAACGAATGTTAAGGCTGTGGACTAACTTCGCTAAGTCTGGGTGAGTTTAAATCAATTCCATGCTTTATTTTAAGGAAATAGTGTCCTAATTGTGTACGGAAAGGGTATGTTGAATGATTGTGTGAAAGAAAAGGGTATGTTGAATGATTGTGTGAAAGAAAAGGGTGTAATGTGTGTCTGAATGGTGTCTGAGATAGCTGACAGTATGTTCTATGCTCGCGGAGTTTCTCTGCGTGATAGAATCAGAAATGAGGATATTCGCAGTAGAACTAGGGTCACCGACATAGCTCGAAGAATTGGGAGCCTTAAGTGGCAGTGGGCGGGGCACATTGCTCGCAGGACTGATGGCCGATGGGGCCGGAAAGTTCTCGAGTGGCGCCCGCGAACCGGGAGACGAGCTGTCGGTAGGCCTCCAACAAGATGGAGTGACGACCTTGTAAAGGTCGCGGGAACGCGGTGGATGCGAGTGGCACAGGACCGGTCTGAGTGGCGCGCCTTGGGGGAGGCCTATGTCCAGCAGTGGGCGGCTGAAATGATGATGATGATGATATTGATGTTGATAGGAAAATGGAATTAAGCGTGTCCATGAGCATTCGATGGTAGTCAACATTGATGATGATGATGCCTACGAGAAATTCATGATCAATTGACTCTCTGATACTCCACATATAACTTTTTTTATGTCATTGGTATAGGCAAACGAGCGCACAGATCATCTGATGGTAAGTGGTCACTGCGGCCCATGGGCACAGAAATCCTATGATCCCCATAAGAAACCATAAGATCGCCGAATGCGTTGCCTACCCTGAGGCCTAAGATGGAATGCCTCTGTGCCAGAAATTTCACCGGCTGCCTTAACCCCCTACGGGAACACAACAGTGCAAGCACTTGCACGCAGCGCAGCACTTGGCGGCAGGTTAGCGGGGGAAAATGGTGGTACCACCCCGGACGGACCTAGCACCAGGCCCTACTGCTAGCATAATCTAAAATACTTTCATCCCATAGTAAAATATTTAACCAGCGCTGCTTGGTTCGGTCGGTAACGGACGGTTTGAACTTTGAATCAACCCTAAAATTTTCGTCTCTTCCACAGCAACCCAACTCCTGACGAGAACCACTACATCACGGTAACCTGGCAACCGGTTACAAAAGACAACCTGTACTACTTGAACCTGGGTAACGAGCTATCAGTCAACACCAACCCGGATAAGGAGAGAATGGACTTCTGGGACGATTTGTACAACAAGCATTATAAAATATGGAACCACCCTAGAACGAACACTGAGGCATCGCCAGTGAAAACGCAAAAATTGGTAGAACCGATCGAAGTTAATCCGGTTGTAGAAGTTGATACGGTTGTGGAAGTTGATCCGGTTGTGGAAGTTGATCCGGTTGTGGAAGTTGATCCGGTTGTAGAAGTTGACCCGGTTGTAGAAGATGAACCGGTCATAGAAGACGAACCGGTTTTAGAAGCAGCACCGGTTGTTGAAACCGAACCGGTCGTAGAATCAGAAACGGGGAATGTGGTTGCACCGTTAGTGGAAATTGTTGATGAGCCGGTGCAAAACGGTACGCATTTGAACGGTGTAAATGGCGATACGGAGAGGAAATCAAGACCTTCGAACGAGATCAAGATGGTACAATCAAATGGAACTCCAAAAGACGTCATCAGAGCTAATGACCCACCTGAGGATGATCTACCGAAAAATATTGGAGTCAACAAATTCGTGAATTTCTTCGAATCGCTCGGTGGAAAGAAGTGATGCCATTCCTCAAAATTCTTATTTTTATTTTTTTCAAACATTCCATTTTTTTATTTTATTCTTTAGGTTGTGTTTATTTATTAGTCGTAACGTAAGATTTCCTTCGATTGTGGGAGAGATTTTAGAGGCACAATTTATTTCCTTTTTTTATTATAATTGTTAAAATTCCGTAAACCCAGTGTGATTAATAATATTTTATTTGAATATGATAAATTATGAAAGAATGTGTACTTATTTTTAATTTATTCATAATTTTTCCATTATGTGGGTAGTCGTAAAAATATTGATTTGTGGGAAGCTAGTCTTGAGTAGCTGGTAGTTTCATAGAAAAAGAAAATAAACAGAAAGGTTGTCGCTAAGCCGAATCGGAATAACATAATATAAATCATAATCATAAATCATTTATTTGCCAAAATACGGTTACAATTTTGCTGGTACATTGTTGTAGGCGATCATGCGTATTTAACCTGCGAGCAGGTGTGCAAATTAAGAGAAGGAATTTAGCTACATTTAATGTCTTATAATTTATAATTAAAAGTTAGTAAAGTCAAATAACAATGTCAAGATGGAGTCGCTAGTATAATTAATGAATATATGCGTGTGTGTGTGTTTCACGTACACATAAATAAGCACACAGCTTGCATATATATACTTACAGCGGCATAGACTAGGCTTCTGTTTATTTCTTTGATCTATTGCCAAATTTCGTCGTTAATTTGAATTGAACAAATTAGGTCCATAAGGTCCATATTAAACTTAAATCATTTAAATTCGAAATTACTTATATTATTTTCACCGTTTGTATATAATGTATGTGCTAATTATGAATCGCTTATTGACATAAAGATGATTATTATATAATAGTTAACGGAGTAAATGTGTATTTTATATACTTAATTAATTAGTTAAATAAATAATGAAAGAAATTTGTTTTTTTCTTAACCTGTACCTACTAATGATAGGTTGAACGTTATAGCTTTACGGAGATATGCATTTTATAATGAAATCGTTCGAAATTGTCATTCACTAATATTATAAATGAGAAAGGAACTCTTCTGTCTGTCTGTTACCTCTTCACACTTCAACCGCTGGACCGATTGAGATGAAATTTGGCATGGAGATAGTTGGGGTCCCGAGAAAGGACATAGGCTACTTTTTATACCGGAAAAACGCATAGTTCCCGCGGGGACGCGATAACCGAATTACCTCATCATCATCGAGGTTAAAAAGCTTTCTTTCTCGACAGCTATCTGCGATAACAGAAATCGTAATATTAGCAAGTAATCTAGCCAACTTGGGTACCAAAAGCTAAGCTTTTTATTGTGTCACAATTGCAACTTTATGGAACGAATTACGTGATAAACTTTGAAACGCTCAAACAAAACATTGCACCTTGCATTCACGTAGCGTTGCAACTTGCAAAATAAGAAATTATAGCAACAGGGAGAATGCGTTATAGCAAATGGCAATACATTCGGTACATTTTCATGTGTCCGACAACAAAAGTTGCAAGTAGCAAAATGTCAAATGACAGTGACAGTTCTCAGAGCTGCTATATGTAAATGAACTTTTCTGCCACATTGAAGATTTCCTTTTCATCCTATTTGTATATTAACGGAGATTATTATCAACGCCAAAAAAAGTAAATAAACAGTAATAAATATTCCTTTAACAAATGGGCCTTAATCGAAAATTAAACCCCATTTGAAATGTCCAAATTATGGTAGCTATTTTTTTCTTCTAGATATAAATAATTCAGGTAGATTTTTATTGTTGATATGGCAACCCAACTGTAATGGCCGCCGCCATCACCGTATGCAACGTTAATTTGTGTGACAAGTCATGTCATTTTTGTCCATGATATATGAGAAAATCCAATGGCAGATTCTTTCTTCGGATACGATACTTCGTTATCGGTAAGCTTGTTTTCCTCCCCATAAGTTATATGCCCCGAAAACAGGCAATCACCATCTGTTTTTCACATACCAAGTTCTACTGCCAGCGTGCTATTAAAAACTTGTATGACTCAATTGGAGCCACTTTTCGATACTTTCCCGTCTTTATACTTAACATTTACCTACATTAATGTCTATACATTGTAAAAATCTAACTACCAATAGTAACGAACCCGTGAATAGTCGGAAAAAAGATAAATGCTGTGTAGTGTGCATGATATACCTACGTACGTATTATTTCTGCAACTTGTTTACAACCAGACGGCCAACATTTTCGTCATAAAGGACGGTTTCGTGTATCCGATCGTTTTTCGTTCTTAGAATCCCTCAAAATATCTACAAACACATTCATGACTTACTTTTGATACAATATGATGTTAGAAGTTTGTTAGACTGTGACACTGCCTGTTTTATTCAATGCTTTTGCATTGTGAAATCGTCATTTTAAAGTAATAGGTCAGTGTTCTTCTAAATTTACAACAAAGTCTATGTTATAGTTAAGTCTTGCCGGATAATGTATTTTTTTTAAATTAACCGTAAATCAACTAAATCTCGTTTTGTTTTTGTCAAATGATCCATGCATGACAATCTATAAAGATCCTAGTTAAATAAAATAACCACTACTCCGTCAATTCAGAGATTACATTAGAGCTTACAACAAAATTGCAACTGTGAATCACTTCTCAATTCTTATTCAATGAACTTTTCACATTGACCTGTAATAAGTAATAACATATGGACGAACAGTGCCTATAGTCCCCATGCGGGCCCAGTGCGGATTGGGAGACACAGGCCTCCTCTCGTGGTAAGAGGAGGCCTGTGCCCAGCAGTGGGACACTAATAGGCTGTTGTAGTAGTAGTAGAACAGTGCCTAACAGAATATGTCAAAATATATGGAGCAAACTGACATTACAAAATATGTTCCAATACGCTAATAATGCCTCTTTTTAATGAAGGCCAAACAGGTGCCATTTTGACGGGGCCATTTTTCTCTGGCTGATTGTGAATCCTTACTTATAATAGATCAATGACTATTCATATTTTATTACGTTTCAGAACTTAAATGATGATGAAGGAGGCGGGGAGCCGTCAGAGGATGAATATGATGCGCTCAATGATGAAACCTTTGGACAGGGTAAGTTTGAAGGTACAGGGTATACAATTACCGCACCAGTCCGCTGCATGTAATTTCAGAGCACATTCCTACATATATTATTATATTATATTGACAGGCAGGCAGTTGATCAACTGATAAATAGCTGTTTCCTAGTTGTTCTCAATTTAAGTATTTCTTAACCTGTTTAAGAATTTCTTGAACTGGTTAATGCTCTGTGCTGAAATTACGTCTTCTGGCAGCTTGTTCCATAAATGAATCACTCTGTTGCTTCAGAAGTGATATATGACTGGCTATGGCATTATTTATATTATTTGTAGAAGGTGACGACTGCCTGGTTTCAATCTGGTGATCGGTCCTCCATTCAGAACCATTTCATCCATACGGGCTATGGCGTAGAACTCTTCTGTTGTTTGTGCACCCTAGTGTGGCTCACATAGCCGACCTTGTTTGAAATGGTCCTCGCACATAAAGGGTATGAGAGCTTTTCAATGCGTTCATCCTTCATACATGAGATGTGTCACCATTTAACCACCATTCAACATTAGATCTACAATTCTTTTGAAACTTGATAGAAATCAATGGTGGTGTTTCTTATTCTCCAGCATTTAAGATTAGTTCTCGATTTATTGGTCTTACGATTCTTCCGCTTGCTGATACCTACTGCCTGGAGCAAGTTGCTCCAGTTTGCTACCAGCTCCAGTCTCATACACATCATAGTGCTCCTCTCCCGGCACATAGTTTATCTAGTTTTCTATTTTTTTTATCGTTGTAAGATCAGATTATCCGTTTCTCTACTTAGATTAAAGTTAAAACTTTGTTCTCACTTGCAGCGGACGGCTTCGACTGGGAGGTGGAGCATGAACAACACGCTTCACAGATGGAGAGCAGTCGGAGACACCTGGAGCTTGATGACGTCAATCACCAGCTCGGTAAGTACTAAACACCATGCACGAACACCAACAGGAGTAGATAGCCATGGCTGGTCTCAACATCATCATCATCATTTCAGCCGAAAGGTGTCCACTGCTGTACATAGGCCTTCCCCAAGGCGCGCCATTCAGACCGGTCCTATGCCACTCGCACCCACCGCGTTCTCGCGACCTTTACAAGGTCGTCACTCCATCTTGTTGGAGGCCTACCGACAGCTCGTCTACCGGTTCGCGGACGCCACTCCAGAACTTTCTGGCCCTCGTCGGCCATCAGTACTGCGAGCAATGTGCCCCGCCCACGATAGCTGGTCTAAGGCGTTCTAAACTCTTCATCGGAGATTTAACATAGGCTGGATAAAAAACTTAGTCTTAGCAGAACATGGCTGTGATACATTGCTGACTGACCAACTGACCGACCGACTGACTGTCTTACTGACTGCACACGGCGGACACGGCCTAAACAAAACACAATATCGATAACAACTCGAATGCAGCAGGCCGTGAAGCGTCCTGCACTGTCAATGTGTGAGAGCGAGGACGTCTGTACACTTGTAAATGTGTGTGTACCACTATGCGGGCTAATGATTCACTCACCATCTCCGAATGGAAGTGAGGCGGGTTAACGGCGAGTTCCGCGGCCTAGATTCAGGACGAAGCCGCGGCCAAAAGCTAGATTCTAAATAAATACATTTCTTTTCCAGAAGCGTCCCTGTCTCAGTTAGTTCTCGACGAGTCGGAGTCGCCATCGGCTTTGGGGTCAACTGTTTGGCGCCACGATGCACCGTTCACATACAACGCACCACACTCGGTAATCTATACCAGACACAATGTAATTATATAAGACTGTCAATCTCCTTACATTACGGCGTACATCGAAATAGTCAGGGAGTGTCAACTTTTCATACTTCGCCTGTACAGCGCCATTTAGATGTTGCTCATGGAGTTCAAATTTGTATGCAGGCTACCTAGGCAGCGACATCTACGCATTTAACACTTATTTCGGGTGTACGCTGATTTGTTTGAAGGTTGTCCTTCTAAGTTCACCTTATTTTTCTATCTATACATATAATAAAGTTAAAGAGGGTCGAAAGTCTGTATGTGGGAGATATTAGAAGAAAAGTTGGCTGGATACTTAGAATCGATAACAGAACACATTCAGTTTTTTTGAATTTTTGTCTGTTTATTTGACCGCGCATCACGTGAAAACAGTTGGAGTCCCGAGAAAGAACATCGGCTAATTTTTATCCCGGAAAAACGCATAGTTCCCGCGGGAACGCCATAACCGAATTTCACGCGGACAAAGTCGCGGGCAGAAGCTAGTAATATATATAAATGAATCGCCGTGTGTTAGTCTGGCTAAGCCTCGAGAACTGCTGAACCGATTTGGCTGATTCTTTTTTTGTATTATTCCCTGTGATTCTGGGAAGGTATAGAAAGAAAAAAATGGAAAAATGTAAAGGAACAACTTCGTATGGGACTCTGTGGTGATACGAAGTTCACCAGGCCAACTAGTCTACTACCACTACAGCCTATTTGCGTCCTACTGCTGGGCACCGGCCTCCTCTCATCACGAGAGGGCTTGGGCTATAGTCTCCACGCGGGCCCAGTGCGGATTGGGGACTTCACACACATCTTTGAATTACTTCGCAGATGCCTGCAGGTTTCCTCACGATGTTTTCCTTCACCGAAAAGCACAGTGAGTAAACATAGAGGTGCGAGCCGGAATCGAACCCCCGAACCTCTGCATGAGAGGCAGTAGGTCGAACCAATGGGCCACCACGGCTATAAACTACTAACCAGTCTACTATAAAAATTGTTTACAAAATAAGGCAATCCCTGTATAAGAATGGCAATAACGCAATGACAACTGAAATTACTTTTGCTGAAAGACGTTCATGCCAACTGTCGTGAATCTACCTGTGTCACTATAAAACAATGAACCTGTATGTTTGTTTGTCAGTCAAAACCGGCGCTCAAGAATGTCTGCACGGTTGAAGAGGTGGAGAGGCAGCTTCGGCAGAAACAGCAGCCTTTTCCCACCCAGAACTACTATCAGGTAATCAATATACATCATCATCATCATCATCATCGTCATCGTCATCGTCATCGTCATCGTCATCGTCATCGTCACCGTCACCGTCATCGCCATCGTCATCGTCATCATTATCATCATCGTCATCGTCATCATCATCATCATCATCATTTCAGCAGAAAGACGGCCACTGCTGGACATAGGACTCCCCCAAGGCTCGCCACTCAGACCGGTCCTGTGCTACATGCTTCCACTGGTTTCCCGCGACTTTCACTAGGTCGTCACTCCATTTTGTTGGGAGGCCTACCGACAGCTCGTCTCCCGGTTCGCGGGCGCCACTCGAGACACATAGCTACAAACATGCAACATATATAAACTCACGCTTGTTTCCCGTTGGGGTAGACTAGACAGAGTCCACATGCAACGCGCCACACTCGGTAACTGATGACAACGCACAGCCAAAACTACTGAACGTAGTGAAACTACGTCGGGACCCGGTGCGTCTGTACATTGAAAGACATTTGATAAAAAAATAAAGAGGATTTGGAAACATGAGTGATGGAATACAGCTTATCTTATCTTATTTAGCCTATTAGATCCCACTTCTTCAATTCTTTGCCAGTTCTGGCCAATCTGATCTAAACCGATCTAGGTCGTCGCGCCATCTCCGTCTAGGTCTGCCTCTGCAACGATGTTCGTCCCGAGGTAGCCACTCGGTGGCTAGTTTGGCCCGTCTGTCATCGTGCATGCGCCAGACGTGTCCAGCCCAGTTCCCCATGAGTCTGACAGCCTGTACCCCAACATCGGCAATCTGAGTCTTGGAGCGCAGTTCTGAGTTCCGTATCCGTAAGACAGCTAAGGAAATTTTAGATTTTTTCTTTCTTTCTATTGGTTTGTTAGAGAATACCTATGAAACTACTCAATAGATTTCTATGTAGTTTAATACTAATTAATAATAAGTCTTTCAGAAAAGTCGCTCGAAAATGAAACAAAAACGATCAAGTCTGGGGGACTAAATAAACGATATAATGGAACACAAAAAAACGATTTTGGAAAAAAATGTCTATTTATGTGTGGTTTATGGGGGTCTGGGGTTAGATTATTAACACCGATAGCACAGGTAAACACATAAAGGCTACTTTTTATCCCGGAAAAACTCAGTTCCCTCGGGAACTTCAGGAATCCACGCTCACGAAGTCGCGGGCAGAAGCTAGTTTTAAAATATTTGTACCATGTGGAAGATGGGGGTACACTGTGCGGCTTGTTCATAAAGTAAATTAGCTTCTATTATTGGGACTGTCGTACTAAAATTATCTGAAATTGTCCACAGCCCAGATTCCCCCCGGTTATACTGCAGAGACCCCCGGGCCTTCAGGCCCCGGTCCCCCTACCGTTCGCCCCCCAAAACATGCCCATGAACAACCTGATGGGCCCCAACCAAATGGGCCCGAACCAAATGGGACAGATGAACCCAATGCACAACCAAATGGGCCAGAACGTCAACCAGTTCATGCAGAACGCCAACCAGATGAACTTCAACAATATGCAGAATAGCATGCACCAGATGCCCATGCATATGAACCATCAGATGAACCAAATGGGCCCAAACCAGATGGGTCCAAACCAGATGGGTCCAAACCAGATGGGCCCAAACCAGATCGGTCCGAACCAGATTGGTCCAAACCAGATGGGGCCAAACCAGATGGGCCCAAATCAGATGGGGCCAAATCAAATGGGGCCTAACCAGATGATGCCCAACGGTAACCAGTTTGGTCCAGGCATGAACCAGTTTCCCCACATGATGGGGCAGCCGAGAATGATGCCACCACCTGGGATGCCTATACCCAGGCAGAATTTTAGCCCAAACATGGGCCAGTTTAATCATAATTTTCGTGTAAGTACTTTATTATTCAGGTAATACTTTATGATGTTAATACTTTAGAAAATAATTCCTAGGGGTTTGAGATAAAATTTATTATGCACATTGCAGTAGGATGTAAAATCTACATGGCATTTTTTCAAGTAGTTATTTCTCATCCATACAAATATGATTAATGCGGAAGTAACTGTGTCTGTCTATAACCTCTTCATGCTTAACCACTAGGCCACCACGGCTTTTTATTCTTATACGGCTTGGTGATTCAAATGATAATAATTTTGCCATGTACCCAAGAATTTAATTTTGTATCGTTGTGGGTTTGAATCCAGTTAAAAATAATAATACACCTTTGATTTAGAAGTAATCTGTTCTTTTCACCCGACTGCGCCAGTAGGAGGGTTATGTTTTTCGAGTGTATGTATGTATGTCTTTGGCACGCTCCGTAGCCTAAACGGCTCGATGGATTTTAGCTTGTGAGGTGTCGTTAGATTCGTCTTGGAGAGTGACACTGGGTATACCAAAAGTTTGTACGCAGTTGGGTTATTTATTTTTTCGAAAATATACTTATTAACTTATATTACTTTATCTGCTAGTGGTACGGCCTGGTGCTAGGTCCGTCCGGGGAGTTACCACCGTCTTTCACCGCTAACCTGCCGCCAAATAGCACTGTTGTGTTCCGTTAGGGGGTTAAGGCAGCCGGTGAAATTTCTGGCACAGAGGCATTCCATCTTGGGCCTCAGGGTAGGCAACGCATTCGAGATCCTATGGTTTCCTAATGGGGGATTATAGGATTTCGGTGTCCATGGCCGCAGTGATCACTTACCATCAGGTGGGCTGTGCGCTCGTTTGCCTATCATCATTTCAGCTAAAAGACGTCCCCTGCTGGACATAGGCCTCCCCCAAGGCTCGCCACGTGTCTACGTGCCTATGCCAATGATATTTTTTTTTATTTCGAGTAGGCTAATTTTACCAGGTCAAAAGTCTTCGTCGTCCATATCTATTGTGTTTTCGGATCCTAGGTTTTCACAAGTTAATTCCTCTCCAGGGCCCAACCATCCAACCAAAACCGGACCCAATGATGGTGCCCAAGATCCAACAGTCGCCGCCCAAGAACAAAACTCCGACCAAGCTGCAAAAAAGCCGCGTCTACAACAACTCGAAAACGCAACAGAATCAGAATATGACCTCGCAGAATTTGGTCCAACTCATACAGAACACGCATCCCATGCTACAGTTCAACAATGGCTTTCACAATGCCAATCATCACCCGATGCTGAATCGAGGCTTTAGCAATGGCCAGTATAATAATATGGTGTATAACCAGAGGGTGAATGGCTTTAACAATAATAACAGGTGAGTCATATCATCATTACAACGCATTATTTTACGTCACCCATGGCCGTAAAGTGTGATTTTCTGCCCGCTACGCGGAGAGAAAATCTCACTTCTTGGCCAAGGCAAGACGTAAAACTTTTGTAATTCGTAAAGCCCCAGATCGCATATTTATGGCCCTCACCTTCGGTTCGGGTCACAAACAGCTGCGATCTGGGACATTAACGAATTCACTGCCCTAGGTCTGTAATATACTATTATTGAACACCACACAATAGAGAAAAAAAGGACAGAACAAAAAGATCAGGAAAACATGTTGTAAGGTATACAGCAGGCGGTCTTGTCGCTAATAGAGCGATCTCTCCCAGACAACCTTTGGGTAGTGGATATCAAGTAAAAGAGATAAGTTGGTAGGCGGTGCTCGTAATGACCATATGTCATATGTTATAAATACATATATACCAGAAATAATAAATGTAAACAAACATACATATGTAATTACACAAATATATCACTAAACATAAAAATTCAGTTAGTCTTCCATCAATAGCCCTTCTCGACACAAAATCAGATTATATTATCTCTGAATCCTTAACTCCTTTAGTTGTTTGTTTTTTCCTGTTTCCAATAATTATTTGCTACTTATTTACCGTCAATAATAAACTTGAGCCGTGGTGGCCTAGTGGTTCGACCTACCGCCTCTCATGCAGAGGGTCGGGAGTTCGATTCCGGCTCGCACCTCTAAGTTCACTTATGTGCGAAATTCAATTTGAATTTACCACTGAGCTTTTCGGTGAAGGAAAACATCGTGAGGAAACCTGCACGCATCTGCGAAGCAATTCAAAGATGTGTCTGAAGTCCCCAATCCGTACTGGACCCGCGTAACCCTCTCGTGATGAGAGGAGGCCTGTGCCCAGCAGTGAGACGCAAATAGGCTATAGTAGTAGTAGTAATAAACTTGACTTAAAGCTCACCGCCAATCTCTTCCAGGCACATGAACGACGATGATTCAGCGTCGCTAAGCGATACGGACGAGTACGGCGGTCTGATGACGCAGCGAGAGAAACAGTGGCTGATCAACATACAGATGTTGCAATTGAATACTGGGACACCGTACATACACGACTTCTACTACACGGTACGATATAAATATAGATGCCCGACCGTCCTGAGGTGCGACAGACGTTGGGGGGCGGGGCGACAGCGGGGACGGCGAGGGTTGTGGGGAGAGTAAACACGCGCGTTGCACTATACACACTGGCCGACGACAATAAAAACAGCTACGTCTGACAGCTTCGCGTGCCTATAAAATAATAGCCTTTATTATTGAATTTTCAAAAGACTTAACTTTAAAAAAACCAACACGAACATCCATCGACAACTTCAACTTGTCTTAGCGACATAGGCCTCTTCCAGAGCCTTCCATCCCTTGCCTTTTGTAGCCAGGCTCCTCCAGCAGTCTTCTTCAAATCGTCTGACCATCTTATGGTGGGTCTTCGTCTTCGCGTGCCTATAGATGGACATATATGACTCTGTGGTAGAATAAAGAATGTGGGAATCATGCATGATACTTGACGTTTCTTTTCTGTCAAATTTCTGTAAACTTAGTCAAACGAAAGGATGAAAGAGATGGGGAGAGTAAGATGTCATTTATATTACCTCGCTATTTTTTTTGTGTATATTTTGAACCCCTTGCTCGGCCATTTTGGAATTTTTCCAAAAAATGTCAATCTAAAAACACATACGTACTAATATTCTATACACTGGCGAATGTCACATGCGAAAGTCACGGCTGTCTGTTACTTCTTCACGCTTCAACCGCTGCAACAATTTAACCCTTCTTTTCACTAGAAGTATGAAATCTTTGAAACTTTTAATTCAAAGTTAAATTGTGATATATTAACTTTTAACTATCTTTATTCTGCAGGTATTCTTAGAAAGACAGTCGCAGAAAGAAAAAGAGGGAATCAAGGAAGCACACAAGGCGAATCAACAGAATCATCCTTTCTACAGCGGAGGTAGGTTAAGGTTCTTGTCTAGACCCCTTGAGCCGTGGTGGCCTAGTGGTTTGACCTGCCGCCTCTCATGCAGAGGGTCGCGGGTTCAAATCCGGCTCGCACCTCTGAAATTATTTATGTGCGAAATTCAATTTGAATTCACCACTGAGCTTTTCGGTGAAGGAGAACATCGTGAGTAAACCCTCACGGATCTGCGAAGTAATCAAGGATGTGTGTGAAGTCCCCAATCCGCACTGGGCCGGCGTGGGGACTATAGCCCAACCCTCTCGTGATGAGAGGAGGCCTGTGCCCAGCAGTGGGCCGTAAATAGGCTGTTGTAGTAGTAGTAGATCTCATTGAGTAGGGTTTGGAATAACCTAAAACTTTTCAAACTCACTAAAATAGCTATGATGCCACAGACAGACACACAGATCCATACATCTAATATGTATAATTCTCGTGTCACTTGTAATAAATCTCCGTCGAAACGGCTTGACCGATTCTTATGAAATTTATCACTATATATTTAATTATTTAAGAATACAAAAAAATCTTAACCTAGAACAGTGTCCCACAAAACAGTTTGCACGGTTTGCCTGTGGGATCAATCAGTCTCTACTCTATTTACATACAGGTAAGAACTAAGGTAATATTAAACAAGATTAATCAGGTAATTATGCAGCATTGTCGGCCGGATTGGTCCAGTTGGTAGTGACCCTGCCTTCTGTTCCGATGGTCGCGGGTTCGAGTCCCGCTCGGGGCAAACTTTGTGTGATGAATACGAATGTTGGTACTCGAGTCATGGATGTTAGTATTTATATATTATGTATGTATTTCTCTATATAAGTATTCATATCGTTGTCTAGCACCCATAGTACAAGCTTTGCTTAGTTTGGGGCTAGGTCAATATGTGTGTAATGTCCCAAGATATTTATTTATTTTACCAAACTTAACTTTACTAGCCTCTTGTCTGAAGGCAGGTTGTTGAGTATGTAGGGTAGGCGTTTCCTATGATGACTAGAATAGCTATGATGCCACAGACAGACACACAGATCCATACATCTTCTAATATATATAATTATTGTGTCACAGTGTTTGTAATAAAACTCCTTCGAAACGGCTTGACCGATTCTTATGAAATTTTGTGTGTATTCAGTAGGTGTAAGAATAGGACGTAATAGTAGTTTATGTAACTGCTACATAATAAAGGATTTATAAAATGAGTGTACATAATTGGGCTTTAAAACACTCGTGAGTTATTATTATGAAACTCGTTTGACGGCTCGTTTCATTAAACCCCACTCGTGTTTTAAGCACCTTTATTATGTATCAATTACATAAACTACTATTTTATTTATATAACAAGATATTATCTTTATTTGCAGGCGTGAAACAAGAAACACATACAAGGGAAAGACATAACTCTAATCGCCACAACTCGACAAGCGAAGACGCGCCCCCAAGGGCCTATGTTCCCACGCAGTTTGAAAACTCGCTAGGAAAGCTGCAGGTAATAATATTAATTATCACTACATAGTATAAAACAAAGTCGCTTCCTGCTGTTCGTCCCTATGTATGCTTAGATCTTTAAAACTACGCAACGGATTTTGATGCGGTTTTTTTTAATAGATAGAGTGTTTCAAGAGGAAGGTTTTAGTATATAATTTATTATAGTTTAACGCTCAATTCCCGCGGGAACGCTATAACCGGCGTTCCTTATTTTTCATCAAAGACTTATAGTCCCCACGCGAGATCACACACACATCCTATAATGAATTCGTAGATGCGGTTTCCTCACTATGTTGTTTTTCACCGTAAAACTCAGAGATAAACTCAAATTGAAATTCGCACATGAGTAAAGTCACATGTGCGAGCCGGATTCGAACCCCCGATCCTCTGCATGAGGAAAAAAAAACGGGATTTTACATTTTAATTTTTTTGCGCATACGAAGTTGCAGTAGTTGTAAACATGCAGAGCTTTGTTAAGATTCATTGCTTTCGATTTTCGTCATTGCTGCTACTGCTTTCCTCATATGAGTGAAAACTAGAGTGTACAACACGGTAGCAAAATTATTTAAACCTTGAGTGACAGCTTGATTCTCTCGCTAAAGCACACGGTGGACACGGCCTATAAAAGCACGATTTAGAACACAATTCGAAGTGTCAATGTTTGCGTGCGAGGACGTCTGTAAACTTTTAATTTAAATGTGTGTGTTTGCGGGCCAACGATTCACTCATCATATCCGGATGAAACAAATGACAGTAAGGGCGAGTTGGGCGCGAGTTGCGCGCCGGATGATTCCGTGGCCATTCTGTACGTAGTCAAGCTCAAGAAAGCTTAAAGCAAAGAAGATTATAGCTCAAGATTCCACTTTAGAATCTTTCGCGTCGCTCTGCATTCAATCCGTCACGCGCGGTAAAATATACCATTTTGCTCCCTAGTGATACAATCTACTATTATCATATTCCAGTGCGGCAGCGTGACAGCTCCCCGGAAGATCATCGACGTGGACCTAGTGGGCGGTACGGAACCGAGCACGGGGCGGGCCTCGCGCGCCTCCAGCGTCGCCAGTACCACCAACCCGCACGAGGTCGGTACCCTTAGTCCCACTGGTGGGCACGTTACGAAATCCAATCATCTATTCAGCACTTTCGCCCGCCACTGCGTCCGCGTGGAACTCGGTCCAGCGGAAGCGTTTTCCCGGGATAAAAAGCAGTCTATGACCTTGCCCTGGATTAGAACTATATCCATACCAAGTGTTATCTGAATCGGTCCAACGGTTCACGCGAGGTAACAGACTGACAGATCTGATTTCGCATTTATAATGCCATTTTCTGCCCGCGACTTCGCCCGAATCAGGAATTCGGTTATTTCGTGGGAACTATACGTTTTTACGGGACATTATGTTTTTTCAAAAATAAAATTTTTGGGAACGCTTTTATTGACTGTACTTTTCTTTGTAAATCCTTCATCTACCCTCCAAGACGAATCAAACGAGTCCAAATGCGATGGGTTTATGAAGTTTTATTACGGAGTTCCTATGGCCACCTTCTAGCTCCATCACCAGATCAGCTCCACGTCATCATAATATTGCATTGTCACGCGATTTACATATTCGTGCTAAATTTCAGCTCAATCGGAAATCGGAAAGTGGGTCAAATTTAACTTGCCAGATTCCATTACATAGTTTCATACAGGTCGACCTAATAAAAGCGTGTTCAAAAATAGCCTATGTCCTCCCCAGGGACTCAAATCCATACCAAATTTCATTCAAATCCGTCCAGCGGTTGAAGCATGAAGAGGTAACAGACAAATGACAGAGTGACAGCTCAATTTTCGCATTTATAATATTAGTATGGATATCGTAACTTCTTGGCCGTTCTTCTTCAAGGCCGTTCCCTGACCCAGCATCGTCAAATTTCTCATGTAAGATTATACTTTTCTAAGAAATGTTGAAAGTTAAAGATATGAAAAAAACATATTTTATATTTGATTATATCATCCTTACATTGACAGCTGTCGTTACACGTTTCACGAAACTTCGCTCGATACAATTTAATTCCAAGGTAACCTCTACCTCGGACCTTTAATCCAACTTTACTCCAGTTTATTATATCAAACAGTGTAAAACTAAATATAACAGAAAAAATATCCATATTATATGCATATATTGACAGCTTTATAAATGCCATGTTTTAGACGGTATTTTTATAGAAATTAAAACGCGTTAAATACTAACTAAATCGGGCGTTCTGTGCGTAGCGCTCTCTCTTTCACTCGTTGCACGAGTGACAGTGACGGCTGAGCTGGGTATAGGAAGGGCCTTAAGTTTCTTTTTCATTTATTTCAGATCCCCAGAGAGATGCGAAGAACTAAACAACTCTTGCTCGACATTGAGGCGTTGTACCTTGTTTTATTAAGACTGGAGGAGTTAAATGATCCTCTAGCGATATCCAACGCTTTAATATTAAAGGTAAGCATTCATTTTATTGTTATAAAATACTAGGTTCTGCCCGCCCGCGTGGAATTCGGTTCCCCGACCCTCTGCATGCGAGGCGTAGGTCGACCCACTATGCCACCCATATATCACCCTTATACTATACATTCCTTCAATGTAATTTTAGTACGTACCTATATGTATATTTTATACATGTAATATAAATTTTGTAATTTTTGAAAAAAGGCCTTCTGCTTGAGTTTGTTGCGGCGCTTCTTCTCAAGCAATGGGTCTAGGAAGCGCTGGTAAATTCTTTTTCTGACGTGTAAAAGTGCCCCTATGTGGCCAATTTGCTGAATAAATGATTGAATTTGAATAATTCACAAAACAAAAAATTAAAATTCTTTCACAGGAGAGAGAAGAGAAGCAGAAACAATTAGAAGCGGCGCAGAAGGAGGCTCTCGAGAACGATCTAGAAGAAGACTCCAATCTCTTCTTGAGGAACATAGAGTCTGTCCAACGGAGGCCTAAGCAGGACAGTCCGAAGAGCGAAAGCATAGACAAGAGACAGGTAAGGAACTTTAGAATAGTACATTACAGAACTAGGGCGGTGAATTCGTACATGTCCCAGATCGCAGGTATTTGTGACCCGAACCGAAGGTGAGGACCGGCTATAAATCTACTATTATCTTCTCAGGTGGTGAATTTAGCAGTCAACCAGAAACCTGTGCCAGTAAAGAATCTTCTAGACGAGAACAAAGACGAATTGGTCGACAAGATGTTTGCGGGCTTACTGCACGGCGACCGACTGGCGCACATGTTGGCTGTGAGAAAGGGTCGGGTAAGTCCGACGAAAACAGTTTTTTTTAGATATGTTGGCGGTAACTTTTTTATTTAAAGTGATATAAGTGTATGTTATTTAAGTCTGACACCGTTAAATCCGATTTATATAATTTACTAGCCGTTTGTTCGCGATTTTGTTCCGCGTATACTTACGGAAATGTTATTTGTATCGGAACAGCAGACATGGTCACAACACTAAATAAAATAAAAAAGACGTAGACCGTTACTGTTTGCATGCCAAATTGCTATCGTAAAATATTTAATAACTAATTATTATTATCATTATTACGAGCCCATTGTGTCCCACTGCTGGGCAAAGGCTTCCCCCACTTTTTTCCACTCTCGATCCTGTGCAGTCTCCGTCCAGTTCCTTATTAAGGAATCGATTTCATCCCGCCATTCAATAAGTAAGATATGAAAAAATTTAACATTCATTAAGTTATGTTTATGAAAAGTGAAATATTGTGTTTACGCACATGACAAGCTGTAATATAGTTATGGGATACTGTTCATATTTTTTTTTTTATTGTCTTGCGCGTTTACTTTCTACGGGCGTTGCGATGTGTCAAAAGTTCATTCTTACAGATTTTAGACTATAGAGGGAAGGAATACAGCAGCCCTCATTTTGTGAAATGTCCCCTGTTTATTACTTTACATCACCCTTGGCCGTAAAGTGGGATTTTCTGCCCGCTACGCGGAGAGAAAATCTCACTTCTTGGCCAAGGCAAGACGTAAAACTTTTGACAAACCACGGGCGGTAATTCGTAAAGCCCCAGATCGCATATTTATGGCCCTCACCTTCGGTTCGGGCCACAGAAACCTGCGATCTGAGACATTTACGAAATCACCACCCTAGGTCTGTAATGTACTATTTTAAGGCATTCACTGCCACTTCTGTTTTACGAACTTTCGTCAGGTGCCACATCTGTCATTAAGGGAACATTGCAACGCACATGTGCGTTCAAGGCACTGCGGGAAAGTCAGCAAAACGCACATATGCGTCGGTGGCAGTGAATGCGTTAAAGCACTATTTCGAGTCCAATCGCGTGGCGATACGACTACAGGCCCAAGCATTATTAACTGATTAATATTACTGGTCAAACTGTACTCCAGTTTTGTGGGTCAATTTTTATTCATTTATAGTACACTAACTTCTGCCCGCGACTTCGTCCGCGTGGAATTCGGTTATAGCGTTCCCGCGGGAATTGAGCGTTAAACTATAACAAATTATATACGAAAACCTTCCTCTTGAATCACTCTATCTATTTAAAAAAACCGCATCAAAATCCGTTGCGTAGTTTTAAAGATTTAAGCATACATAGGGATATAGGGACAGAGAAAGCGACTTTGTTTTATACTATGTAGTTATTGTGTATAGGGATGACGACAGGGTGAAGAAATCGAAATTCTGATTAGTCCGTCTGTCAGGTAATAAAAAAATATTAGACACGTATTTTTTGTTTTATCAAATTAACAAAGAATGACTTAGTTAAAACGCATTAAAGTTGGAGAGTGGGGGCTAACTACGTCACCGTTAGGTATAAATCGTACCTAACCCTGACGTCACGCGACATTTCAACTCAATATATCTCCGTATAAGTTTGATTACGTGAAAAGAGAAAAAATACGTGTCCAATACTTTTCAATAATCTTCCTGATAGACTAAGGAAAAAGAAGTTGTCGTCATCCCTATTGTAGTCGAGAGCATTTATAAGCCCGAAACCGAAGGTTGAGGGCTTTAAAAGGGCTCGAGACTGCAATTCCTATACCGCCCGTGATACACACAATGTTTTTCATCACACTTGCGAGGAAAATACAGGAAATATTCACTAGGACGACCTGTGAACTTGTGCCTGTAGGTTAATCGGCATCGCGAACAAACCTTTTTTGTTTATTTTTAAATATTCAATTCGTACTGGCCACTAACAATTGTGCCGCCATTTAAGTAGTTTTTCTTTTTAATTTGTATTATTTCGAAGAAAAAACAAACACATTACGGCCCGTGGGCTCATAAGAAATCTCGAAAGCCCGTGGCCATAACCTAGGCCTTAGAGACCGCTTTGCCTGCTTGTAAAATGACACCGTTTTCGAGCAAGTGTGATGAAAATTGTATTTGTTCTCAATAAATAATAATAAAAAAAACAATTGGTCCTGTATATTCCAGACGCTTCTATCCCGTTTCCTGTCGCGAGTCCCGGCATCGCACGCGCGCCTGCGCGGGGTGTGGTCGCGGGTGCTCAGGGCGTTGCCCTCGGCCGCCCGGCGGGACGACGGCGGGCTGGCCACGCTGGCGCCGCACTATAGACGGTGAGTCTTCTATAGCTCGCCAACTCCGTGCCCTCCCGGGGGGTAACAGACGGTCGGGCGGCAGGGGAGCACGTGGAACTGATGACGTCATACACCACAGCTCACACAAGAGCACGCCCGAGAAACTCTGCACAACGGAGCGGTGGCGTGGGGACTCTCATCATAAATGACGTCTAACTCTCCCCACCTCTTTCATCCTTTCGTTTGACTAAGTTCGATTTGACAGAAAAGATCTGTCAAGTATCATGATTCCCTCATTCTTTATTCTAACATAGAGTACTTTAAATATTTTATCGCAATCTACGACAAGGAAAATTCCGAGATTTTGTTTGTCTAAACAATAATTAATTCGAGCATTTTTCACCCACACCCAATTGCTCAACATTACTAAATGAAAGTCGTTTTCAATTTGTTGGATAAAGTAGGCGATTACATTGAAATGCATGGAAAATGCGATGAAAAGTTTACAAACGATTTTACTTCTATGATACTAAAAGTTTCGTGTCGCGATGATAATTGTTGCAATCCATAATTCATGTTTTGTTCAATGATAGAACGATTATTCACGTTTTCATTCAGTAATATTCAGAAATTAATGAAAATAGCTATATGTTTGACAGCTATTTGCAACGTTGCCAACTTTCGGAATAAACCCGATCTATCTATATATTAAATCTCGCCGTCGCGGGCTGAAGCTATATAAAATATAATAAAAATATATATATAAATATAAAATAAAAATGAATGCAACTGCTACAGAGAGTGACATCTATCGTGATCCATTCAACTCAATCAAATCTACGCGCACAGCAGTGCCCCCCCAGGCCAAGTTCCGGCATGACGCACAGTGTGCAAATTACACGAAACGTTTCCGCTTTCTTCCCCTGTTACAGCTTCATCATCATCATTTCAGCCGAAAGACGTCCACTGCTGGACATAGGCCTCCCCCAAGGCTCGCCACTTAGGTTTCCCGTCGCTCCATCTTGTTGGAGGCCTACCGACAGCTCGTCTCCCGGTTCGCGGGCGCCACTCGACAACTTTCCGGCCCCATCGGCCATCAGTCCGCAATGTGCCCCGCCCACCGCCACTTAAGGCTCGCAATTCTTCGGGCTATGTCGGAGACCTTAGTTCTCCTGCGGATATCCTCATTTCTGATTCTTCACAGCATCATTACTATGTGACACTGCAGGTTCTCTCTGTTGTGTCTCCCCGTTGCCCGGATCACCGATAGATGGCGCTGTCGCGCCAGTAAACTGCGTAACGGTGTGTCCTCTCAGTTTCTACACTATGTTTCCAGCTATAATACGAGTCAGCTGAAATTTGCATTAGTAGGTTTACTAATGAAGTTTTTGTAAGACGTTATTCGGCGACTAGTCCCGAATCGTCGTATAATAAATAAATAGTACATTGTGATGCAAGTGCGAAAAGTTAGTAATTTTATCACGAGCCCCAGTTACGTTGGCGCGAGCGAAAGCGAGCGTTAACACTAGGGATGCGTGAAAAGTACAATTTCGCACGTGTATGCATCAAACGATGGTTTTTAATATATTTGCGAAAAAATATTACATTTGACAGTGACATCTATCATCGTGACCGATTAACTCCATCAAATTACGCGCACAGCAGTGCGCCAGGCCAAGTTTTGGGACACAGTGTGCATATTACACGAAACTTCGTTTTCTTCCCTGTCACACAGCTTCAGTAAAACTGCATATTCAGTCTGTATTGCTTCCGTTGCCTGGATCACCGATAGATGGCGCTGTTGCGTCGGTAAACTGCGTAACGGGGTGTCGTCTTATTTTGTACTTACGAAATGTTTCAAGAGGTTAATATTAGACAGTTGAAATTTTCCATTAGTAAGATTACTAATGTTGTTTTTGAAGACGTCATTCGGCGAATTGAACCGAATCGTATAAATAAATTTCTAATGGATGGGAAGTTATATTCTTCCTGCTAATTTGCAATCGGAATTCATGCAATTATCATTGTTTTCATTCATTTATTCATATAAATCGAGAATAAAGAGATCCCATTTGAAACAGAAATATGAAAAGTTCCTGTTCCAAATTTTGCCCACGTAAAGTACTAAGTAAATATTTTACCAAGTTCTAGCCAGGCCAAGAAAATTCATTGTTAGTTAATAAAGTAAAAATTCTTTGACTTGGAAAGTTTTTGACCTATTTACATTACAACTTTTCTTTTAAACAAAACTAGCTTCTGTCCGCCACTTCCTTCACCCGCGTGAATTTTGGGTTATCTCGTTTCCGCAAGACTATGAGTTTTTCCGGGATAAAATTAGCCTATGTCCTTTCCCAGGACTCCCAACTACGTACCTCCATACCAAATTTTATCTAAATTGCTCCTGTGCGGTTGAAGCGTGAAGAAGTAACAGACAGCCAGAGTTACTTTGGCATTTATATTAGTACCTATGGATACATAAATCAGTAACAAAAAAAACAAGTAAATAAGAGTGGCAAACAATTATGGCCAACATTTTTTAACTTCCGGAGACTTCATTTTTTTTATTATGTTGCAATATTTCTTACTAGCTTCTGCCCGCGACTTTGCCCGTGTGGATTTCGGTTATCGCGCTCCCGCGGAAACTATGCGTTTTTCCGGGATAAAAAGTAGCCTATTTCCTTTCCCGGGACTCCAACGACCTCCATACCAAATTTCAACCAAATCTGTCCAGCGGTTGAAGCGTGAAAAGGTAAGAGACATACAGACAGAGTTACTTTCGCATTTATAATATTAAAATCTGCTCTTATCGACCCAAGTGTCCAACATAGAGGCAACAAATAACCAAATCTATTCTTCCGCAGATACATCCAAAATTCCAACGGCTGGTCGGCCATTTTGGAATCGTGCAGTCTACTCGCCGAGGCGTTCGACCCGGCGAGAACGCCGCACGCACTTTCCTCCGCGGTAAGCCACCTATTCACGTCCCACTTACATGTAGAGATCTTCTACTATCTAAAGTCCCGCGCCTTCACATTTCAAAACGCTCCAACTTTTTATATTATTATTTAAAAAGCACCACCAACACTCTCAACGCATAGTTGATGGCTGTCTCAGCTCGCACACATGTGTTGAGAGTGTTGGTGGTGCTTTTTAAATACATTGAAGCGTTTTGAAATGTGAAGGCGCGGGACTTTAGATAGTAGATCTCTAATGCAAATGTAAATTTTGTAACTATGTGGAAATTTTGAAAAAAAGCCCTTCTGCTTGAGTTTGTTGCGGCGCTTCTTCTCAAGCAATGGGTCTAGGCAGCGCTGGTAAATTATTTTTCTGACGTGTAAAAGTGCCCCTATGTGGACAATTTGCTGAATAAATGATTGAATTTGACTGTTGGGTAGAGTTGGCTGATGGGAATGTAGAAAGTTTTAGTTTTAGCCTTAGGGTCCTCGCCCACGGCCACTTTTTGTAGCGATGCTGCCGCGCTACTAATATCGCTATCCTCTTTACTCTTTAATGTAAAAAAAGGATAGCGATATGAGTAGAGCGGCAGCATTGCTACAAAAAGTAGCCGTGGGCGAGGGCCCTTAAGCTCAGATATATCACCACCACCACAGCCTATTTGGGTCCCTATTGGAACGCATAAAATCAAAACGCATAATATACAATGGCATAACCGTCATAACGCATAACTATGAAAACGCATAAACTCATTACGCATAACTCAAAACGCAGAATGACAAAACGCATAATGTCAAAACGCATAAAATAATATGTCACTGGAAGGGTCGAGATTTCTTCGTGGTTGGGCCTTCGGCCCTGACACAAATTGTAACCTAAACTAAACCTATTTTGCCTAGATTAAGTCGAACCTGTGACACGTTATTTTATGCGTTTTGATTTTATGGTTTTTGACATTATGCATTTTAATTTCACTTATAACATTATGCGTAAAAACATTGTCATAGTGCTGTTATGCCAAATGATAATTATGCCAAATGACAATTATGCCATATGAAGGTTATGTGTAAAATTATGCCAAAAAAAATTATGCGTTCGGAGGGGCACACAGGCCTGTCATCACGAGAGGGTTTGCCTATAGCTGTAGTCAGCGGGCCCAGTGCGGATTGGGGACTTCACACACATCCTTGAGTTACTGCGCCGATGCGTGCAGGTTTCCTTGCGATGTTTTTCTTCACCGAAACAGTGGTAAATTCAAATTGCATGAAAGGCGGTAGTTCAAACCACTAAGCTACCCTAAACTATAGCACCTTGACGACAGGTTTGGCTCAGTTAGTAGTGACCCGGCCCTCTGTTCCGATGGTCGCGGGTTCGAATCCCGCTCGGGGCAAACTTTTTGTGATGAGCACGAATGTTTGTACCCGAGTCATGGATATTTAGTATTTATGTATTTCTCATAGTACAAGCTTTGCTTAGTTTGGGGCTAGGTCAATTTTTGTGAAATGTGCCAAGATATTATATTATTACTATCTTCTGCCCGCGACTTCGCCCGCGTGGAATTCGGTTATCGCGTTCCCGCGGGAACTACGCGTATTTCCGGAATGAAAAGAAGCCTGTTTCCTTTCCCGGGACAACAACTATCTCCATACCAAATTTCATCCAAATTTGTACAGTTGAAGCGTGAAGAGGTAACAAACAGACAGACAGAGTTACTTCCGCATTTATAATATTAATATGGATTTATATTTATTCCAGCTCACGCTAAGCTGCGTTTGCGCTCTAATAGAGAAAGCCTCCCTTCTCGTCAACACGCCTGAAGCGACATCCAGCGAGCGACAATGGTCGAAATTCCTAAAAACCTTAGCAAGAGCGCTCAAAACCACCACGCTGAACGTAGCAAAGCCTGTACTCAATATGCCAGAGAGCAAACTAATGCATCACCTCAAGCAACTAGAATCTAGATCGACCATAGAGATCCTACAGAGAGGTAAGAGCGCCGAACTAGACGTGTCCAAAGCGGACGTCATGGAGCAACTCATAAAACATATGTGCTGATGATTGGTGAATCTATTTGGACATATGTCACCTTTGAAACTTCGCAAAGAGAAGAAATAAGTAGAGGTTAGGAGTCAACGAAACTTGGCCCGTACGCTTCGTCAAAGACAGTAAGGAATATCGCAAACAGTACTGCTAGTTCTTTAATGTTTTGTGTATAGACTATAGCTTTTACCCGACTGCGCAACGGGGAGGAGGGTTATGTGTTTATTATGTCTAGTAGTTTACAACTTGTAGCATCAAAGATTTAGAAGAATTGTCTCGAAATGAACATACGCTCTTGTTATTCATAAAATTGCGTGTGTATATTATTTTGATCTATTAGACTGCTTTACTAGTACTACAGCCTATTTGCGTCCCACTGCTGGGCACAGGCCTCCTCTCATCACGAGAGCGTTTGGGCTACTGCTTTACGTTTGTTCTGAATTTAAATGTAATTAATCCTTTATTTACTAGATATGTCATTTTATAGTCGGTTTATAAGTCGAATATTATCATGAATTGTTAAATAACTAGTAGTGCATTTGTTGTTTTTGTACTGTCTACTAGGATAATACCGTACACTGGAATTCATAATATAGCGTTAGTTGTTAATTCTATTAACTACTTGAAAAGTTTCTGCCCGCACTGACACGTTCGGTGCTTTAAATCATGGATAAGTGTAATGAAAGAAAGTTAAATAAATATATATTATTTTTCACAATTTTTGTAATCACTTGAGAACAATAGAGTGAGTTGGGGCAAGTGAATCTACCAAAAAAATATAAAAACTACGAATATTACTCGGCTAAGGATATCTAACAAATAGAATGAATGTAGAGAATGCCTTATGGCATGAAGTTCGCCTTTAGAGTTGTTACTAATGTGCAATAAAGTTTAAATAAATGAATGAATCCAAATGCCACTGCAATATAAAGTGGGCTCCGTTCACAAGCCATGTGGTCAAAACATTAATTTAGGCGCATTTACCCCTTTGCCTCACTTGCCCCAACTCACTTTACACAGTTTTTCTTTACGTACAGACGCCGCAACCTGTCTAATGTTCAAAATATTGTCAAAACGTTAAGCCGTTTAAATGACAGCTACAAAATCGATTCAATATGTTAAAATCGTGTCACGCAATTTGCAGCGTCTGTTTACTGTTAAGAGTAAAAATACGATCTCGCTTTGACAAGATTTCATATGTTTTTCAGGGAATGTATCTCATATAAAAAAACGTTAGCATTTCAGTCTGTAAAAAAAAACAGTTTTTTTTGCAAGCATTCGAAATACAGTAACTTCACTATATACACTTTAACATGTCAGAATGTCAGAAAGCAAAGTCGTCGAATGCATTAAAATGTCTCATAATATTTATAATGGTACATTTTCTGAACCCGTCTCGAACGTGTACCGAACTGAATGCCCTTGACTGTAACACACGTTTCAATCGGAGAATTATAATCAAATTGTAATAAATATGGTCTATATTCTGTGCGTACTTGATTAAATAAATGGGGGAATTAAAATCATCTAATATATAAAATTCTCGTGTCGCAGTGTTTATAACCAAACTCCTCCGAAACGGTCGAGCCGTTTCTTATGAAATTTGGTGTGTATGTTCAGTAGGTCTGAGAATAGGACGTAAGCAATTTTTTTATTCTAGGGCGGTACGAAGTCCGCTGGGTCAGCTAGTATTAATATAAAAAAATCATGATTAACAGTGGAGCGTTACTATTATTTTACATCCGTTAAAAAATGACAAAATGTGTAATTCTTTGTACCTATACCACAAATAATATAATTTCGTTGAAATAATATAATGAATATCACACATATTTACTATACGTAATAGGATTTCTCGATTATATTTGATTTTTTATTGGTAGGCAAATGAGCACACATGCCACCTGATGGTAAGCGGTCACTGCGGCCCATGGACATAATATACCATAAGATCTCGAATGCGATGCCCACCTTGAGGCCTAAGATGGAATGCCTCTGTGCCAGTAATTTCACCGGCTGCCTTAACCCCCTACCGGAACACAACAGTGCGAGCACTGCTATTTGGCGGCAGCTTAGCGAGTGAGAATGTGGTAGCTATCCGGAAAGACCTTGCACCAGGCCAGAGATGATTTTTTTAAGTATGGCTAAACTTTACTGTGTCACAGAAACTTAACATGTATAATACTGTGAATGAATTAGAAACCAGCGTACCATCAATGAATAGCTGATTCCTCCGGTGCAAATGTCTATAGGCCGTGTCAGCCTCTTTCCATCGGGTGTGCAATTTATTTGTTTGACCGTTTATACAATAAAAGAAGGACGGTGCGTTATAAACTCACCTCCTGATGCTCTGACTAACCTGTTGTGACTTTCTTCCTGATGCTAATGCAATCAGGGTAAGTGTAATTTAACAGAGATACATATTAACTTCTTTATTTAAAAACTAGCTACTTCATTCATGTGGAAAAGTTATACAAAACAATACAATACAAATACTCTTTATTGAACGCCACACAATAGAGAAAAAGGACAGAACAAAAAGATCAGGAAAACATGTTGTTAGAAATAATTCAAAATTCAATCATTTATTCAGCAAATTGGCCACATAGGGGCACTTAATAATGGTTCCGTGGTGGTCTAGTGGTTTGACATACCGCCTCTCATACAGAGGGTCGGGGGTTCGATTCCGGCTCGCACCTCTAAGTTTACTTATGTGCGAAATTCAATTTGAATTCACCACTGAGCTTTTCGGTGAAAGAAAACATCGTGAGGAAACCTGCACGCATCTGCAAAGTAATTCAAAGAGGTGTGTGAAGTCCCCAATCCGCACTGGGCCCGCGTGGGGACTATAACCCAAACCTGAGGTCTGTGTCCAGCGGTGGGACGCAAATAGGCTGTAGTAGTAGTTATAAAGCAGCCCTTATTATCCGATTTTAGTTTAACAAACCCCATGTTCTGCTCACAATGATACGCTGTCCACCTGTGCAAACTACACGAATATCGGTTCAGTAGTTTAGGAGGTTTGCTGCAGAACTAGAGGGGGAAGGTCTTGGCATATAACATCATTACGGGTGTTCACAAACCAAGGAGAGGGGAGCGAAAATTCTAAAAAAATGGGTCACATTATGGGTTCGTTAAATTTAAACCAGGTACGTACTATACGACGGTGATCATTTTCTCAATTTTACCTAAATCACTATAACATTAAATCTCCAAAAAAATTCTGAAAGATTTTCAAATCGACTGTAATAATAATTATAGGAGCAAGTGACATTTCGTATACACTATATTTACTACAATTTGAGGATTATAATATCCGAGACAAAGCAGTTACATAGATGACAATCTCCTTATATAGCGGCGTACATCGGAAAAGCTCTATACGCGAGCAATATCCAGAGGGAGCCTCAAAAGTCCATACAGGATGCCTAGGCAGCGACATCTGTTATCGCATTTAACACTTATTTCGGGCGTACGCTGATTCGTATGAAGGTTGTCATACCTTACTTTATCTATGGTAATAAAGACAATCGACAGTTCTATATTTAAAAAAAAACTCACAAACAATGTATATTCCTTTATGTATATTATGTAGTTAAATGTTTAAGGGTTATGCGCATTGTTTTAAACAAAAGGCATATTTTGCGATTTAATGTCTTACAGAAACCGGTCATAACTGGATACAGGTAAATAAAAAGATCAGGTGAAAAAGAAACCCCCAATACGCGCTCAGGCATATTTTTTAATCTCCCGGTAATATTCACAAGAAGATTTTTTTTAAATCGTCGATTTCGGTTTTAATATATTTATGTTATTTGTAAGAATCGCGGACGCTGTATAGAATATTGGCCTTGACAATTTAAGCTTTAATTGTAAAAAAAACTTCCAGATATGACCAGATTTCGAAGACATTTCTACGTTTTAAAATATGACCTTTTTTATAAATGCTATAAATAGGTTGCGAGTCCTGCCGTATAAAATCTATTTTAATCATAAATACGAACTATTTATATTACAAAGTAACGTGTGATCATTATCCAAACAAAAACAAAGAATCATATACTTGATTGTGATTTCATATTTAAAATTGGACTATAAAAAAAAATTATTTGATTTTATACAGCGGGATTCTGAACTAGACATCGCCTTTTCAATCATTTATTCATTTATTTGTGTAAATAGTTATAGATTAAAAAGAACAGGTAACATTAGTAATAGTTTATTTTTATTTTAAACTCGCTTCTATCATTATTTAACGTATGGGGATTATTATATATAAAAATTTAAAAAATATCCAATGAATTTTTTAATATGGAGGATATATGTTTTCAGTCCATAAAAATTCGTGGATTAAAAAAAAACAAGAGGATCGACAATGCTTCTTTTGAAAAGCGATGCAGTTTTTTTTATTCGCTTATAAACGTCGTCTTCTCACTGCAAACTCACATTTCGACATTTGTTTAACTTAATGTGACTTTGAATAGCTTAAAAGTAAATGTAAAAAAATCATTCGTAAAAAATGGACTCGAAAATTTTAGACACAGAGTCTTTATGTAGTAACGTTTAAATGCAATTGTGAAAATACCTCGATTCTTCAGTGATATATAACTTTGCTGTAATCTATTATAATCTTCCGGTTGTTTAAACCTAAAAAAAAATGGGGCATAGAATTTTCCATACTTGAACAATTATTCAAAAACATCCTAAAATTACGTCCTCTTTCTTGAAAAAAACATAAGGCCGGAATTCTACTGCTGCGCACGGTCGAGCTCAAGCCATGTGCGTTCACAGACGCTTCGCATCAAAATGTAGGTGGATAGTTTCACAGAAGCGCACGGCCACGGTATTCACGTTTAGCGTGCGCCGCAGTAGGGTTCCGGCCTTACGTTACGTTTTAGCTAAAACATATGTTTTGTTTTTAATTCGCAAGAGGACAAAGTATGTCTAAAAAATGATTTTTAGCATGTTTTTCATATAGTTGCGATGAGTTTATAGTCATTTATATTTCCCTGAAAGCATCGAGGTGTTTCGCTATTTATAGAGATAATTTAAAATTGTATATATTATTATATAAAAAAATCAACTGCCAATTTCACATCATTGTATATGGCTATGTATAGAAAGGGATGCAGATGTAGATATCTTCTTTAGAGCCTGATACCAATATTTATTTCAATATTTAAAACATGGATCTATTATTTCGAGGTGTAATTGTAATTTGAACACGTAAAAAATTTTTTTTTTTCAAGTTATTGTGAATGTTGGACTTTTTTTAAAAATCAGGAATCGCATTATGATATTAGTATGGATTCTATCGCAGAGAAACCTGCGCAGTCAAAATAATTGCAAATACATTTATTCATGCAACTTTTACAGTGTTATATTATATATTAGTATTGTCATATATATCAGCGTCCCTTTTCGACTGGCCAAGTATATATATCGAAGTTAATTTGTTAATCGACACGGTTTTTTGTACGTTGTATCCACACTGCGAAAAGGAGGTTATATTCTTTTTTACTGTTGGTAGTTTTTAGTTTTTTTTTTATTATCTGTGAAATGAATGAATAGAAAATTTGTTTATTGTAAACTGTGTATTATTTACCCAACACCACAGAATATTTAATAGTACTACATACAGAATGGCCACGGAATCACCCGCCTGAATCTAGCCGGCGCGCAACTCGCCCTCACCGTCATTTGTTTCATCCGGAGATGGAGAGTGGATCGTTGGCCCGCGTAGTGGTACACTTACATTTACAAGTGTACAGACGTCCTCGCACGCAAAAATTGACAATTCATTCGAATTGTGTTCGAAATCGTGCTTTTATAGGCCGTGTCCGCCGTGTGCCAATACTGCCGTTTGAATGTATTACGTATATCAAGAGTTTTATTTAAGTACAGTAGAGTTCATTAATATTTGTACACTTTTGGACCTTATTACAACGTGGTAAGGTGCAAAAGTGTGTATATATTGGCGAACTCGACTGTACATACTTTTTCTCTATACAAACATGGCTTGGGGAAGGCCTATGTAATTCGCAGGAGGACAAAGTATGTCTAAAAAATGATTTTTAGCATATAGTTGCGATGAGTTTATAGTAATTTATATTTCCCTGAAATGAAAGCATCGAGGTGTTTCGCTATTTATAGAGATAATTTAAAATTGTATATATTATTATATAAAACAGAAGCGCACGGCCACGGTATTCACGTTTAGCGTGCGCCGCAGTAGGGTTCCGGCCTTACGTTACGTTTTAGCTAAAACATATGTTTTGTTTTTAATTCGCAGGAGGACAAAGTATGTCTAAAAAATGATTTTTAGCATGTTTTTCATATAGTTGCGATGAGTTTATAGTCATTTATATTTCCCTGAAAGCATCGAGGTGTTTCGCTATTTATAGAGATAATTTAAAATTGTATATATTATTATATAAAAAAATCAACTGCCAATTTCACATCATTGTATATGGCTATGTATAGAAAGGGATGCAGATGTAGATATCTTGTTTAGAACCTGATACCAATATTTATTTTAATATTTAAAACATGGATCTGTTATTTCGAGGTGTAATTGTAATTTGAACACGTAAAAAAATTTTTTTTTTCAAGTTATTGTGAATGTTTGGACTTTTTTTAAAAATCAGGAATCGCATTATGATATTAGTATGGATTCTATCGCAGAGAAACCTGCGCAGTCAAAATAATTGCAAATACATTTATTCATGCAACTTTTACAGTGTTATATTATATATCTGTATTGTCATATATATCAGCGTCCCTTTTCGACTGGCCAAGTATATATATATATCGAAGTTAATTTGTTAATCGACACGGTTTTTTGTACGTTGTATCCACACTGCGAAAAGGAGGTTATATTCTTTTTTACTGTTGGTAGTTTTTAGTTTTTTTTTTATTATCTGTGAAATAAATGAATAGAAAATTTGTTTATTGTAAACTGTGTATTATTTACCCAACACCACAGAATATTTAATAGTACTACATACAGAATGGCCACGGAATCACCCGCCTGAATCTAGCCGGCGCGCAACTCGCCCTTACCGTCATTTGTTTCATCCGGAGATGGAGAGTGGATCGTTGGCCCGCGTAGTGGTACACTTACATTTACAAGTGTACAGACGTCCTCGCACGCAAAAATTGACAATTCATTCGAATTGTGTTCGAAATCGTGCTTTTATAGGCCGTGTCCGCCGTGTGGTACCTTTTCTCTATACAAACGCGGCTTCGGGAAGGCCTATGTCCAGCAGTGGCTTTCGGCTAAAATGATGATGATGATGATGATGATGATAATGAATCGTGGCTACGTTTCTTACCTATTAGTCAAAATAAAAACTTTTAAAGTTAGTAGTATTGGAAATAACAATTATTAGTTTAGTAACATAATAAAAAAAGATCTGATTTATGTTTCCAAATTAGATTTTCCGGTTGTATTTAATGATTTGTTTTATTTTTTTCGCTGACAAATCTTAAAACAGACTCGTCTCCGTGTCCGCGGATGTTGTCAACAGACTTCATAAAAAGATGTTCTCAATTTGAAATATAGCCCATCACTACAATATTGTATAATAAAAAGTCCCCTCCGCGTCTGCCTGTTCAAAAACTGCTGAACGAATTTTCATAGAACAAACTGATTCATTGGGAAGGTTTAGACGTACAGTCAAGGGGAAAGACATGTATTCAACTAAAACGACGAAGATAATAGGGATGACGACAACTTTTTTTTCTTAGTCTATCATGAAGATTATTGAAAAGTATTGGACACGTATTTATTCTTTTTTCACGTAATCAAACTTATACTTATAGGAGATATATTGAGTTGAAATGTCGCGTGACGTCACGGGTAGCGGTTACGATTTATACCTAACGGCGACGTAGTTAGCCCCCACTCTCCAACTTTAATGCGTTTTAACTTAGTCATTCTTTGTTAATTTGATAAAACAAAAATACGTGTCTAATATTTTTTTATTACCTGACTGACGCGACGCAATAATCAGAATTTCGATTTCTTCACCCTGTCGTCATCCCTATTATTTGCGTTCCTTTTTTTTGGTTTATCATGTTTGTATCTGTGTTTTTTTATAGGTTTTGTATCTCATTGTCACCAAAAGTCTGGCGTTCTGAACTCAAGAAAAGCTGGACAATTTCAATTCTTGTAGCATGGCAAACACAGTTTCCACCAGTTGGTACTTCATGTCGAAGGTCGCCCGCCGGGCATCCACCGACCCATACGACATGTTCAGAGTGAACAGGTCTGGGTAGAACTGAAATGAGAAAAGTGTCATTTCAAAACTTTAGTAGGGCGTAATTCCAAAACCATTTCAGTTTCTCCACCTAAAGGAGTCGATACAAAAAGTTTCAGATTTTTTCGTTCATTACTTTTAGAGCAAATTGTGTTTTATATACCAATGGTATGCAAACGAGCGCACAGCCCGCCTGATGGTAAGTGGTCACTGCGGCCCATGGACACCGAAATCCTTTGATCCCCCATTAAGAAACCATAAGATCTCGAATGCGTTGCCTACCCTGAGGCCTAAGATGGAATGCCTCTGTGCCAGAAATGTTACCGCTACTCAAGCGCGGATCCAGGGGGGGGGGGTCATGGGTGTCATGCCCCCCCCTCGGCAGGACTGAGTATGGCGATATTTTTACCTAAATCTTATTTTTCTGGTAGCAATCTTTCCATTCTCATAATTTACCGAAGTTTATTTTCATGGTATCTTTTTTACCAAATGCGGTATTTCCATTCTCATACTACTGCTATTGTTTATTTATAACCCCTGACGCAAAAAAGGTGGAGGGGAGTTGTATGACGTGACCCCCCCTTGAGTCAAAAGCTGGATCCGCCCTTGCCACTACTACTTCTTCATTTTGCTACGTCATTTTTGACTTACCCCCTTTTAGAACGAGGCGCTTTTTATTAATTTTATGTATGAAATTGATGACTTACGAAAAAAAAAACATCTTTTCTCTACTTCCCAACTGGCTTATAAAATAGCCGTGTTAAAAATTAATTGTTGACAATTAAGAACCGGTGGGGCAAGTATACATCAACGGGGTAAGTTTGACTTTTGAATCCAAAACCTTGTGAACAGGCCACCTGGTTATAAAAAAATATATCTTGGAACATTTCACACAAATAGACCTAGCCCAAACTAAACAAAGTTTGTACTGTGTGTTCTAGACATCGATATAGAGAAATACATACATATATAAAATACTAAACATCCATGACTCGAGTACAAACATTCGTGCTCATCAGACAAAGTTTGCCCCGAGCGGGATTCGAACCCGCGACCATCGGAACAGTGGGCAGGGTCACTACCAACTGAGCCAAACCTGTCGTCCAAATGGGTTGTGTTTGTGTTTTTTTTTTGGCTACATATAGTGATGATATCATTAGATAGGGCTCTATTCGAAGTCGTCGTTGCAAGCGAACTTTAACGCATTCACTGCCACTTCTTTTTACGAACTTTCGCCAGGTGCCACATCTGTCATTAAGGGAACATTGCAACGCACAAGTGTTTGCGTTCGAGGCACTGCGGGAAAGTCAGCAAAACGCATATATGGCAGTGAATGCCTTAAGCAGCTAGATTTAAAGTTCAACTTGAGCGCCTTGATGCGTGAGCGACGCCATAGAGAATCTCCCTGTCCCTATTTAAAACTTCGAATAGATCCCCTGAGTAGGTAATATTTAGGGCTACTTATCGATATATTTATGGTAGGTGCAGTTACCCTGGCGCATTTGCCCCGACTGTCATTAAGACCATTTGATATTAAGCGCTAAAGCCAAAATTAATAGATATAGATAGACTAGACTAGCTTCTGCCCGCGACTTCACCCGCGTTGTCGCATTCCCGAGGGAACTATGCGTTTTTTTTCAGGATAAAAATTAGCCTATGTCCTTTCCCGGGACTCTACTATCTTCATGCCTGATTTCATCTAAATTGGTCCAAGGGTTGAAGCGTGAAGAGGTAACAGACTGACAGACAGATTTCTTTCGCTTCGCATTTATAATATTAGTGTAGATAAAAAGAAAATTGTCCAGTACCGACAGTCCAACCATAGGTTCCATGGTGAGCTCTGTGGCCATTTCATTGCATTTTAGTATCGTGGCACGTTGTGGCGTA
This sequence comes from Aethes cnicana, assembly GCA_963971205.1. Taxonomy (NCBI): domain Eukaryota; kingdom Metazoa; phylum Arthropoda; class Insecta; order Lepidoptera; family Tortricidae; genus Aethes; species Aethes cnicana. The sequence continues at coordinate 4,756,702 of OZ020301.1, read as the reverse complement.
GCGTACAGAAGGTTGAATTTCGCCTGCACACATTAAAGAAAAATATTTCTATTATAAAAAGCCGTGGTGGCCTAGTGGTTCGACCTGCCGCCTCCCATGCCGAGGGTCGGGGGTTCGATTCCGGCTCGCACCTCTAAGTTTTACTTGTGAGCGAAATTCAATTTGAATTTACCACTGTGCTTTTCGGTGAAGGAAAACATCGTGAGGAAACTTGCAAGCATCTGCAAAGTAATTCAAAGATGTGTGTGAAGTCCCCAACCCGCACTGGGCCCGCGTGGGGACTATAGCCCAAAACCTCTCGTGACGAGAGGAGGCCTGTGCCCAGCAGTGGGACGCAAATAGGCTATTGAATACCATGACACAAAATACTCGTAGCTACTTTGAAATTTTAATGATTCAAGCATCAAAAAGTAAGGTATATAATGTGTTAGGGGAGCGGTTTGGTGTGAGTCACAAAAATAGAAAAAGGTATGCTGTATTAGTTTGGACATAGACCAGGCATGGAAAGGATGAATGAGAGAAGATGACCATAGTACATTACAGACCTAGGGTGGTGAATTCGTAAATGTCCCAGATCGCAGGGGCCATAAATATGCGATCTGGGGCTTTACGAATTACCACCCGTGGTTTGTCAAAAGTTTTACGTCTTGCTTTGGCCAAGAAGTGAGATTTTCTCTCCGCGTAGCGGGCAGAAAATCCCACTTTATGGCCAAGGGTGATGTAAAAAGTATTTATATGGCTAGTGTAAATGGAGGCGTTGGAAGAGGAATACCGAGGCGAATGTTCTTGGATCAAATTCAAGACATTCTGACTAAAGGCTATGTCAGAAGAAGGTAGTAACGAACCTACTAACCGAACGAGCATGTATGCGGAACGGAATGAAAGGTGTAAAAGCGAGAGAGCTATGTAAGAATAGCAAATGGAAGGAAGTGATCACTGCCTGCTCCTATGGGAAAAAGGCGTGATTTTATGTATGTATGTATGCAAGCATCAAACTGACCTCTCTCTTCTTATCCACCGCTTCTCGAAGCTGCATGATGACGTTTCGACTGCCTGCTGTAGCGTTCCATCTGTCGAAGAATATAATCCATCGTATAAGCTAAAATTAAGTACCTTGTCTTTCTCGCTATCCTGCCGCCAAATAGCAGTGCTCGCACTGTTGTGTTCCGGTTAGGGGGTTAAGGCAGCCGGTGAAATTACTGGTACAGAGGCATTCCATCTTAGGCCTCAGGGTAGGCATACTTGATATGTAGGCTTTTATGATTTATTTCATTATTTATTGACATTTTGAGACTGTCGACATCTATGGAATTTATATTATTATTTATTTGACAATGGAGGCCATCTCCATGTTTTTTTTCTGGACCCTTGGAGACTATACATCTCTAAGATCTTAGATTTAAGTCTAAGTTACTAAGTTTAAGGGACTGTACATCCCTTCAATGTAATTTTAGTATGTACCTATATGTATATTTTATACATGTAATGCAAATGTAAATTTTGTAACTATGTGGAAATTAAAAAAAAAGGCCTTCTGCTTGAGTTGGTTGCTTCTTCTCAAGCAATGGGTCTAGGAAGCGCTGGTAAATTCTTTTTCTGACGTGTAAAAGTGCCCCTATGTAGCGAATTTGCTGAATAAATGATTGAATTGAATTGCAACGCATTTTCATTCTTATGATACCTTATATTCATGGTTTATCTTCATGGATTTTTACGAGGTCGTCGCTCCATCTTGTTGGAGGCCTACCGACAGCTCGTCTCCCGGTTCGCGGGCGCCACTCCAGAACTTTCCGGCCCCATCGGCCATCAGTCCTGCGAGCAATGTGCCCCGCCCACTGCCACTTAAGGCTCCCAATTATTCCTCGATCTATGTAGGTGAGAGACCCTAGTTCTTTGACTTTTGGCAATAAGTCAGTCTCAGAAAATGATGCTATCCTTACTAATATTATAATTGTGATGTGTAAGTGTGTTTGTTTTCATTTTGTTTGTCTTTCCTTCACGTCGTAACGACTGGACCGATTTCGATGAAAATGGTACGTAGATAGTTTCACACCCTGGGAATGACATAGGATACTTTTTAACTTGATATTTCTATGGGAACGGAGTTTCTATTGATCAAACCAGTTTTTTTAATGCTTCTATAATCTATAACTATATATATATATATGTATAGAACATCGGGTATGCAAATTCAAAGTCTACGCGAGACGAGAGAGAGAGAGAGAGATTTTACTTCAAATATTTTCACATGCAACTTAAGACTAGTTTACATGAATGACTTAATGTAATATATATAATTAAAATGTATAAGCATGCGAAAATTATTTAAAAAGGGAATACTCTCAGCATATGTCGGCAAACGCAAAGACGTTCCGACGCTGATTTTCAGAGGACCCACGGGAGTGACAAACACGAAACACGTACTAAACGTTAAACTATAATATAAATCGACTATGTTATGTTATGATAAAGATAAGTATATATTAATTTATAACAAATTTATTCTACGATGACACGGCGCAACTTGTATTTATTATGAAATTATAAGTAGGTAGTAACAGAAAAATTGCTCTAATGTAGATATAAGTAATCTAACGTAGATATAAGAATAGGTATTCAGTAAATTACGATATTATAACGCCAAGAATTTAATGTATGAATGTAAACTTACTTACTGAATCAATTATTATTACATAGACTGCCGGCACACAGGCAGAAATAGCTGTACAAGTTAGTTTAAATACGTGAGTATGTATGTGTCGTGTGTGTGAAAGAGAGAGAGAGAGAGAGACAGAAAGAATTAGTGTATGTATGCATAGGAATCTATTTTATGTGTATGAAGTCGCGGGCAACGGCTAGTAGCCCATAAGTTATAGACAAGATAATTGTATAGACTGAAAATTAATCTCCTTACATAGCGGCGTACATCGGAAAAGCTCTGTATGCGAGCAATATCCAGAGGGCGCCTCAAATGTTCATACAGGCTGCCTAGGCAGCGACATCTGTTATCGCAATTAAGAGGGTTTATCCTTAAAGTTGGTAACGTCGCATATAGCTGTCAAATGTATCGCTGTTTTTAATAATTTCTCAATATTACTGAATTAAAAAAGAAGTTATCATTCTATGGTTGAATAACGCGTCTCGTTTTATATTTGTTGGCTAGGCATTCAAATGATAAGATTACATTAAAATGCATGGAAAATGCGATGGAAAGTTTTCAAAAGATAGTACTTCCATAATCATAAAAAAATCATGTTCCTATGATAATTGTTGCAGTCCATACTTGATGTTTTATTCAACCATAGAGCGATAATTCATGTTTTCATTCAGTAATATTCAGAAATTAATGAAAACAGTGAAATATTTGACAGCTATTTGCGACGTTGCCAGCTTTCGGGAGTAAACCCTCTTAACACTTATTTCGGGCGTACGCTGATTTATTTGAAGGTTATTCTGGGTTACCCTCTCGTGATGAGAGGAGGCCTGTGCCCAGCAGTGGGACGCAAATAGGCTGTAGTATTAATAGTATTTTGGTTTTACCTTACAGGTACGGATCTTGAGTGGTGAGCAAAAGTAGAAAGGATTTCCGCGGATGTTTACGACTGAAGGGTCAATAAGCGTGCGTGCCGATGTCTGTACTTTTTCTATGGTTTTGGGTTACGGTACCTGCTCCACTTGAAGTTGTAAGCTCTAGACAGGTAAGCCATGGCGTGGTAGTTGTGTCTCTCGCTGACCCACTCCTTGGGGCAAGTGCCCTCGATGTGGTTATGCGCGTCGAATTCGGGGAAGAAATCGCACGCTGCTGCCCGCATTATCTGCAACAAACTATACGTAAGATACTCGAATTATATGCGCGTTAACGGAGGAATAAAAGGGCCTGATTCGAGTCCATACATAGGGATATTAGGATTTCCCATATCTTACTAATATAATAAAGGTGAAAGTTTGTGTGTTTGGATGTTTGTTGCTCAATCACGCTAAAACGGCTCAACCAATTTGCATGAAATTTGGCAAACAGATAGTTTGCAACCTGCAATAAGCTATAGGATACCTATGACCCCGGAAATCCCGGGAAATCCCAGAAAAATCCCGGAAACACATTAGAGGGACCCCGGAAGAGGACTTTGGATAGAAATCCCGGGGATCCCGTAATCCCGGGAATCCCGGAAAGGGTTTTAAAATTATCCTGGAAAAAGGGATTTGGAAATATAGTGTTAACTTCCCTGCAGACGAAGTCGCGGGTAAAAGATCGTCCCAAATAAGGATAGGCGGGCCCACAATTTTCGCGAGAGAGCAAATTACTCGTACCTACAATACAATTCGAATAATTGCACTTTATTCACCTGAGCACGTTCACGTTTGAACCGGGAGGGGAATAACTGTCACTTAGCATATGATGCTTAGCAGTCACTTTTGACGTCCCGAAGAAGGTTTATCCGAGAAGTGATATTCTATTCGAAAAGGAGTATTTTGTTGCCCATTTAAGATTCGTAAACTTCGGTAAATAGACTAGGGAGAAAAATGGTATTTTCTCCCCAGTCATACAATCTACTATTTACCAACCTGCACCATCCTTTTGACCGAATACTTCTTATTGAAGTGCTCCTTGAGCGCCGGGGTGGAGGCGTTCGCGATGAAACGGAGCTTGACGTTGCTCCCGACGCACACCCAGGTCACGGTCACGCATGCGCCCGTGACGGTTATGATGACGCCTTTGCTGACGACACACATCATTGTCATCATCATCATTATTATCACCATAACCATCATCATATTCATAAGTAACATCATAATTAACATCATCATAATTAACATCACCATCATCATCATTACCCATCATTATCACCAAACATATTTGCGATGAACTTTTAGCTTGACGTTGCTCTCGAGGCATATACCCAGGTCACGGTCACACAGGCGCCTGTGACGGTTATGATGACGCTTTTGCTGACGACACATAACGTTATCGTTATTATCATCATCATTATTATCAGCATCATTATCATCATAACCATCATCATTATCATCAGTAACATTAACATCATAATTAACGTCGTCATCACATTCATCATTTTCACCATATCATAATTAAAATTAACATCGTCATCACATTTATCATAAACAAAATCATAATTACCTATCATTATCATTAAAATTAACATCATCACATTTAGCGGTACCATTTCGGCAAATGGGATACCTCTACCTCTGGGGCCTCATTCGATTTTATAAATAGGGACATGGGATCGAAATTTGGTATGGTGATAGAGATCCGGGAAAGGACATAGGCAACTTTTTATCCCGGGAAACGCATAGTTCCCGCGGGAAGGCGATAACCGAATTCCACGCGAGCGAAGTCGCGGGCAGAAGCTGTCATGGGTTATAATATGTTTTGTATTGTATGCATTTTTGAATGTTTCTTTCAAACTCACCCGTTGGGATCCGGCCTCATGTCCCATCCTTGGTGCGGCATGTTGCTGTACCTCAGAGTTGCAATACCGATGGGCCCTGCATAATAACTACCACGATGAGAACTTAATAACGAAACCATAGAAAAAGTAAGGTAAAACCTGGAATGACAACCTTCATACAATACAGCGTAGGTACGTCCAAAATAGGTAAATGTATTAACGACCCCCTTAAGGCCATTTTAAAAGCGACCTTAAAATTTAAGTATACGCACCGAGTATACTTAAACTTTAAGGTCGCTTTTAAAATGGCCTTAGATTACGTTTTTTTATTTTCATGTTTGAATGACGTAGGTATTACTTTGTCAAATGCCATTAAATTAAAGATTATCCTATAAAAATGTATTTCTAAAGTGATAAAGTTTATTGTTGGTATTAGCGACCCCTAATAAAAGCTGCTGAAGAGCTGTGAAGATATTAACGATTCTCATGCAGCTGTTAGCGATCGTAATAATATATACGATTGGTAATATGTAGCTTCTTCTGGTTGCTATTAGCCACTGTATCAATAATAATCTGTACGATCGTTATTAGCTTCCCGACCGTACTGACCGTACTGATAATATATACGTTTTAGTTTCAAATTATCATACAGGTTACGTATGGAAATTGGAAGCGCCCCTGATTATTGCTCACAAATACAGCTTTTTCGATATACGCCGCAATATAAGGAGATTGTCAGTCTATATAATTTCCTAGTTTCTGCAGGTAAGTAGTTACAGAGAAGGTTGTTGGTGGTGGGACCTAGAGAAAGGTCGGCCCGTATAGCTACTACCCGTTTTATTCGCTCTAACCTGCCGACAAATAGTTCGCACTGTGCACAGAGGCATTCCATCTTAGGCCTCAGGGTAGGCAACGCATTCGAAATCTCATGATTGTTATGTCAATGGGCCGCAGTGACTACTCACCATCAGGCCTGTCTGATCGTCTGTCTAACAATAACGTAAAAAAACTCACAAAGAACTCCAGTCCTGAACTGGATAGTGAGCTTGTCCTCGTTGAACTTGTAGTCGTTGACATAGTTAGTGGTCCAGAGTTTTCTCGCCTCCTGCCATTGGCAGATGACCGGCGGCTCCGACCAGAGTATGTCCAATGGCAGCCTGGAAACAGTAATAACTAAGGTAATAGACCGGGAGATACTGACAGAGAATTCCGAACCATTTGTACCAGGCTGGTGACTCTATACAGGGGTACTACTACTACTACAGCATATTCGCGTCCCACTGCTGGGCACAAGCCTCCTCTCATCACGAGAGGGTTTGGGCTATAGTCCCCACGCGGGCCCGTGCGGATTGGTGACTTCACAGACATCTTTGAATTACTTGCGCAAATGCATGCAGGTTTCCTTACGATGTTTTCCTTCACCGAAAAGCTCAGTGGTAAATTCAAATTGAATTTCGCACATAAGTATACTTAGAGGTGCGAGCCAGAATCGAACCCCCGACCCTCTGGATGAGAGGCGGTAGGTCGAACCACTAGGCCATCACGGCTTATAGGTACATGGGTATAATTACGTAATGAGGAAAAGCAAAATCATGGTCATAGCGTCAGTACCGGGGGCCCAATCGCGTGAGCGTTAATCGAACGTGTCGAATCAATTACGAAAGTTCGAATGATTTGTACCGCAAAAAATCTTGTATTTTCCGATAGTCGATGAAAAACGAAGTCGACGGTAATGTTATATTATACTTACTTCTACGGCGCGCCTTACATCCCGCCATACCGACGAAAACACGTTAATTAAAAACCAAAAATTGAACCAATTGGTTCAATTGGACCAATTGGTTCAATTGGACCAATTGGTTCAATTGGTCCAACCCTAGGTGCACTAGGTGCAACCTAGTGCACCTAGTGTGCACTGGGTAACACAACCTAGTGCACCTAGTGCACACTAGGTGCACTAGGTTGTGCACCTAGTGTGTGTGCCTAGGTGCACAACCTAGGCACACACACTAGGTTGTGTTAGCCTAGTACAATTGTACGAGGCCAATTTTTGCACAGCTAATCATCGTCGGTTTCCCGTGCCCTTCACGAAGGTCGTCACTCCATCTTGTTAAAAGGCCTAAATTCGAGAAAGAATAAAATATACGTACTCAATGAACACCTGCGCCAATTTCTCGTACTCCGCTTCGGTCTTTTTCATCTCGGCTTCTATTTCCTCGGGGGTGCGGGTCACCCCGGGGGGAGGGGGGCCGGGGGCTCGAAACTGCACCTGGTACTTCATTGGCTTCAGTTCCTTGGGCAGTTGCACTGGAGAGAGAGGTAAATTAGACTAGCTTCGTCCGAATGGAATCCGGTTACCCCATAATCAGTGGAATTTCCAAAAATCTAGTTATTAGTTAAGGTTGGCTGGAAGAGATCGCTGTTCAGCTAAAAGTCCGCCTGTTGTTTACCTATTTACTGCGTACTATTTCTGTATTTTCTGTGGTTTTTAGGGTTCAGTATCGAAAGGGTAAAACGGGACCCTATTACTAAGACTCCGCTGTCTGTCTGTCTGTCGATCCGTCTGTATGTCTGTCCGTCTGTCACCAGGCTGTATATTTCCTTAATCATATTTTAAATTAAACATTCATTATGTTATCACCCAGTAGAGATTAATAAAAATAATCTCGAAGCAGCGTCGTTGCTAAAATAAATCGCTTAAGATACTGCCAAAGAATAAAAATACAAAAATGTCAAAAGTGCAAAAAATTTGATGCTTCTGTAAGGTAGTCTGAAAAGGTTTTTATTTTTTTCTTATATCCTTTACTATTAAACGATTAATATTGGTCTTCTCTGCATTGAAAGTTGACAACATTTCAAATTTTTAGTAAGGCGTAATTCGTAAACGATTTCGGCACCTAATCTGTCTAAAGGATTCAATAAAAAAGTTTCAGATTATTTCGTTCATTACTTTCAGAGAAAATCGTGTTTTTGTGGTTAACTGGTGCGCGCGCTATGCGTTAAGTATGTCTACGCGCAGCGCCGAGTTGCCACCTCATTTTTGAATTTACCACTGAGGTTTTCGGTGAAGGAAAACATCGTGAGGAAACCTGCATGCAGCTGCGAAGTAATTCAAAGATGTGTGTGAAGTCCCCAATCCGCACTGGGCCCGCGTGGGGACTATAGCCCAAACCCTCTCGTGATGAGAGGAGGCCTGTGCCCAGCAGTGGGCCGTAAATAGGCTGTTGTAGTAGTAGTAGTAGTATGAAATTCACTACTTAAGCAAAAATGAAAATACGACGTGTCCTTTTCATTTTTTTCTACTTTCTACTACTATTTACTACTACTTATCTTTCAACTAGCTCATATAATAGAAATGTAAAATTATGTCTATTGTATAAGGTGCTAACAAATTAGTCACGGATATTTTTACAGCTGATAGTACTCGGCTCTCGAAGTACATTTAAGTATGAAACATCATTGGTTTTGTTATGTTTTTTTTTTGGAGAAAAATAGGAAACAAATTTGCTACGTTAAAACACCCTGTTTAAGAACCTGCCGTTTTCCCGCCGAATTTGTATTTTTTTTCCTTAATTATAGATAAAAGTTAATTGTTTTAATGTAATTTATTATCTCTTAAAATAACCTTGACTAATTTGTTAGCACCTTGTATATTTTGCTTGTTTCATTCTGTACAATCAAGTGTTAGTTCTTCTTCTCTAAATAATGGCTTCTGTCTATGTGCAAGACAATGTCGCCAATATCAAGTAATTGGCCTACAGGCCGAACAGTGTACCTACAGTGATAATGAATGATAAATGTACGGTATAAAAGATAAATCAAGTAAAAATGTGGAAGCTCAACAAACATCAATCTCAAGTGTTACTTACTTACTATAATTATGCACACACTCGAAAAACATAACCCTCCATCTGGCGCAGTCGGGTAAAACTTGTCACATCTACATTTACCGCTGAATTTCATTGTCTTTGACAAACGATAAGATAGTATACGCACAATACAATCAGTAGATAACAAAAGTATTGACCACTCACAAATAGCCTACTCATAAACATTTTATTATACATCAAAATTCGCACTCGTCCAGTGCTAAATAGTAATGTGACGTGATAAAGTGCCTTTCTACACCCTATACTACTACTACAGTTTATTTGCGTCCCACTGCTGAGCACAGGCCTCCTCTCGTCACGAGAGGGCCTGGGCTATAGTCCCCACAGCCTATACATGGTGATAAAGAAGCATGAGGAAGCGCAAACTCTACATATGTGTTTAAAGGATGTGCCATTTGGATATGATTATTACAGCTTTGTAAGTTTTTTTTTATATATCATTTGGTATAGGCAAACGAGCGCACTGCCCACCTTATGGTAAGTGGTCACTGCGGCCCATGGACACCGACATCCTATGATTCCCCATTAAGAAACCATAAGATCTCGAATGCGTTGCCTACCCTAAGGCCTTAAGTTTCTTAAGACTAAGGTGAAGCGACATCTAGCGGAAACTGACGTCTTCAGTGTCCGCTTTTCCATTCTCATAGTACAATTACTATTACAAAATAATGTATTATTACTAGTCCAATGACTATATACTTCAGGAAAAATAGCATGTCTTGGCGGCAAAATATGTACCTACTCTACTCTACTATAGCCTATTTGCGTCCCACTGCTGGGCACAGTCCACAAGCCAGGCCAGGCGGCCAGGTGTACCTACATTAATTAAACTTTGTTTCATTATCATCCATCATCATCATCATCATTATCATATCAGCCGATATACGTCCACTGCTGAACATAGGCCTCCCCCAAGGCTCGCCACTCCAACCGGTCCTGTGCCGCCCGCATCCACCGACTTCCCGCGACCGAATTGAAAATTTTGTTTATTTCCTTACAATAATCCACTGATTAAATTAAGTACAGGTCATGGTGACAAATAATGTACACCGGTCTTTGTTCTGTTTACGATGATTTCAGAATGCTGCCCTTCTAAAAACTAGGTATATTTAGTTCAAAATTGCAATTATAACTGTTTTTTTGTAGTTATGGTTTATAAAAAATCAGAGAATACGATAGTCGGGAAGCGTTCACAAGGACAATTGCGCCTCTATACGTAGGATCGAACGTTCTGGCGCAGTCGGCTAACAACACTGATGACACACCCACGACACGCCAAACAAATTGAACCGAATCTGCACACTAATATAATATACTGTACAAATACGTAGCGACGTGAACCTGTTTAGGGTTGGCGGACGGAACGAGCGCGCGCGAGCTAGCTACTCGTATTGCAAAGTTATGTAAGCACTGTTACGCGCTGCGAGCGACGACCATGACTGAGTGCACGTTCCCTGCACACGTTCACCGCGGGCGGGGTGAGGTAACCTGGCGTTGGAGCGAGCGGGGGGGTACGTGTCGCTACTGGTACGTAGACATCTTCTACTATCTAAAGTCCCGCGCCTTCACATGTCAAAATGCTTCAATTTTTTCATTATTATTTAAAAAGCACCACCAACACTCTCAACGCATAGTTGTTGGCTGTCTCAGCACGCACACATGAAGTGTTTTGAATTTTGGAGGGGCGGGACTTTGGATAGTAGAAGATCTCTAGTACCGATATACTGTGCTAATGATTTCAGGGTATGCTGCGTGCTGACAATATCACAGGGCACAGCCCACAGTTGCCTGACTGGACACATGACGAACGTACAGTCTTGGGTTGACGAGGGAGGTCATCTCACCATCGGGGAAGGTATAGACCATAGTCTAAGAAAACAATGTCTGCCGATCCGGGTGGCGTGTCACCCGTACGTCAAAGTCGAGTTGCCATTTTACTGCAATAAAACAAAAATTAAGGAAATATTTTCTGCCATTGTAATGCAAAATAAATTATTTGCGCATTACAATTGTCATTTACTTGTTTAAGCACACAAAATGGGACAAGTTAAAAACAAATGAACGTAATAATTTAACGAAACACACAGGATACATGGGGGTCGGGGATTATATATTTTAATACACTACTTGCAACACAGCAATGCGAATGACGTTAGAGTGACACCCACACTACTACAGAATACCAAACTGTCATACCTGGCGAAGTATATTATTGTATCATGGTATAGACTAGGTCATCAACTTCATGCCCGACCGACCTGGGGTGCGACTGGGGGGCGGGGCGACAGCGGGGACGGCGAGGGTTGTAGGGAGACTAAATAAAAGTTACGTATGACCCATTCGACTGCCTAGATATGACATATGACTCTATGGTAGGATTAAAAAGAAAATGGACTCATGATACTAGGCAGTTCTTTTCTGTCAAATTGAACTTGGTCAAACGAAAGGACGAAAGAGATGGGGAGAGTCAGATGTCACTCATGATCAGTCCCCTGTGCTATTGTTCCGTTGTGAGAGTTTCTCGGGCGTGCGCTGGTTGAATTTGTGCTGTATGACGTCTTCAATATAACGTGCTCCCCTTCCGCCCGACCGTCTTTTACCCCAAGTTGACAAACCATATTATATATATTAGAAATTAGTATATAACTGAAAGTTTGAAAGTAGCATCAATAACTGAAAAGATGAGGAGTAGGTAAAAAGTCGATGTGATTTGGGCATGTGATGAGGAGGGATGAAAGTCATTACGGGAGTATGGATGTGGAATGGATATAGAGGAAGAGGTAGACCAAGGAAGGTGTGGATGGATTGCGTGAAGGATGATACGTGTATGAAAGACTAGTACAGAGATGACTAGAACGAGAATGGAAGAAGAAAACATGTTGTGCCGACCCCGCATACCGTGGGAAAAGGGCAAGAGAATAATGACGAGAAGCCACTTAAATACTAAAATCCCGAATACAATTTTCAGCCTCATCAGACTCCCTCGACGTCTCAGACAGTGCGAATGCAGTCTCCAGCCTGAAGATTGAACTAGAGAAGGTGTCCCGGAGGGGCCAGAGCCAAGTCCGGTACCTGAGCATGGCGAGGTGCCATTTACGAGAAGTGCCTGGGGTAAGTTGGTTATTACAATTATTGTGTCTGTAATTTTCGTTTGTTCGTTTTTATTATGGTGGTCTAATAGGTAAAAGTTTTCTTTTTATTGTAGTGTAGGAAAAATTGTACTTATTTTGGCGGCAAAATGTGTATCTATGAAACATTGGTTATACATTTATTTTGGCACTTCTAAGATGCTTAGAAAATTTACCATTAGGGAAGAGATTGAAAATGGCAAAGAAACCGTAAATCTGGTGGTTTTAAACCCACAAAATCGCAGTTTTAAAAGGTGACCCTAATGGACCATAACCATGGCAACTAGTGTCATTAAAAAGTCGATTAACCCAAAAAACATTACAGACCAAAACAAACCACACTATGTCATCGTGCAAAGGTTGTTTGGTAGAGATCGCTATGTAGCGATAAGACCGCCTGCTGTATACCATACCTCTGTATATTTACTATTTTATATTACCATGTCATTCTCTACCGGCCGGTCTCTTCCCCGATGTTATAACTTGGATCTTTTTAAGTCGAGAGTGACTTACTATCTAAGTAAGCATGTATCGCCTTCGACCGCATCGTCACTTACCATCAGGTGATAATTAAGGTGAGGTGTTATTCAGGTGAGATAATTAAAAAAAACATGATTGTGTGGTGTTCAATAAAGAATATTGTATTGTACATTTTTACACGGATACACCAATTTCAGGTTTTCACAACTCTAAATAGCGACGGTACAACGTTAGCGGACACGGTCGAATACATTACGTTCTACGGCAACCAATTCGATGACCACCAGTCGACTGGCGATAAATATGACAGCTTCATCAACGCCACCAAAGCGAGGGCTCTGACCAACGGAGTTGGCTACGATACGAGAGGTAAAGGAGAAAAAAACAAGGCACAGAGTCACCTGCCGCGTCCGTTACCACTATTTAAGGCCGTTCTTATACCCAGCTCAGCCGTCACTGTCACTCGTGCATCGAGTGAAAGAGAAAGCGCTACGCACAGAACGCCCGATTTAGTTAGTATTTAACGCGTTTTAATTTCTATAAAAATACCGTCTAAAAACATGGCATTGTGTGGGGTGACACCGGAACGTCACTCGCACTGCTGTGTTGCAAGTGGTGTATTAAAAATAATCCCTGCCATGTATCGTTGAGTGTTTCGTTATATTATTACGTTCATTCGTTTTTAACATGTTCTATTTTGTGTGATTAAACAATAAACCAGTAAATACATTCATACATGCAAACATAAAATCACGCCTTTTTCCCATAGGCAGAGACCAAAGATAACTAAATCTGTGGGTAAAATATCGTCACAACGTTTTGCTTAACCCCGTATTATTATTATTATTATTTATTATTATTGTCCCACTGCTGGGCAAAGGCCTCCCCCCACTTTTTCCACTGATCTCGACCTTGTGCAGTCTCTGTCCAGTTCCTTATTAAGGAATCGATTTCATCCCGCCATCGCCGACGAGGTCTGCGGCTTCTCCTATTGGAATTGTTGGGCTTCCATTCGGTGGTTGCTTTGGCCCACAATTCGTTCGGCATGCGACAGACATGACCAGCCCAGTCCCACTTCAGTTTGGCCGCCTTCTGAGCTACGTCAACTATTTGTGTCCTGTAGCTCCGTATATTTTTACAAAATCAATTAATGCTTTCAGCCACCGCATCCTGGCCAGGAGGCTTCATGGGAGTCGATTTCAAGAACCTCAAACAGCTGGACCTAAGAGCGTGTGCCATAAAAACCCTCAGCGGTTCCGTCTTTCAAGGGATGAACAACTTGGAGGCACTTTACTTATCAGACAACGGCATCATGTTTGTGAACGCGAAAGCCTTTGCTGGTCTCACAAACTTGGCACATTTGGACCTCAGCAGAAACTATGAGTTTGACGAATTTGGCAATACGAAACCATTGCTCCTAGAATCTATAGATGTCATGGAGGACTTAGAGAATCTAGTGTCATTAGACTTGTCTTATACGAGACTGTTGCAAGGAAATCTGATGATGTTTAAGAGTTTCGGAAAGAAGTTTGAAAGGCTCTCGCTGTGTGAAACTGGATTGTCTAGCCTTAGAGACACATTCTTCAGTCAGACCTCCTTAAGGTTTCTAGATATTTCTGGTAACAGTGGGATACTGAATCACTTCAACGCCTTAGCAGGTATTGAAGATACTTTAGAAGTGTTATACGCGGACAAAATATTGTTAAAGAACTTCGATATGTTTGAGGGATTCGATAGACTAGAAATACTGAAGCTGTCTAAAAATGAGATAGCATATGTGAAGCCGAAAACAGCAGCGACTCTGAGAAGACTGCAAATATTAGATTTAGACTGGAACAGAGTCAGCACGTGGTTCGAGCCGATTTTCTCAAAGATGAGGAATTTGAAATACCTATCATTAAAATGTAACAACTTGAATATGATAAGTGAGGATATGCTACATGATTTCCAGACGGTGGATTACGTTGGTTTATCGGGTAACTTTGTGATCTGCAACTGTTATACAAGGGAGCTCTTTGAGATGGCTTTAGTTTCTGAACTGGATGAGGAACAAAACGAAAATATTTTCGAAAGCAACTTTCAGAATAATCAAAGTGACTTCACGAGTTTTCACACAGGCTTCACAGACTATAACAGGGTTGTTGAAAACCGGAAGAATGTGAGTCAATCTTGTGATTTGGATGAATACTGTGATGGTAAAATCCATGATAACACTACTAGTGGTACTTTTTACTTGTTAGATTATGATCCAATTTTATATCAGTGTATGCAAGTGTTAGAAGGAGAGCACGTGTCATATTCAAAAGTGTTAAGTTGTAATCAGACAACGAGAGAAATAGACATAGGTAAAATGATTCTGGACAGTAGGAGGAAGTTATATGCTTTAATAATACTACCGGGTGTTATGTTACCTGCGTTGATTTTTGCATATATATTTAGAAGAAATTTCAAGTACTTCTGTATAACTTTAAGGAATTCTGCTCTGCTGAGTATGATCAATAATGACAAAACTATTGATGGTGAGTAATCTACTTTGTATAACATCAATTGCATGATCATCACGATTATCATGAACATCATCATAATCATTATAGTCTATTAAGTTTGGAGGTGGCCTATGTCCAGCAGTGGACATCTTTAGGTACCTATCAAAACACGCGGCACCGTGTCCATCCAAAAGTTCTAAGAAAAAGGAACCGGCGACGCAGCGCTGATTAGTCTATTAAACATAGAAAATAGGTATGTTGCTCTAACGTGCCTTAACAGATAGTTCGTCAGCATCATCTTTAGACTTTTTTAAACAATTCAATGTGGGTTCGTCAACCTCTTCCACTTTGTTAATGTCCTACGGTCTCTCTCCATGAACTTATAAAATTCTAGCCATCCCGCTTCTGGATGATCTCCATCCCATGTCTCCATCCCATACATCCCATAAGACGTCTTCAGGGAGTTTTACATTTTCCTCTTTTCCGCCCGTTGCTATTTTAATTATACAAGTAGGTTATTAATTCGAATTTCATCAGGCCAGTCTAATGAGAAATGCTATTTTAAACTATGGTTTAAAATAGCATTTCTCATTAGACTGGATTATGATGTGTAGTGATAAATTTAATTTCAATTAAATGAAATGATTTATTGTAAGACTGCGATTAGGTAATACATGAAAGTTCTTACAAAGCATAATGATATAATAATTTTTTCTATGCTGTTTTTCAATGCGTTGCCACACGGTTTTTCACGAACACACACGGAAAGTTTGTTTAAAAGAGCTTATTTATTACTTTTGACGTGTAATCATATCATAATCTTCATCATCATCATCCTCCTGGTCACCATCGTCGTCGTCATCAACAGCGCCATCACCATCACCGTTATTACGATTATCATCATCATCATCATAACGTCGTCACGTCATTCCAGCTGACTCCAGGATCTTTAACTACGATGTCTTCGTGTCGTACTGCAACGAGAACCACGGCTGGATCCTGGACTACCTGCTGCCACACCTGGAATCTGACTGCCGCGTCAGAATTATCACCATTGTTATCATCAGCACCACCATCATTATCATCATCATCATCCTCATCATAACCTCTAGTCGTCACGTCATTCCAGCTGACTCCAGGATCTTTAACTACGATGTCTTCGTGTCGTACTGCAACGAGGACCGCGGCTGGATCCTGGACCACCTGCTGCCACACCTGGAGGCCGACTGCCGCGTCAGCGTGTGTCTGCACGAGCGGGACTTCCAGGTCTGTTTTGGGTGTCGACATCCGGCTCGAAGGGCCATTGTTATCCATACTAATATTATAAATGTGAAAGTAACTCTGTCTGTCTGCTACCTCTTCACGCTACAATCGTTTAACCGATTTCGATGTTTGGTGTGGAGATAGTTGAAGGGAAACGACATAGGCTACTTTTTATCCCGGAAAAACTCATAGTTCCCGCGGGAACGTTTAACCGAATTCGACAGTTTGATCAATATAATTTCCTTGCTTCTACGGGAACACAACAGTGCACTGCTACTTGGCGGCAGGTTTGCAACTTTCACCAGGTCCTAACACCAACATTAATCGAAGCTTAAACCCCACGTTTGCCCACAGGTGGGCCTCTCTATCCTGGAGAACATAGTGTCCTGCATGGATCGCTCTAGGACCATAATGCTCATAATCTCGCGCCAGTTTCTGCTGAGCCAATGGTGCCAGTTTGAGATGCATCTAGCACAGCACAGGTACCTAATACAGTTTTTATTGGGCCACTACTGGGCACCTTAGACTAGAGATCTTCAAGACTTGGCTTAACAGGGCAACCCCGTCTGCTACTGCTTTTAGAATTTTTTGGACACAAGATGTGTTAAACACTATAGTAATTAATGTCAATCACCCTTGAGGAACATCAAATGTCACAGTGACATTGGCACTGTTATATGTATGGAGCGTGGAATGTGTATTGGTAAGGAGCGCAATCTTACATGGCGAAATAGTTGAAAACGTGTCCAGCGGATTTGATAAGCAACAAAACAAAACACACTCTCCTCACAACCGTTTTCGCTGCGTTTTCGCCTCAGCAGCGCCAACTGAAGGCGCTACTGCAAGTCCTAGGTGGCTTGACTGGAGTAGGTCGCTACTGCAGCGCCCCCAACCTACCCGATTTGGTGTCCACTTTTGGAACTATAAAGATTGCGCTCCTTTACTTCAACCCTCCATGGTTAATATGTAATGAAAACCTTTGAGACTTACAGCCTCCTCACACGCTGCCGCCAAATGTTGAGCAGGAACACAGTGGCCCTAATTGCTTAATACATGGCTGCAGGTTTCAAATGTCAATGCTTTCCGTCATCAATTTTTTTTAAAATTATTAAAGTGCACCATAGCATACAAATGTACAGCATCAGGTGTCATTGGCATGGTAGGCACGGCAGGCAGTGCATTGCATAGCAACTTGTAACTTTCTAATGCCACACCCAGTCTAACGGTGAGTTGATTCAAGCTTATTTGACGGACTCCTGGTCATTAAATATGGCCGTTGAGCTGTCATTCCATACAGAAACGTCATTTTATCCCATAGTAATATTTAACGTTAACTTTAACGGACGGTTTAAATCAACCCACCCTAAGTCTAAGATCTTTATTTTGTTCCAGACTTCTCGAAACCCGCCGCGAGGACCTCATTCTAGTCCTTCTAGAAGACATTCCCCGTCGCCTCCGACCGACCACACTGCACTACCTCATGCTAAGCAAGACGTACATCGTGTACCCTCCAGAGGGGGGAGCGGAGGGGGAGAGGAGAGAGTTCTGGAGACGACTGCGGCGCAGCGTGGTGGGGCGTCGGCAAATCGAGGAGAACGACTCGCTCGCCTGACAGCTGTCATCGTGACAGCTGTCAAGTTGACGGTTATGGACCAATTTGTGATGGGAATTATGGAGTTACTCTTAAACCACCGACTGAGAGCAAGAAGGTGGTTGGGACGTTGACAATTGGTTAAAATTGAAGCTCATAACACAAGTAAAATAAAATATTCAGTTGGCAACAATGAACTGAAAAAAGTAAGCATTAGGTAGGTACCCAATTGCTAATAAGTCGGTTTTGACAACTCACACACATAGTCATGTCATTTATACTTAGGTTGTCATATTATTTTTACTGACATGTCAATTTGGTGTTGCTATGTGAAAATGAAAAACAGAGCTAGCAGCGCCCCCATTGAGGTGTCTGCTGAATTTCTGGTCAAGCTTTACTTTTCTTTTATTTAGTAAATTCGGGACAATTTGGAATGAAGATTAGAAAAACAAAAAAAAATGAGAGCAAAAAGAAAATTCGTCCACTTTCTCGGTTTTCGGAGATATAGTTTTTTATACCTACATAAAATCTTTCTAAAATCATTGAATCAATAATTAAGTATTGTAATTATTATGTGTTAATAGATTTCAAAGTTTCAAGTCAATTTTGTTGAGTCTATGTTCGTTGGATGTTTGGGACTGTATAAAATCTTCAATTAAATTATTATAGTTCAATAATAATGTAAGTTTTTTTAATAATAAATATGATAAGTACTTACTTGTTTATTTTATTATTATTTCATAATCGATTAGCAAGCTGACGGGAACGCACAAATATGTTTGGTAACCTATTTTAGGTACTTACAGGGAATGGAAAGAATTTTTATGAAATTTATTAGGCGAGCACAAACACCTAGGTACTTACATAGAAATGACTATCTATCAATCACAAACTTTCTCCCAGATATATTTGAGCTAACCTTTATGAATCCATGAACTTCTGATGACACCACTAGCTAGTAGCCTAAGCTATCCACAACGTCCACAAAACGCCACGTTTTGGCTACGGACGGCTAGAATTTGACAGCTTATTCTCTTTGGAGCTACTACTACTACTACAGCCTATTTGCGTCCCACTGCTGGGCACAGGCCTCCTCTCATCACGAGAGGGTTTGGGCTATAGTCCCCATGCGGGCCCAGTGCGGATTGGGGACTTCACACACATCTTTGAATTACTTCGCAGATGCGTGCAGGTTTCCTCACGATGTTTTCCACCGAAAAGCACAGTGGTTAATTCAAATTGAATTTCGCACATAAGTAAACTTGGTGGCCTAGTGGTTCGACCTACCGCCTCTCATGCAGAGGGTTGGGGGTTCGATTCCGGCTCGCACCTCTAAGTTTACTTATGTGCGAAATTCAATTTGAATTTACCTACCTACGTATACATAAACTTACATATCAATGAACAGCCAAATAAATTAAAATATGTAATCCATTATCCAAGAAAAGAAAAGCAGTATATACCTATCAGATTGTAGATTTGTCAGATTATACTACAATAGGGATGACGACAACTTTTTTTACCGTAGTCTATCAGGAAGATTATTGAAAAGTATTGAACACGTATTTCTTCTTTTTTCACGTAATCAAACTTATACGGAGATATATTGAGTTGAAATGTCGCGTGACGTAGTTAGCCCCACTCTCCAACTTTAATGCGTTTTAACTTAGTCATTCTTTGTTAATTTGATAAAACAAAAAATATGTGTCTAATATTTTTTTATTACCTGACTGACGGACTAATTAGACTTTCGATTTCTTCACCCTGTCGTCATCCCAATACTTACATGTAGTTAGGAATACTTCTCCGCGTAACCTCTTAGCTTGAGGGGGCACGATGAGGAGATCCAAGTTGAGGACTCCGCCACATATCCTGGTCAAATACAGTTTATTTTGTACTTTAAGGCCGCTCCTATAGCCAGCTCAGCCGTCACTGTCACTCGTGCAACGAGTGTAAGAGAAAGCGCAACGCACAGAACGCCCGATTTAGTATTTAACACGTAATTTCTATAAAAATACCGTCTAAAAATATGGTAAGTATTTAAAAAGCTGTCAATGTATGTATATAATATGGAAAATATTTCTGTTATATTTAGTTTTACACTGTTTTATATAATAAACTGGAGTAAAGTTGGACTAAAGGTCCGAGTTAGTGGTTTTTAATCTATAAAAATACTGTCTAAAAACATGGCAAATGCCAAGTAGCTTTATAAATATAAAGCTGTCAATGTATGCATATCATATGGATATTTTTTCTGTTATATTTAGTTTTACACTATTTGATATAATAAACTGGAGTAAAATTGGATTATATGTCCGAGTTAGAGGTTACTTTGGAATTAAATTGTATCAAGCGAAGTTTCGTAAAACGTGTAACGAAAGCTGTCAATTTAGGGATGATATAATCAAAATTATAACATATGTTCTTCTCATATTATTAATTTTTAGCATTTCTTAGAAAAGTATGATCTTACATGAGCAATTTGACGGTGCTGGGTCAGGGAACGGCCTTCTTCGTCATTTCAGCCGAAAGACGTCCACTGCTGGACATAGGCCTCCCCCAAGGTGCGCCACTCAGACCGGTCCTGTGCCACTCGCATCCACCGCGTTCCCGCGACCTTTACAAGGTCGTCACTCCATCTTGTTGGAGGCCTAGCGACAGCTCGCCTACAGGTTCGCGGACGCCACTCCAGGACTTTCAGGAACGGCCTTCTTGGGACGACAATTTACCAAGAAACAAGGTATTCCGGAAAGAAAAGTGTTTACGAGTACATCTCGTAGGGAATGTGAAAAGAATAGTACATACAGGTGGTGAATTCGTAAATGTCCCAGATCGCAGGTTTCTGTGGCCCGAACCGAAGGTTTACATCACCCTTGGCCGTAAAGTGGGATTTTCTGCCCGCTACGTGGAGAGAAAATCTCACTTCTTGGTCAAGGCAAGACGTAAAACTTTTGACAAACCACGGGCGGTAATTCGTAAAGCCCCAGATCACATATTTATGGCCCTCACCTTCGGTTCGGGCCACAGAAACCTGCGATCTGGGACATTTACGACTTCACCACCCTAGGTCTGTAATGTACTATTACATCTCGTAGGGAATGTGAAAAGCCATTACCCCTTTTGACCTTCATTAAACTCGACTTTGCCCGCGTGGATTCGGTTATCGCGTTCACGCGGGAACTACCTATGCGTTTTTAAAGGATAAAAACTAGCCCATGTCCTTTCCCGGGACTTTACTATCTCCATACCAAATTTCATCTAAATCGGTCCAGCGGTTGAAGCTTGAGGAAGTAACAGACAGAAAGAGTTACTTTCGCATTTATAATATTAATAGGTATGGATACTATGGATGATCTTCATAGTTCTCCGAGAGGGGAGTGATAAGGTGCGCATGAGCGACGCTACGGGCGTCAGATACGTTTTGTAATAGGCGACGAGCATCTCTTACCGCCAAGAGGGCCGTTGCCTATTTGTCACTAGTAATATACCTAAATATAACTTACCTATATTTTCTGAGATGCACCTCCCCCGCCCTGGTTCGTATATTACACTTCTTCAGGTACTTTTCGAAGGCTGCCTCTGAAAAAACAAGACAAATTATACTTTAATGAGGAGCCGAGCTGACGGAAGGGCTCCAACAAGATGGAGCGACCTTGGTGTAGAGCATCAGTAGTACAGCTCATCCATCATGCAAAATACAGGCAAGGCAAAATACAGGGTCAAAGACCACCCGGGCGAAGGCAAACCTTGGCTCCGTAACACCAGAGTTTTTTATCTATCTAAATATATAAAACTCAAAGGTGACTGACTGACGTAGTGATTTATCAACGCACAGCCCAAACCACTGGACGGATCGGGCTGAAATTCGGCATGCAGGTAGATGTTATGAACTTATGACGTAGGCATCCGCTAAGAAAGGATTTCCCGAAATTCCCACGGGAACGGGAAAAAATGGATTTTTTCATTTTAATATTTCTGCGCATACGAAGTTGCGGGGAAAAGCTAGTATAATGTATAGCTAACGCCGCGGACTTCGTACCGCCTTAGATTTTTTTTTGGTATAAAAAATAGCTTACGTCCTATTCTCAGATCTACTGAACATACACTCCAAATTTCAGAATCGGTCGAGCCATCAAAGACAAAGTAATGTTTTGCCGTCAGGCATACAAAAAAAGGCCATTTCGGAGGAGTTTGGTTACAAACACTGTGACACGAGAATTTTATATATTATGGTTAGTGGTCACTGCGGCTCATGGACACCGAAATCCTATGATCCCCCATTAAGAAAACCATAAGATCTCGAATGCTTTGCCTACCCTGAGGCCTAAGATGGCATGCCTCTGTGCTAGAAATGCCACCGGCTGCCTTAACCACCTACCGGAACACTGCTATTTGGCGGCAGGTTAGCGGGGAAAGACGGTGGCACCAACCCGGATGGAGATTGGTTCGAGATGGGCACCAGATCCCTGTTTCGAGCAGCAGTCTCGAAAATAAAGATAGCCATAATGATCACCGACCTCCTATAGGAAAGAAAGCCATATAGCCAAGAAGACGATGATTGATGATATTCCTATCTGGAGCAAAGAATGGAAGGCTCTATTTCCTTACCAGCCTGTTCACCGATGAAGGTCCTGGGATCAGGTAGGAAAGGCGGCTCCGCCATATTCAAGTTGTCAAGTTGTTCTTTTTCTTCCTCGTTTTTCGTATACCTGGACGAAAGTAAGTTATCATTCTGATTATTTTGGACCCATAGACTATAAATCCTGAAGACTTCGCTTAGCAGGCCGACCCTCTGCCGCTGCTTTTAGGTTTTTTGCATATATACATGGTGGGTCAGAAAATATGGCAAATAATTAACCCACAGTATCGGCTATCGATTCTAAGTATATTGTATAGGTCTTTAATTTTTTTTGAGTTGGTATTTTTTTTTATTTTGTATAGGATTCAGGCGTCGCTCACACAGCCAATCCCATATACAATAAAAAAAATTACCAACTCGAAAAAAATTAAAGACCTATACAATATACTTAGAATCGATAGCCGATACGGTGGGTTAATTATTTGCCATATTTTCTGACCCACTGTGTATAAGATTGACAATTGGTTTGGTCCAGGTGGTAGTGACCCTGTCTTCTGTTACGATGGTCGCGGGTCCGAATCCCGCTATAGGTAAAACTTTGTGTGATGAGAATGAATGTACTCGCTCTATTAGTGATAATACCGCCTGCTGTATACCTAACAACATGTTTTCCTGATCTTTTTGTTCTGTCCTTTTTCTCTCTCTATTGTGTGGTGTTCAATAAAGAGTATTTATTTGTATTGTATTTTACTCGAGTCATGGATGTTTAGTAAATATTTATATCGTTGTCTAGCACCCATAATACAAGCATTGCTTAGTGTGAAGCTAGGTCAATATGTGTGAAATGAATGCCCAAGATATTTATATAGTAATATCAATCGTAAGTTCTATGCCTATAATAAAACATACGGTTATTCCCGCAGCACGAACGTGTACGAACGTAATATTTTGGCATATTTTCAACGATGCGATGTCTTCAGGATATCTAGTCTGTTTAGATACTTATCTATCCAATCCTCTAGTGATGACTCTGCGGCCAGCAGTGGGACCTAAATAGGCTGTCAACTCACAGATTGGCCTTAAGGAACTGCTCCAGCTCTCGTATCTTGGCGTTGATGTCCTTGTAGAAGGCGGCGCGTATGGCGTCATAGTCTTTCTTCACTTTGTAAGTTTCTATGTGCTCCTTCACGTTGAATATGAAGAGGTCTGATAGACAAGCAGATAATATATGACAATCTTCATCAGAATCATTAAACATAGTCAAGAGGGTTTACTCCGAAACTTGGCAACGTCGCAAATAGCTGTCAAATATTTCGCTGTTTTCATTACTTTCTGAATATTACTGAATGAAAACATGGACTATCGCTCTATGATTGAATAAAACATTAAGTATGGATTGCAACAATTATCATAGGAACATGATTTTTTTAGGATTATGGAATACGAGACGCGTCATTCAACCATAGAATGTTAACTTCT
This sequence comes from Aethes cnicana, assembly GCA_963971205.1. Lineage (NCBI taxonomy): Eukaryota > Metazoa > Arthropoda > Insecta > Lepidoptera > Tortricidae > Aethes > Aethes cnicana. The sequence goes on along the minus strand of OZ020301.1, from coordinate 4,732,395 downwards.
TTTTTAATTCAGTAATATTGAGAAATTAATAAAAACAGCGAAACATTTGACAGCTATATGCGACGTTGCCAACTTTCAGGATAAACCCTCTTAATTGTGACAAGAGTTTAGTCTCCAGTAGATATATGGAAGCATGGTGGTTTTGAAGCCGTGGTGGCCTAGTGGTCCGACCTGCCACCTCTCATGCAGAGGGTCGGGGGTTCGATTTTGGCTCGCACCTCTAAGTTTACTTACTTATATGCGAAATTCAATTTGAATTTACCACTGAGCTTTTCGGTGAAGGAAAACACCGTGAGCAAAACTGCACGCATGTGCGAAGTAATTCAAACATGTGTGTGAAGCCCCCAATCCGCACTGGGCCTGCGTGGGGTCTAAAATGACAGTTGTTTTTTTAAGGTTAACTGGCAGAAATTCCTTACAGGGATAAGCTCGCCTTTGTACATTTGTCTCTTTTCTGTTTTGTGTTTTTGTACAATAAAGTGTTACTTACTTACTTAAGGCCGTTCCTTGGCCCTGCACCGTCATATTCCTCATGTAAGATCATACTTTTCTAAGAAATGTTAAAACTTAAAAATATGAAAAAATCTAATGTTTTATTTGATTATATAATCCTTACATTGACAGCTTTCGTTACACGTTTCACGAAACTTCGCTCGATACAATTTAATTCCAAAGTAACCTCTAACTCGGACCTTTAATCCAAATTTACTCCAGTTTATTATATCAAACAGTGTAAAACTAAATTATTATTATGAGCCTGTAGTGTCCCACTGTTGGGCAAAGGCCTCCCTCTCATTTTTCCACGCTTTTCTGTCTCTTGCGACATCCGGCCAATCATCCGGTAAAACTAAATATAACAGACAAAATCCATATTATATGCATACATTGACAGCTTTATAAGTGTCATGTTTTTAGACGGTATTATTATAGAAATACTGTCCTGTGTCCCGTTGAATACTAACTAAATCGGGCGTTCTGTGCGTAGCGCGTTCTCTTTCACTCGTTGCACCAGTGACAGTGGCGGCTGCTTGCTTGCATACCCTGGTATCTGTTGACCCGGTCCTCGGCCAGCGCGAAGCTCCTCGACGCCTCGCTGAGCAGGTCGATCATGGACCGCGCTGCGCGCACGCACACGCAACTCGCGTCTATTATTTTGGGGAGCGTCACGCCAACACGGAGCGCTGGGAATCCGAGCTCCACTGGTTCTCTGGAAGACAGGTCGTAAGGTCACTATATTATCACTAGCTTCCGCCCGCGCCGCCTACTCTACTGCTAAAAGGTTGGCTGGAAGAAATGCCTTCTAGGGATACGCTCGCCTTTGTACATGTGTCTCTTCTCTTTATTGAAAATTGTATTTTTAACCGACTTCAAAAAAAGGAGGGTTCTCAATTTTTTTGTGTATTTGTTCTGTACATTCGTTGTTCTATACAATAAAGTGTTACTTACTTCATTACTATGCATTTTTCCGGGATAAAAAGTAGCCTATGTCCTTTTCCGGGACTCCAACTATTGTCATGTCAAATTCCATCCAAATCGATCCCGCAGTTTAAGCGTAAAGAGTTCGACAAATCGATCTCATTCATCATTGCTATTTTTAAAAGCTCAACAGTCCAGGTACTTACTTCCTAATATCATAGAAAAAATAAGGTAAACCAAGAAGCCAACGTGCAAACAAATCAGCGTACGCCCGAAATAAGTGTTAAATGCGATAATAGATGTCGCTGCCTAGGTACCCTGCATCAAATTTGAACTCCATGAGCAACATCTAGATGGCGCTGTACAGGCGAAGTGTGAAAAGTTGAAGCGCCCTGGCTATTTCCGATGTACCTATGCCGTAATGTAAGGAGATTGACAGTCTTGTATAAATAGGGCTATCGCGTGTGACTTTGCCACTAGAGGCGCTAGTGTCGCGTGAGGTCCAATAATAACATTCACTTTTCACTGGTTTTGGCGGGCTTCGTGATATAAATTATTAATTTCTTTAATTTACCTGTTGAAAAGTGATCTCCTTCGTCGCAAATATGGATTATTTGGCGATCAATGTGAACGCTTTGAAACAAAAATAAAAATTCCTAACAAAACGGAACTGCACAACAATGCGGCATAGCTACTCGATATGATGATAGTTATTTATAATTAATAAACTTAATGAGATTCAAGATTTAAAACTTTGTTTCGGCGCCGATCTTATAAAGTCGCCTTTGACAGCTATACCTCTGGACCTTGGTCAACAGTGGCGCCAACTGGTGAGCAAAGAAACGATAGTCCCCATGGTCTCTGCTAATATTAATATGGATTACCTCCATGTCCTTCACAATTGGAACCTAAAAGCTTACGGGTCAGGTTCTATGGGCTTGGGTTTCCTAGTTGGCATCCTCACAGCGACCCAGATGTCCAGCTTCAGGCCCTTGAACTCGCGGTGGTAGGTGGCCAGCTTTATGGACTCGAACTTGAGGTTCTTCTCCAGGTTGCGGAGGATGGAGTAGGAGGCGGCCTGGATGGTCCGGGCGAGCTGAGCGCGGAGGCCCAGACGGACCTGGGACACATGCCAAACCGTTAATTTCATTTTCTTTTCATTTCATTTCAGAATATATAATAGGGTATTTATATACACCATTAAAAAAATAATCGGGAAGTACTGATTTATAGTAGATTATATAAAAATGCTACCCAAAACATCGACTTTTAATCATAAAAATGCATAAATCATATTATAATTACATTTAATAGTACATTACACACCTAGGGCGGTCAAGTAAAGAAAGTCTCAGATCGCGGGTAATTGAGGCCCGAGCCGGAGGCGAGGGCTATAATCTAGCGGTCTGAGGATTTCTTTACGACCGCCCGTGGTTAGTATACGATTTTACGTCAGCACCTGGCCGTGAAGAGGGATTTTTCGTAGCGCCCAGGGGCGGTAAATCCCGCTTTTCGGCCTGGTGTGACGTAAAAAATGTTGTTTTTTAATCTATCTCAAAACTGTAGGCGCCATATTGTTAGCGGCTGTGGCGTCACTTCTGCTGTAAACAAAGCGTTACAAAGACTTGACTTGAATGGTTCTATGTACTTATTCACTACCGTAGTGACGTCAGCCCAAGCTAACATGGCGGATAGTATAGCCTTTTTAGCGCGAAAACTCAAAATGAAAATTTAAAAGTACTTTTTAAGGTATTTATCCCATTCAGAAAATCGAAATAAAAAAATCTTGTGATTCAATCCGACATAAGGACCATTTTAAACCACATTTCAAAAATGGTGCAATACCCTATTGGCAACATTTCATTTTTAAATTTTCATTTCAATGTAAACATTTATACTTATTTCACTATTCGGCCCAGTGAACTTCGTCACCCGTAGGCGATTCCCATACAAAGTTGTTTTTCTTTTAACACATTCCCTGTCCCCATATAAAATGACAGCACAATCTCACAAGTCCAACTGACATATGTATACGTACAGTCAGCAGCAGAAGTAGATAAGCTGTCCAGGTGTTCAAAATGACCTACACACACCCTTAACGTCTTAAGAATAAGGTCGTGTGTAGGTCATTTTGAACACCTGGACAACTTATCTACTTCTGCTGCTGACTGTATCTTAGTATGAACCAGTGACTCCATAGTGGGAGCATGGACTTGTGAAAAAAAGCGTCCTGTCCCCACATTGGGGGCCTTCGGACAGGGAACGTGTTAATGGCTGTTCCTTCACATTTTCCCCGATTAATTTCTTTCTAAACCATCCTAGAATCACGGGGAACAAAACAAAAAAAAAACAGCCTAATCGGTCCAGCAGTTCTCGAGCCTTATCCAAACTAACAGACGGCGATTGGTTTTTATATGTATATAAGAAAAAGATTAGCCAGTTAGAAAGTTTGAAAAATTTCAAAGGACACGTATTTTTCTTGCCTTCGTAAGTAGTAAATTTCCTGCTTGAAATTGAAAGTTAAAAAAGTGCACATTCTAAAAGGGCATAAGTCATAAATGACTAACTCTTCTGCGCATAGAATTAGTTCTGCGCGTAGCTCTCAGCCAGCCGTATAGCTTTCTTTAGCGGAAGAGCCATACGATCGGGTACGCAAATTCTAAATTCCAAGTCTACACGGGCGGGACGAAGTCGTCGGGCCGAAGGCTACCTATATTTCTTTATTTTTTATTTATATTTGGAGAACCATCAGCTTACAATCAGGTTCTCACTGATAGAAACGAATATCCATATTAATATTATAAATGCGAAAGTAACTCTGTCTGTCTGTCTGTCTGTTACCTCTTCACGCTTCAACCGCTGGATCGATTGAGATGAAATTTAAGCATGGAGATAGTTGGATTCCCGGGAGACTATTTTTTATCCCGGATAAACGCATAGTTCCCGCGGGAACGCGATAACGGAATTCCACCCGGGCGAAGTCGCGGGAAAAGGCTAGTTTGTTTATAATTTAGCAAACAAAATGTGCGACTCACCTCGTTAAAGCTCTCCGCTTGTAAACGTGTGAAAGATCTCGAATTCGCAATGAACTCCTCCAGCATGTCCAGTATCTAAACGAAAATAAAACATACTTAATTAAATTAAAGACGAACCGAAGAAACGGGAAAAAGTGTGGTACAGGTCGCCGCACATAACTTGAGCGTTGAGCAAAAGCATAGAGAAATGATACAAGAAGAGTGGCAGAGCCCATACTCTAGTTCGTGCTCCAAAACCCGGGTTAACCATAGACATAAATAATACTTCGTATGGACCCGGCCTACCGTAGATACATGTCATGTTTCCCCACTTCATTGGTGTCCAATCCAAAGTTAAACTTGTATCGTGACACTAACGCTGGGTCACATTTTTCCATCAACGAGACGAGTTTTTAGATACTGAGAAACAGTTTCGAAAAAAGTTTTTTTAAAAACGCTTATTGTCACGCACGCTCGGTGACAGAACTTTGGATGGGACACCGTGGAAGTGGGGACATATTACGTGTACGTTAGACTGGGTCTATATTATTTACGTCTATGGGGTTAACACTAGATCGACATCTAGCGTCCAGTGGCTGAACCCCGATTACCCGACCGTTTAGCAGTTGCTACCGGTACTTGAAGCTAGATGGCGAGCCGAACGCAAAGTGTAGTTCTAAACAAATTACAACAGTAATATTATACCTAGAACTCTTTTTTGAAATCCTTATAACGCAGAGACTTCGGGTTGTAAGTAAGTTGTAAACTGTTAAGCAATAAAATATGCTTTGCGTTCGGCTCGCCATCTAGCTTTCATTTATTCAGCAAATTGGCCATATACTTAGAGCCCAGTATCACGCGACCATTGCTGTTCTACTTATTGTAATCATCACAGACTTACCTACAGCTGCCCATGAGAGTTTTGACCTCTTCTGGGTGCATTTGATACTTTACCGGTGTGAGATAGCGTAAGCGACGTCGCATCAGCGGAGGGCATTCAGAGAGTACGTAGGGGAGTTTCATCCTGTGTCTAGTCTATTTGATATGAGACCTACCGGTAGCACTTCAGAGCAACGTCTCGCGAGCTCGTTGTCGTCCGTCATGGCAGTATTCATCCAGACGTGGAGGTAAGTGTTCATCTGGGTCACCACTTGAGGGTCCGGGAGGCCATCGCACTTGAGGTATTCTTGCCACTGTGGAACAATATCATTAGTTATAGGTCGTGCCCGACCGTCCCTGCGGCACATGGCGGACACGGCCTATAAAAGCACGATTTCGAACCCAAATTCTAATGAAGTGTCAATGTATGCGTGCGAGGAGGTCTGTCTGTGTGCGTACAAGGACGTCTGTACACTTGTAAATGTGTGTGTACCAGTACGCGGGCCAACGATTCACTCGAATCACTATCTCCGGATGAAACAAATGACGGTAAGGCGACTTGCGCGCCGGCTAGATTCAGGCGGGTGATTCCTCGGCAATAGTTTGGCAACTAGGGAGGGCTGTCCGCCAGTACAGCCTCATGTTGTATTGGGAGGATAGATCTCCACAGTTGCGGCTCACATCTATATAGTAAAAGGAACCAAAAGCATCGTCATTTATTTATTTATTTATTGAATCATAAAGCATGTAACATGACAGTAAATATTACCATATCGTCACAAAGATTCTTACTAGATTATGCTAACACAGTTAATTATAATAAACTGATAAACTGAAAATACTTTCACATTTTAAATAAATATTACATTATCATTATAAATTACATTTTTCTATACATTCATCTTATCATCCATCCTTCGTTCTAGCATTATCTTCCACTCTGACAATAGTTTGGGTATACTAGTCGCGAACAGGTCGCACTGTGGCGAGGCCGCGAGCAGAGAGTTGAGGAGCGCGGCGGCGCGCGGCAGGGGCGCGTGCCGGTAGAGCTGCGTGCGCGCCGGCACGGGCGCGAACAGCGCGGGCCGGAGTCGCTTGTGGCAGTACTCGTTAGGTGCATAAAGTTTCAACAGCTTTTCTAAAATTCTTGTACCGTCAATTTTGTTCCGAATAATTTGAAGAACGAAGTTAAGTATCCCTACAGTTCTACGCAGCTCCAGAGAGTCGTAACCCAAATGACCTTGCAGGTAACGAGTTGGATACAAGAAAGGGTAATAATAGTGTTTTTTCTTGAACAGGTAACGCAAAAACTTTTTCTGGACTTGTTCCAGCATAAGAGTGTATTTACTCTCATGTGGAGACCATACTACCGTGTTTGTTTCAAGTACACTTCGCACAAGTGCTGAGTACAAGGTCCGCGTTGCCGTTTCTGAGAGTGGAGCGGAGTTACGGAGCACGAACCCTAGTCTTTTATACGCAGACTTTGTCACATTCCGCGCATGTTCTCGGAACGTAAGACCAGCATCAAATGTGACTCCAAGATCACGCACCTCATGTACGCGAGCTAATCGTCCGCCGTCCATAATATAGTCGTAGTGAAGGGGCGCAGAGGACCGTGAAAACGACATAACTTCGCATTTATCAAAGTTAAATGTCAGTCGGTTCACCCTACTCCACTCATTCACTGCATCGATGTCGCTTTGAAGAGCCTTACAGTCCCGGGCGGACTTTATGGGCATGATTAATTTCACGTCATCAGCGAACAATAGGATAGTAGCGTGCTGTACCACTTCTGGGAGGTCATTGATGAGCATTATAAAAAGAAACGGTCCTAAATTTGATCCCTGGCTTATACCAGAGCGCGTATGGTACGGATTAGATAGATACGGCCCATACTTCACAAATTGCTTCCTGTCCTTCAAATAGCTAGCAAAGATTTTTAAAAGACGCGGAGAAAAGCCTATTTTATCCAATTTCTGCAGCAAGATGTCGTTATCGACTCTATCAAAAGCCTTCTGAAAGTCCAGATAGACAATATCGACCTGATTCCGCATATCCATTTCCTTTGAGACTAAATCCACGAGCTCGACTAGGTTTGTTGCAACCGACCTTTTGGGTAGAAAGGCATGTTGGGAGATAGCGAGGAAAGGCTGACACTGAGGGAGCAGATGCCCATGTAGAACCATCTCAAAGACTTTGGCAAATGCGGATAAGATGGCAACAGGGCGGTAGTTTTCCACTTTCGACTTTGGACCCTTTTTAGGGATTGGAGTTACACGGGATGTTTTCCAAGCGTTTGGATATGCTCCTGTGGTTACTATTAAATTGAAAATATAAATGTTGGCTTCGGCCCTATGAATGCGAATGACTAGGTCCGCATAGGCCTGTGACATAAAAAAGGACCATACTATTCCAGAAAATACATACTTCTAATGCTAGCTGCCTTTTTCTTTCGAGCGCCATTTTCTGCCTTTCAGATTCTGTAAGCAACAGCAGAATATACATCAAATTGAATTTTTAATAATTTGCATCGTCATGTCAGCCGAAAAATGTCCAGCGGTGGACAGTAGGTCCTCCCCCAAGGCATACCACAATGCTGCAGCCTGCAACTGCTGCTAATTAATTTAAGGATACGGCCTTATTACACTTCATGCTATGCGTGTAAGCACGGCGAAATTTTAACGCCGACTTAAGAGGGTTTACTCCGAAAGTTGGCAACGTCGCAAATAGCTGTCAAATATTATGCTGTTTTCATTAATTTCTGAATATTACTGAATGAAAGAATTATGGCTCTATGGTTGAATAAAACATTAAGTATGGATTGCAACAGTTATCATAGAAACACAAAGTTTTTAGTAGTATGGAAGTAATATCTTTTGCAAACTTTCCATCGCAGTTTCCATACGTGTGATCTTATCATTTGAATGCCTAAGCAACAAGTATAAAACGAGATGCGTCATTCAACCATATGATATATTCCTTTTTATTCACCAATATTGAGAAATAAATAAAAACAGCGAAACATTTGACAGTTATATGCGACGTTGCCAACTTTCGGGATAAACCCTCATAAGAGGCAGTAAGTAAACCCAACTAAGGCACGGTAACGCGATACGCGGCGCTTTACGGCTCGGATCCGCGTTTTACCGACACATTGCGCGCGACGGTCGCTAACCGACGCGCGGCGGGCGGCACGATCGCGCCATGTGTCCGTAACACGCTCGCTGCTGCCGCTGGCGCGCGAAGTTGTGGCCGAGCGGAAAAATGAAACATATGTCAATATATGACAGCGTTTTGTCGCTGTGTGCAGACATATCTAAATATGAAAACTCTGACGGACACCAGTAAAGTGAACTGTCACTGTTGCGTATTTCTTTGCATTGCATTAAGCAAATCTGGAGCTAGTCTATGTCTTTATCTCTCGTAATGAGGTTAGATAAAGAGACATACACAGCCTTTTCGCCACAAATATTCGTCGCAGTGGTAATTCACTTATTAGATGGTCCACAGTCCGTCGACCAAAGAGTATAGTTGCATATTGCGCCGCCGACTTCGCATCCGCTAGTTGGCGCTGTCGTCACACACTGCCAATACCTCGCGCGAGTACCCTACATAATACTAGCTTTTCCCCGCAACTTCGTATGCGCAGAAATATTAAAATGTAAGTAAAACCCCGTTTTTCCCCTTCCCGTGGGAATTTTGGGAAATCCTCTCTTAGTGCTCCCCTACGTTCCCTAAGGAACCTGCATGCCAAATTTCAGCTCTATACGACCAGTAGTTTCGGCTCGCTCTGCGTTGATCGATCAGTCAGTCAGTCAGTCAGTCAGTCAGTCAGTTTCTTGTTTTATATACACGGTGGGTCAGAAAATATGGCAAATAATTAACCCACAGTATCGGCTATCGATTCTAAGTATATTGTATAAGTCTTTAATTTTTTTCGAGTTGGTAAAAAAAAAATTGTATGCTATCGATTCGATTGGTTGTGTGAGCAACGCCTGAATCCTATACAAATTTTTTTTTTTTACCAACTCAAAAAAAATTAAAGACCTATACAATATACTTAGAATCGATAGCCGATACTGTGGGTTAATTATTTGCCATATTTTGTGACCCACCATGTATATAGATTAAATTAATTTACGTCGCTTGTCGCGCCGCTCAACGCCCCGCGCGTCGCCTCGCCTGTCTCTGAAGGAGGCCTAAACGCTCACTTTGAAACAGAACGCAGGTCTTGGCCAGGATGTCTCTCCGTATCTCCTGCTCTTCATTGTCCTTGGCCATCAACTCTGCCCGTTCCCGCGCCAGGGCTAGCTTTTTCTCCTTCGCACCCGCGAGGATCGCTTGCCTGGAAAGAGATGGATATATGTAGTTAAAATACTAGCATTACTGTACTACAGGCACAGAATATTTAATAGTACTACATACAGAATGGCCACGGAATCACCCGCCTGATTCTAGCCGGCGCGCGAAACGCGCCCAACTCGCCGTTACCGTCATTTGTTTTATCCGGAGATGGAGAGTGGATCACTGGCCCGCGTAGTGTGTACACACATTTACAAGGTGTACAGACGTCCTTGCACGGACACAGACGGCCTCGCACGCAAACATTAACACTTTATTCGAATTGTGTTCGAAATCGTGCTTTTATAGGCCGTGTCCGGCTTGCCGTAGCTTATGCTGAGTCAGCGCCTTTTCTTCAAAAATCGCATGGCTCTGTGATCGGGATAATTTTACCTAGCCTTCTTATGTTATATTTGTAAATGTCGTTTGATAGTTAAGTACACGTGCGAAATTGTCATATTCACTCGTCCCTAGTGTTAACGCTCGCTTTCGCTCGCGCCGACATAACTAGGGACTCGTGATAAAATGACAAACTTTACGCACTTGCATCAAAATTATACTATTTTGCTGCATGTTAATTTTAGTTTATGTTTAAGAAATTGAGCCATGTACCTTATGCTCTTTTTTGAAGAATAAAGATTTTATCTTAAGTGGTGGGATTACTTCAACATGTATAGATTCGCTTGCTAGTGGTAGGGTCTGGTGCTGGGTCCGTCCGGGGCGGTACCACCGTCTTTCCCCGCGAACCTGCCGCCAATAGCAGTGCTCGCACTGTTGTGTTCCGGTAGGGGGTTAAGGCAGCCGGTGAAATTTCTGGCACAGAGGCATTCCATCTTAGGCCTCAGGGTAGGCAACGCATTCGAGATTTTATGGTTTCTTAATGGGGGATCAAAGGATTTCGGTGTACAGTGACCACATACTTACCATCAGGTGGGCTGTGCGCTCGTTTGCCTATACCATCGACATAAAAAAAAAACAGTTGCGTAGCTAGGTATCTAAGGGATATGAGCCAAAAGAAAATGGGGATTTTCAGAACCGATTAGGTTTTTTTAACATGGGTGCCTTGCGCAACTTAAGCAAAAATGAAGTATGTTAATTGTTACTTTAGTTTGGTAGCTATATTTGTCATGTACATGTAGACGAGAGCGATATTTAACGATATCTAATCTAACTATACTTACTACGTTTTAAAAATTGGATTACTATATACACACAATTACCAATAAGTAGGTATATTATACACTCTGTAAATGTGGTCAGCACAATATTAAACTAAACCAACAAGAAAATCATTAAAGTTGGTATTTAGGTACTTATAACGACAAAAAATTGAGAATCCTACAATAACGAACTAAATTCTAATTTTACACATACAAACGTTCATCTGTCCGAAAAATGTTTATAAAAATATAATAAAAATGGGATGAAATGACAGAGTAACATGTGGAACAAACTTTTCCGCTTCTTTCTCGGCTCGCCATTCTTCGATACGCTGCTCCATCCACTTGTCTCTCTCTTTCTTTTGCATTTTCTTCCAGTTTTTTGGCTGTTACAACAGATCAGCTGTAGTAAGTCTTCTTAAAAATAAAGAAGCTTTTCTTTATTTTATTTGAAGTAGGTACCTATCGCATTATTCATTACTTTATGCACATTTTTATTTAACTCTTTCATTCAAAATTTTCTTTAAAAAAATATTATTTTAACTATAAATATGTAGGTACTTATTTCATTAGTTCCATTGCACTGTAGCACTGAAGTCCATAAAACTACAATTCCATGAAATAAAGAATCACTTCTGAGATTTTCGAAGTGTTTCTTTAGATGGGTTTCGACTCAAGTTTAATCTATAATATATATAATAATCATAGTGTAAGCGGGAATAGTTATTTTAAGCAATGGTTTGCTATATTGTCCGATTCGTATCGAGGTCTTTTCAATACTAAACCCGCTCTAGTTTATTTGAAAATAAGTCAAGCGCGAGTCGTATTTTTATTTTGGGTTCTATAAAATATTAACAAACGGAAGCGATTTACTTTTAAAATTAGTTTCATTTTGTTGTCGCTACAATAAAACTCGTATCATCATTTCAGCCGATAGACGTCCACTGCTGCCTCACATAGGCCCAAGGCGCGCCACTCAGACCGGTCCTGTGCCACTCGCATCCACCGCGTTCCCGCGACCTTTACAAGGTCGTCACTCCATCTTGTTGGAGGCCTACCGACAGCTCGTCTACCGGTTCGCGGACGCCACTCCAGGACTTTCTTGCCCCATCGGCCATCAGTCCTGCGAGCAATGTGCCCCGCCCACTGCCACTTAAGGTTCGCAATTCTTCGGGCTATGTCGGTGACCCCAGTTCTACTGCGGATATCCTCATTTCTGATTCTATCACGCAGAGAAACCCCGAGCATAGCCCTCTCCATTGCCCTCTGGGTGACCTTGAGCCTTCTTATGAGGCCCATCGTAAGCGCCCACGTCTCGGAACCATAAGTCATGACTCGTATAGTCGTTTTTTAATTCCACCATACCTTTTTTAACTAATGATTCGATGTACCTATTTATCATCCAACCAGCTTCTGTTCGCGACTTCGTCCGCGTGGAATTCGTTAAGCAAGCATTTAAAAAGTAGCCTATATGTTGATCAGTGTTGTAAACTACGCCCATACCAAATTTTGTTGCAATCCGTCCAGTAGTTTTCGAGTCAAATCCGAACATACATACATACATACATACAGACTTTTTTTCTAAAAATCGTTGTTTTGTTTTCAGTATCGTTTACACAGTCCCCACGACTGCGATTGTGGTGCGCCTGTACAGTCTGTCCACCATATCATCTACGACTGCCCTAAAAGGAAATACGCTGGTATCATCCCGAATCTGTTCTCTCCGGATGCAAACGCAGCCCATTGGGTGAAGAACTTAGATATTCGTCTATAGTATTTCATTATTATTAGATATAACTATAAAAAGCGACTCTGTGACCATATTGCCATACGATTAAAAAATAAAAAGTCCCCACGACTTGATAGTTTCTTTAAATTTTCAAGTTTCAGACGCGAATTCTTCCACAGATTTATTATTAGTAGTGTAAATTTAAACTAAAAAAGTATTTATGGATGTAAATGTATGAAATTTAATTCAAAGGTTTTTTTCATCATTTCTCTTTGGCTCGGATTCACGTCAAAAAAAAAGTTAATTTTGAGAGTCTCTAATTTCTGGGAACCCTAAAATAACGGAAGGGGAAATATCAATAGTAATTTTCCGTCCTATATAGGTAGGTCACCTGAATGTTCATTCATGACATGCATGTTTCGTAACGATGCATTATGTAAATTACTATATTAATATTTAAAAAAAACATGCAAGTAAATACTAAGTGTTTTACTAGTACTAGTCTATACTAATATCCACACTAATGCGAAAGTTCATCTGTCTCTCTGTCTGTTACCTCATCAAGCTCAAACGACTGGACCTATTTTAATGAAATTTGGTATGTCCATACGGAGTCCAGTCGGAGCCCGGGAAAAGGATATAGGAAAACCGCTATAGTTCCCGCGGGAACGTGATAAACGAATTCCACGCGGGCGAAGTCGCGGGCAGAAGCTGGTTATAAATACGAAAGCAATTCTATCCGTCTGTTAACTCTTCGCGCTTAAGCCGCTTGACCGAATGATGAAATTTGACATGGAGATAGTTCCAGACTCGGGTACTTTTTATCCCCGAAAAACGCATAGTTTCCGCAGGAATGCTATAGGTACTTAACCGATCGAGATCGCGAGCAGAAGCTGGTATTATTTCAATTAATTATAACATAACTAGCTTCTGCCCGCGACTTCGTCCGCGTGGAATTCGGTCATAGCGTTCCCGCGGGAATTGAGCGTTAAACTATAACAAATTATATACGAAAACCTTCCTCTTGAAACACTCTATCTATTAAAAAAAACCGCATCAAAATCCGTTGCGTAGTTTTAAAGATTTAAGCATACATAGGGATATAGGGACAGAGAAAACGACTTTGTTTTATACTATGTAGTGATGATAGCGATAACATAACAATGACTTACCTTCTCAAAAACAGGTATTTCTTCTTGGACCTTCTTTCCTTTCTTGCCTTTTTTTGGCTTTTTCTCAACTACCACCTCCTCCTCTATTACTTTGGCTTGCTCCTCTAAAATTAGATAAGAATATCAATCAATAAGTATACCATAACTAGCTGACCCCGCGGACTTCGTACCGCCTTAAACCTCACGGAGCCCGAGACCTTTCCAACGAATGCAAAACCGTGGAAATCGGTTCGTGCGTTCTGGAGTTATAGCGTCAGGAAGGAAAACCCGACTTATTTTTATATAGTAGATAACCTCTTCGGTTGATGGCGTGATTGACCGAAAGAGTGACTTACAGACAACGCACCGGCTCGCACCCCCGTTTACTTTTGTGCAAAATTAAATTTCAATTTGGAAAACATCGTGAGGAGACTTCACGCATCTGCGAAGTAATTTAAGGATGTGTGTGAAGGACCCAATCCGCACTAGGTCCGCGCGGGGACTATAGCCCAAACCAATATACAAGAAATCTGCATAATTTGGCCACTAGGAGCGCTGCAATCGCTATACCCATACCATCTATATGTATACGTACCTACATGTATATTTTATACATGTAATGTAAATGTAAATTTTGTAATTATGTGAAAATTTTGAAAAAAGGCCTTCTGCTTGTGTTTGTTGCGGCGCTTCTTCTCAAGCAATGGGTCTAGGAAGCGCTGGTAAATTCTTTTTTTGACGTGTAAAAGTGCCCCTATGTGGCCAATTTGCTGAATAAATGATTGAATTTTGAATGTGTCAATTACATAGAGAAATATTTGTTGTTATTGGTTTTGCTTAAATTATTAAAAAATGCCGCGCTGTGCAGTTCCAGGATGCAATGAGAACGGACGACACGTATTTCCGAAAGACTCGGTATGTATCTGGGGCCGGTATAATTGCATCGGGATGTCTTCATTTTCATCACAAATAACTGAACCAAAATTAAAATTGCGGTCAAAATTTAACAATTTTAAACAAATCTACTTGAAATTTTCAAGAAAAAATCCCGGAAAAATTTGACAGCTACAGTGTTTGGGGTTTTGGTTTGGGTCAAGCGTTTGCAGCGCCATCTAAGTCGAGCTTTGCGTATTCTTGTCCATTGTGGTCGACCAATTGTAATATAATGTTTGCATGCTAGTATTTACTCACACAATACTTACCTATAGCAGAAAATGTATACCATCTTCTGTACCATTTTATGCAAATAAATATGTTTGAAGTTTGAACCCTCTCGTGATGATACGATGTCTGTGCCCACTGCCCAGCAGTGGGACGTTAATAGGCTGGTGGAGATGGATTAGCAATTAAGTAGATAGTTACCTATTGGCAGACTGTCTTCAGACCATACGAATTCCTCTTCGGTTTCTTTTATTTCCGATTCAACTGCCTGAAAAGAGGGAGTTTCATTGTTTTCATTTCAAGGCCTGATTGGATGCGCGAGTTAAGTTTGCAGCCGGGAAAACTCTTTTGGCATAGACATAAATAATACTTCGTATGGATACGGCCTAACGTAGATACATGTCATGTTTCCCTACTTCATTGGTGTCCCATCCAAAGTTAAACTTATATCGTGACACTAAAGCTGGGTCACATTTTTCCAACAACGAGACGAGTTTTTAGATACTGAGGAACAATTTCGAAAAAAAGTTTTTTTAAAAACGCTTATTGTCACGCACGCTCGGTGACAGAACTTTGGATTGGACACCGAGGAAGTGGGGACATATTACGTGTACGTTAGACCGGGTCTATGTTATTTACGTCTATGTCTTTTGGATATTATTGTAAAGGTACTTGTAACTGAGGTAAAGTAGATGTCTAGTTTAGTAACAGTTACAATGTTGTATGTATGTATAGCATGTAAATGATATAGCATATCGCTACACCTAGCAAATTAACACGAGTAAGGGTTTATTTCTCAATCGTCAGAAAAAAAAATTCGCCGAATACTTACTTGTCCATAAACAAATTGAACATTTTCTAGATTAAATTTAAATTTTGTATGGACTACTACTACTACAGCCTATTTTGCGTCCCACTGCTGGGCACAGGCCTCCTCTAATCACGAGAGGGGTTGGGCTATAGTCCCCACGCGGCCCCGGTGCGAATTGGGGACTTATTCACACACATCTTTGAATTACTTCGAAGATGCGTGCAGGTTTCCTCACGATGTTTTCCTTCACCGAAAAGCTCAGTGCTAAATTCAAATTGAATTTCGCACATAAGAAAACTTAGAGGTGCGAGCCGGAATTGAAACCCCGACCCTCTGCATGAGAGGCGGTAAGTCGAACCACTAGGCCACTAGGCTGTGGTACTTAATTATTCGGGTAAATTTCGAGTAATTTCGGGTATTGGACTATCCGAAGAATATTTTTTATCTGACGATTGAAAAATCAGCCCTCAGTGATAGCTTTTTATAAAAACTAGATATACGATGGGTGGGCGTGACCCATGATAAAACTCAAAAAAGCGATTATAATGTGTAGTAAACGCGAAAGTTTAATAATAACGATTGTGGAAACTGATAGCTAACTGTACCTCTGCTTTCTTCTTCTTTTTCGGTGGCTTTTTCTTCACTTCTGTAAAAAAACCAGAACATTATAATGAGATACTGTTATACCTATAGTTTAAATAATAAAAACATAATTATAGATACTAATAAAATCCCTGTCACTCGGAAAATAGTAAAACATCGATGCAGACCTCTTTGATTAAAATCGAGTCAGTAGATAAGATAAAGAGCTAAGGGGCTATGTATGTTTTTATGTGTAATACACACATAAAAACATACATAGGGTCATCTATTATCTTAATGTGATAGGGTGCTAAAATTATAACACTTAGCTTTGCCACAATCGGGTAAAACCGGCCCAAAGTCAATGTATGAGAATATAGAAAACTCATTGCCAAATAAAACTCACCCCTATGACTAATAAAATAACAATCGATCCACTACGTACCTTCTAATTTGATGTAATTTGTAAGCCTTTATGCTTTTTAACAATGCACTGACTGAATGAGAGGGTTGCCATGTGAGTAATACCTATTGATCAAATATTTGGAACCCCTGGCACCCCCTGGTAACAATGAATTTTGGCAGGCAGTGGGCATGGCTGGCTGGCCCATGCTGAGTTAGGACCATTTGACAGGCCCACAACACTTCATTTGTCCTGTATATATTTGTTACTAGCTTCTGCCCGCGACTTCGCCCGCGCGGGATTCGGTTATCGCGCTCCCGCGGGAACTATGCGTTTTTCCGAGATAAAAAGTAGCCTATGTCCTTTCCCGGGACCCCAACTATCTCCATGCCAAATTTCATCTTATCGGTCCAGCGGTTGAAGCGTGAAGAGTTAAACAGACAGACAGACAGAGTTACTTTCGCATTTATAATATTCGTATGGATTAATATGGAGGAAAACATCGTGAGGAAACCTGCACGCATCTGCGAAGTAATTCAAAGATGTGTGTGAAGTCCCCAATCCGCTCTGGGCCCGCGTGGGGATTAGAGCCCAAGCCCTCTCGTGGTGAGAGGAGGCCTGGGCCCAGCAGTGGGACGCAAATAGGCTGTAGTAGTAGTAGTAATATGGATATGGACTTCTTCCATGTGCTGTCCTGTCTTGTTATTAAATAAATGTTTTTTTCTTCTTCTTTCTGGACGACAGGTTTGGCTCAGTTGGTAGTGACCCTGCCCACTGTTCCGACGGTCGCGGGTTCGAATCCCGCTCGGGGCAAATTTTGTGTGACGAGCACAAATGTTTGTACTCGAGTTATGGACGTTTAGTATTTATATATGTATGTATTTCTCTATATGAGTATTTATATCGTTGTCTAGCACCCATAGTACAAGCTTTGCTTAGTTTGGGGCTAGGTCAATTTGTGTGGAATGTCCCAAGATATTTATTTATTATTTATTATTATTTCTTCTTCATACCTTCAACAACGGGAGGTAGGGATTCGAAGGAGGCGCTAGTGTAGGAAGTGTCTGTGTACTGCACTTCTTCAGGTACGGTTTCGAGGTCCGTCGTGGCCAGCAGCACCTCCTCCGCCACCTCCAGCTCCGACGGCTCGTCATTCTGGTGACAAAAGTCTTTTTTAGGGTTCCGAACCTCGAGAGGTAAAAACGGATCGCTTATAGGATCACTCGTGTGTCTCTCCATCCGTCTGTCACAGTCGATTTTCTCCGAAACTACACGACCGATTAAGTTGAAATTTGGTACGTACATGTGAGTTTGTGACCCAAAGACGGACGTGTGACGAAAATAAATGAATTTTAAACATAGACCCTATTTTTGGGAGCTAAATTTGAAAAAAATATTAATGAAGTTTTTCAAACTATATCGTGTGACATATCAAATGAAAGTACTTCTTATGAGGATCTCAAATATATTTTTTTCATTTCTTTTTTGGTCAATACTTTTCGAGTTATTTAAGAAAATAGGCGAAAAATTAACACCCCCTCCCCCCCTTATCTCCGAAACCACTGGACCTAAAATTTTGGAAGAAATACGGAGTTTAGTTATCGACCTATAGATTCTAGGAAAATTATTAGGAAGTCCATGGTATTTGAAATCCATCATATAAAAGAGCTTATCCTGTGAACCGGTTTAATGTTAATCAACGGTCGGAACCCTCGCTTCTTGGCCGGTTTTTATTAATACAGGCGCTCAGAAAGTAAACCTTTATAAATTTCGATACCTGTCTAACATGCCGAAGACGACGAAGTCGCAGGCAGATTGTAGTTTTCCATAAGCACATAGACTACTCAATAAAGATAAAGAAAAAGGTAAAAGATAAAGATAAAAAGACATTTATACATGTAGGATTTTACAATCACTTTTGCATCGTCATTATGTACAATTTGATGTAGTTATCATTTAAAAAATACCGTTATCCACTGCAAGCTTCGTCATTGATTTAGGTACCTACATCTTCTACTTTGTATCAAACTTTTTTTTATCACACGCACTATATCAAATTTTAACTAAGTCCTTACACAATGTACCTACAATGAAGTCTAGATCTAAGTACCTTTTTTCCTTTCTTATCCTTTTTGGCCATGACGGTTATATTAATCTAAACTATAAATAAATAAGTTGTTTACAAAAATCCAAAATAAACATATACGTTTTCAAAACTACATTGTCAGGTCGGGTTGACAATGTCAAAAGTCTTGACAAATATATTAGAGTAAATACTCTTTTAATCCTCGAAGCAAGACGTTTGCTTCGCGTGTTAGTGTCTCTGTTTGTAGCGTCGTAGCACATAAACGGATAATACAATCTTTATTATTTTCTCGATGAGTGAATCGAGGAGTACATATTTACAGCTGTGACTGGAGAAATTATTGTAGGTCCCATTTTAATTTGGTTCAGTTTTGTTGATGGGATCCATGAGAAACTGAGGGAATTCCTCAAAATTTGTTAGCACGTGTATGATTTTGGTATTAATTTCAAAGACTACAGTGAGACTTACATCCCATTGTAGCCATGTTTGGAAACTGTAGCCGAAAAAAATAAAAAATAAAAACCGATTTCAAACTCCGACGGCCTACAAAGTCGGTGTCAATTGTACCGACCCAAAGCTGATGACAATCTTATTGTGAACTTGACACCGACTTTGTAGGCTGTCGGAGTTTGAAGTCGGTTTTTTTTTAAATTTAAAATTTATTCATGCCTGCATGGCATAGCGCGACAGCAACAGAACTCTCAAATACCTATTTTTCAATTCTCTCGCCCGTTTGATTTCCTCTTAATACCATTTTCATCACACTTGCTCGAAAACGGTGTCATTACAGGCAGGCAAAGCGGTCTCTAAGGCCCATATTAAGACCACGGGCTTCGAGATTTCTTACGAGCCCACGGGCCGTAATGTATTTGTTTTCAATTGTTTTTGTTCGAAATAATATAAATCAACAAGTAAAACTACTCAAATGGCCGCACCATTGTTAGTGGCATGTATGAATTAAATATTTAAAAATAAACAAAAAGGTTTGTTCGCGATGCCGATTAACCTACAGGCACAAGTTGACAGGTCGCCCTAGTGGATATTTTTTTTATTTTCCTCACAAAAGCGATGAAAAACATTGTGTGTATCACGGGCGGTATAGGAATTGCAGTCTCGAGCCCAATTAAAGCTCTCAACCTTCGCTTTCGGGCTTATTAAATGCTCTCGACTACAATTCCTCGTTTACCGCCCTTAATACATATTGTATTAATATGTACTAGAAAGTAGTATTTTTTTGCTTATTTCACTGTGAAGGTTTTCAAGTGACACAATAGCTGTTTGCATACTTAGCGCTAATAGAAATTGCTGATTAATAATTCTTAAGGCGAAGTTATTCTTGGTTTTAATACATAGTTGAACGAAGAAGGTATCATAAAAAAATCAATCATTACTAAGTACTGCTTGTAGGAATCTAAAATTAGAATATAATAAGAAATAATAATAAAGGCTTTTCATAAGATTGATTGGAGCAGGATAAAAGTATTCCTAAAGAGGCAAGAACGCAGGGATAGACTACAGAGATCGGAAAACTATTTACGAACTTTATAAAAACTAAAGAAACCATAATCGAAGTTTGTGAGGAGGCGGAGATAAACAAGACAAGGGATTAGACAGGGGTGTCCGCTCTCACCACTCATATTTAATATTTTTATTAGAAGGTATTTTTCTATATATAAATAAATAAAAAAAAGGAAAGGATTTTCCCAATATCTTATGGGAACGATAAAATTCATGGGAAGTTTAACCTACGCCACGAAGTCGAGGGTGGGTTAAACTAACAGAAACGCTAAAAAAGTACATGTGTAACAAATTTTCATTTTGTTAAGTAAATTATTCCTCCAGCGCGTACAAAGCGCTTCGCTTCATGCTTCATCATGCGAACAGCTAAGGAGTGGAATTCTCTATCGGCCGGTCTCTTTCCTGATAGTTATAACTTGGATCTTTTCAAGTCGAGAGTGAAAGTAGATAGTACCTGATCTAAGTAAGCATGTTTCACCTTCGACTAAATCGTCACTTGCCATCAGGTGAGATCGTGGTCAAATGCTTGCTTATAATAAGAAAAAAAATAGTCAATAAAAGTTAATATAATATATGTATATTGTATAATTAAAACAATTAGTAAGTAATTTTTATTTATACATAACAGCTTATTTTTTATCAAAAAAAACCAAGGGGTTGCAGTAGCAGCACGCAATAAGGGCACAAATAAAGTGTGCCGTCATCACTTAAAAATATTCATCGTAAAATCTTATTAGGTATTTAAGTATTAAAGATGGCGTCGCCTTAACAAAGAACAAAGCATGCTCCGTATACGATTACCGTCGACATTTGAACTGCGATAAGCGCACGCGCCGCATGCCGTGCCGTGACGCAGCGGAAAAAAACAAAAAAAAAACATAGACATTAAAAAAAAAAGTTTTCGAAAAAGGTGATACATTTTCGGGAAGAGTATTAACGGGTTTAAAAGGAGTTTAGGCGTTTCTATTGAATAAAGCACTACGCTTTAGTAGTTTGAGTTGAAATGGGCTTCCTAGAGGAAAGGGATTTTGAAAATGTGCCGTCAATACCAGAGTTTTATAAAGGGAAGACCATTCTCATTACGGGAGGTTCTGGTAAGTTTATTTTAAGTTTCCCCGATAGTTACCTATAACTTGGATCTTTTCAAGTCGAGAGTGAACAGGTACTATCTAAGTAAGCATGTATCACCTTCGGCCGCATCGTCACTTACCATCAGGTGAGATCGTGGTCAAATGCTTGCTTATAATAATAATAATAAAAGTTTAATTTAATTCCTAGCGTCTGCCCGCAACTTCTTCGACCACGTGGAATTCGGTTATCGCGCGGGGAACGTGCGTTTTTCCGGGATAAAAAGTAGCCTATGTCCTTTCTCGCGACTCGAACTATTTCCATGTCAAGTTTCGTCTAAATCAGTCCAGCGGTTGAGGCCAGAAGAGGTAACAGACAGACAGAGTGACTTTCAAATTTACAGTACCGCGGAAGGGCATGGCTATATTTTTAATCCTACCGAACGAAGTCACAGGGAGAATGTAGTTTAATTGAACCAAAATGTGTACAATATTTCCAGATGTTGTAAATTAAATAGTTTCAACAGTTTTTGCCCATTTCGTTTGTATACAATATACAGAATAGGGATGACGACAGGGTGAAAAAAAAATCGAAATTCTAATTAATCCGTCAGTCAGGTAATAAAAAAATATTAGACACGTATTTTTTTGTTTTATCAAATTAACAAAGAATGACTAAGTTAAAACGCACTATAGTTGGAGAGTGTGGGCTAACTACGTCACCGTTAGGTATAAATCGTACCTAACCGTGACGTCACGCGACATTTCAACTCAATATATGTCCGTATAAGTTTGATTACGTGAAAAAAGAAAAAATACGTGTCCAATACTTTTCAATAATCTTCCTGATAGACTAAGGAAATAAAAGTTGTCGTCATCCCTATACTAGCTTCTGCCCGCGACTTCGTCCGCGTGGAATTCGGTTATCGCGTTCCCGCGGGAACTATGCGGCTTTCCGGGATACTAAGTAGCCTGTGTCCTTTCCCGGGATCCCAACTATCTTCATAACAAATTTCATCTCAATCGGTCCAGCGGTTGAAGCGTGAAGAGGTAACAGACTCACGTTCTAGAAAACTGCTCTAAAGATTTCAGTGAAATTTGGACTGTATATTAAGTTTACGCGTATGAAAATTCGATCTAGCTCGCCTGAACAAAGTTCGGTCGCCTAATTTTCACACTTTTTACAAAACATGATCAGTGATTACTTACCAAGCTAATTTATGTTTCTGCAGAGTCATTCGATTACCAAGAAAGCAAGAAATTAACTTGCAAAGTGCCTCAATAAACACATTACAATTTAAATATGTTAGGAAATGTAGGTAAATAGACGTACTATCGTTTTCTTTCTTTGTTAAAAAATGTACCTAAATGTTGCAATAGAGCGTAATTAAAAGAAAACAATATTCTAAATGTTGAAGAAATTGACTTGCAAAGTTTCTCATTAAACATACTACAATTTATATGTTAGGAAATGTGGGTAAATAGGCGACCTATCGTTTTCTTTCTTTGTTAAAATATGTTAATGTTGCAATAGAGCGTAATTAAAAGAAAACAATATTCTAAATGTTGATGAAATTGACTTGCAAAGTTTCTCATTAAACATAGTACAATTTATATGTTAGGAAATGTAAGTAAATAGGCGAACTATCGTTTTCTTTCTTTGTTAAAATATGACAATGTTGCAATAGAGCGTAATTAAAAGAAAACAATATTCTAAATGTTGAAGAAATTGACTTGCAAAGTTTCTCATTAAACATACTACAATTTATATGTTAGGAAATGTAGGTAAATAGGCGAACTATCGTTTTCTTTCTTTGTTAAAATATGTAAATGTTGCAATAAAGCGTAATTAAAAGAAAACAATATTCTAAATGTTGAAGAAATTGACTTGCAAAGTTTCTCATTAAACATACTACAATTTATATGTTAGGAAATGTAGGTAATTAAGCGAACTATCGTTTTCTTTCTTTGTTAAAATATGTCAATGTTGCAATAGAGCGTAATTAAAAGAAAACAATATTCTAAATGTTGAAGAAATTGACTTGCAAAGTTTCTCATTAAACATACCACAATTTAAATATGTTAGGAAATGTAGGTAAATAGGCGAACTATCGTTTTCTTTCTTTGTTAAAATATGACAATGTTGCAATAGAGCGTAATTAAAAGAAAACAATATTCTAAATGTTGAAGAAATTGACTTGCAAAGTTTCTCATTAAACATACTACAATTTATATGTTAGGAAATGTAGGTAATTAGGCGAACTATCGTTTTCTTTCTTTGTTAAAATATGTTAATGTTGCAATAGAGCGTAATTAAAAGAAAACAATATTCTAAATGTTGATGAAATTGACTTGCAAAGTTTCTCATTAAACATAGTACAATTTATATGTTAGGAAATGTAGGTAAATAGGCGAACTATCGTTTTCTTTCTTTGTTAAAATATGTAAATGTTGCAATAAAGCGTAATTAAAAGAAAACAATATTCTAAATGTTGAAGAAATTGACTTGCAAAGTTTCTCATTAAACATACTACAATTTATATGTTAGGAAATGTAGGTAATTAGGCGAACTATCGTTTTCTTTCTTTGTTAAAATATGTCAATGTTGCAATAGAGCGTAATTAAAAGAAAACAATATTCTAAATGTTGAAGAAATTGACTTGCAAAGTTTCTCATTAAACATACCACAATTTAAATATGTTAGGAAATGTAGGTAAATAGGCGAACTATCGTTTTCTTTCTTTGTTAAAATATGACAATGTTGCAATAGAGCGTAATTAAAAGAAAACAATATTCTAAATGTTGAAGAAATTGACTTGCAAAGTTTCTCATTAAACATACTACAATTTATATGTTAGGAAATGTAGGTAATTAGGCGAACTATCGTTTTCTTTCTTTGTTAAAATATGTCAATGTTGCAATAGAGCGTAATTAAAAGAAAACAATATTCTAAATGTTGAAGAAATTGACTTGCAAAGTTTCTCATTAAACATACTACAATTTATATGTTAGGAAATGTAGGTAAATAGGCGAACTATCGTTTTCTTTCTTTGTTAAAATATGACAATGTTGCAATAGAGCGTAATTAAAAGAAAACAATATTCTAAATGTTGAAGAAATTGACTTGCAAAGTTTCTCATTAAACATACTACAATTTATATGTTAGGAAATGTAGGTAAATAGGCGAACTATCGTTTTCTTTCTTTGTTGAAATATGTAAATGTTGCAATAAAGCGTAATTAAAAGAAAACAATATTCTAAATGTTGAAGAAATTGACTTGCAAAGTTTCTCATGAAACATACTACAATTTATATGTTAGGAAATGTAGGTAATTAGGCGAACTATCGTTTTATTTCTTTGTTAAAATATGTCAATGTTGCAATAGAGCGTAATTAAAAGAAAACAATATTCTAAATGTTGAAGAAATTGACTTGCAAAGTTTCTCATTAAACATACCACAATTTAAATATGTTAGGAAATGTAGGTAAATAGGCGAACTATCGTTTTCTTTCTTTGTTAAAATATGTCAATGTTGCAATAGAGCGTAATTAAAAGAAAACAATATTCTAAATGTTGAAGAAATTGACTTGCAAAGTTTCTCATTAAACATAGTACAATTTATATGTTAGGAAATGTAGGTAAATAGGCGAACTATCGTTTTCTTTCTTTGTTAAAATATGTCAATGTTGCAATAGAGCGTAATTAAACGAAAACAATATTCTAAATGTTGAAGAAATTGACTTGCAAAGTTTCTCATTAAACATACCACAATTTAAATATGTTAGGAAATGTAGGTAAATAGGCGAACTATCGTTTTCTTTCTTTGTTAAAATATGACAATGTTGCAATAGAGCGTAATTAAAAGAAAACAATATTCTAAATGTTGAAGAAATTGACTTGCAAAGTTTCTCATTAAACATACTACAATTTATATGTTAGGAAATGTAGGTAATTAGGCGAACTATCGTTTTCTTTCTTTGTTAAAATATGTCAATGTTGCAATAGAGCGTAATTAAAAGAAAACAATATTCTAAATGTTGAAGAAATTGACTTGCAAAGTTTCTCATTAAACATAGTACAATTTATATGTTAGGAAATGTAGGTAAATAGGCGAACTATCGTTTTCTTTCTTTGTTAAAATATGTCAATGTTGCAATAGAGCGTAATTAAAAGAAAACAATATTCTAAATGTTGAAGAAATTGACTTGCAAAGTTTCTCATTAAACATACCACAATTTAAATATGTTAGGAAATGTAGGTAAATAGGCGAACTATCGTTTTCTTTCTTTGTTAAAATATGTCAATGTTGCAATAGAGCGTAATTAAAAGAAAACAATATTCTAAATGTTGAAGCAACTCTCTCTCTTCCCTCTTCACGCTTAAATGCTGAAACGATTTCGATGAAATGTGGTATGTTACCTAGTCTGTCTCCCTCGAGGAGGGACAATATGTATGTACCTATGTAGGATAGTTTTTACCCCAGAATATCCCGTGTTGTCTGTTAGTCACTTAATCACTCGGCCACTAACGGAAGAGTATACTGATATTATAGAAAAGGCGAGATAAATTTAAAATTTCAACCCTTCATACAGCACAGCGTTTTTTTTGACTTGGTAAAAAAAAAACTTACTGCATACTTGGACCAAGGAAACACCTTTTTTCAATCGTCATAACACAAAAGCAATTTCATTTTTTACGCGAAATCTACGGCACGGAAAATTCTGAGACTTTTTCTCTTGATACGGAAGGTTATTCCTATCCATAAAAAAATAATCGAGCACATTGTCATTTTTCACCCATAGCCGAAATAGCCCATAAGCATATACCCATAAGCATAGCAGTGTTCGGGTACTGACAAATTTTAATATTTAAATACTTATACCGCGAATACATTGTAATATATAAATGAACAATGACTGTACCTATATTGAAATTAGTTTGTAAGTAAACATTAAGTAAATTCTTTTGACAATTGTATTTTAAAACGGTTTTCAAACACAATTATTATATTGTACAATCGAGTTCTCCAATATATACACACTTTTACACCTTGCTCCCTTGTAATAAGGTCCAAAAGTGATCATATATTAATGAACTCGACTGTACCTACATGAATTATGATTATGAAAATATTTATTCAGCAAATAGGCCACATCTGGGAACTTTTACACGTCACTATTAAATGAATTTAACAGAAATGAATTTACCAGCGCTTCCTAGACCCGTTGCTTGAGAAGAAGCGCCGCAATAAAATCAGCAGAAGGCCTAAAATAAAGACCAGAAGGTTAAATAAATGAAATGACTTAGTTACTTATAGGTACATATATACGATTAAATGATTACGTACGAGAAATATCGCATCAGAAACACGTGCGAACGAGGTCGCGTGCAGCGCCGTCCTGCCAAAAGGTCGTATCGTCCACAAAATGTACACTGCCATTCACCCTTTTCGCTGAGCGCATCAAAATTGCACGCTATATCTGCTGACTCATAAGAACGAGGTTGAATTAAACGATCGTCTTAATGATACGGTTATGTATTCGAAGCAATAAATCAGGCACTAATGTAGCACACGGCCTTTATTTCTTTTTACAGGAGGCAACTTATTCGCAAAATGCTACTTGTCTCAAATCTATACTTATAATAAATGAGCAGAACCCGGCGTGTCTGTACATAGAAAGAAAAGTTCAAAAAAAGGAACGGGGGGTCAAGAGATGTATGGTAGACCACAAAACAGCGATTTTTTGAAATCTTTTCCGTCTGTCTGTCTGTTTGTTAGAGTTAATCTCTGAAACTACTGAACCGGTTTGAATGCAGTTTTCAAGGGTAGATAGAGCATCATTTGGAGCAACCAGCTATCATCATCATCATCATCATCATTTCAGCCGATAGACGTCCACTGCTGGACATAGGCCTCCCCCAAGGCGCGCCACTCAGACCGGTCCTGTGCCACTCGCATCCACCGCGTTCCCGCGACCTTTACAAGGTCGTCACTCCATCTCGTTGGAGGCTTACCGACAGCTCGTCTACCGGTTAGCGGACGCCACTCCAGAACTTTCTTGCCCCATCGGCCATCAGTCCTGCGAGCAATGTGCCCCGCCCACTGCCACTTAAGGTTCGCAATTCTTCGGGCTATATCGGTGACCCCAGTTCTACTGCAGATATCCTCTATTTATATGTAAGTTTATGACTCAAAGACGGACGTGTAATGAAAATAAATGAATTTTAAACATAGACCCTATTTTTGGGGGCTAAATTTGGAAAAATATTAATGAAGTTATTCAAACTATATCGTGTGATATATCAAATGAAAGTACTTCTTATGAGGATCTCAAATATATATTTTTTATTTCTTTTTTGGTCAATACTTTTCGAGATATTTAAGAAAATAGGCGAAAAATGACCAGTCCCCCTTTTTATCTCCGAACCTACTGGACCTAAAATTTTGGAAAAAATACGGAGGATAGTTATCGACCTATTAATTACAGGAAAATTATTAAGAAGTCCATGGTATTTGAAATCTATCATATAAAAGAGCTTATCCTGTGAAACGGTCTGAAAATGACGTCATTGAAAATAATCAAGGGTCGGAACCCTCTCCACGCGAGTTTAACTCACTTCTTGGCCGTTTTTTTTACATTGGTTAAAATTGAAATTGAAATTCTTTATTTGTTGAACATGGGTACATGAAATAGTTGGTTTAAATATACGTAGTGGGTTAGTCATATTCTACCCTGAGGGATACAAAAATTATTCTATTCTTAATACTAAATGTTATTCACCTGGATAAGAAGAATACAGTTTAACTTAATATCTACACATAAATGTTAATGTTTTATTTTATCTAGTTACTTATGGCTTATGGCACTGACCTTGCATGTCCAATGCAATCAAAATACGTAAGTGACTACTTACAAAGAATACAAATCAGATCATTGTTTGGTGTCTTTGTCTTGGATAACAATTAAATAATGCAAGCGGGCACAGTATAGTTAGAACTTGTATGTATGTCCGTTTATATTACTCGAGAATTACTTGAGGGTTTGTAACAAAATTTGGTATGGGAATAGATTATTGATCTATTATAAGTAAGGATTCACAATCAGCTGAGGAAAAATGGCCCGTCAAAATGGGTGCCCAAACAACTCGGGCACCCGCTCATTAAATTTGACACTTAAGTCTTATAGTTTTAGGTTTACTTTTGTATAAAATATTTATCTTGACACAAGTCATATTATAAAGAGGCGTTATTAGCATATTGGAACTTATTGTCTAATGTCAGTTAGCTCCATGTATTTTGACATATTCTGTAGGCACTGTTCGTCCATATGCTATTACATAGGTCAATGGGATAGATCGATAATACTACACAGGATACTTTTAATCCCATTAAAATATTCTACTATAATTATTTTTTTTATAAGCAAGCGAATAATTTTACGGGTCAAGCTAGTTATCGATAATTACGTAATCTTCTATCAATTTCTTGAATCTATCATCATCATCATTTGAGCCGAAAAACGTCCACTGCTGGACATAGGCCTCCCCCAAGGCTCGCCACTCAATCCGGCGCTGCGTTACTCGCTTCCACTCCACCGGTTTCATACGACTTACGCACATTGCTCGCAGGACTGATGGCCGATGGGACCGGAAAGTTCTCGAGTGGCGCCCGCGAACCGGGAGACGAGCTGTCGGTAGGCCTCCAACAAGATGGAGCGACGACCTCGTGAATATATAGAATTCAATAAAAAAAAGGTTTCTCATAAATAAGTGTAATTAAATGCGATTCACATGGACAAAGACGTCAGCGTGGGAATCTGAAACTCGCTGCATTATTTCATATTCAAAATCAAAAACGGCTTATGTAACATGTAAACCAAATGCTCATAAGACCTTTACGTACATACACGAGACAAAACAAACGTAGATTAATACTATACCACAGAATATTGAATAGTCCTCATACAGAATGGCCACGGAATCACTCGCCTGAATCTGGCCGGCGCGCAACTCGCGACCAACTCGCCCTTACCGTCATTTGTTTCATCCGGAGATGGAGATTGAATCGTTGGCCCGCGTAGTGGTACACACACATTTACAAGTGTACAGACATTCTCGCACGCACACAGACGTCCTCCGCACGCCAACATTGATACTTCATTCTAATTGTGTTCGAAATCGTTCTTTTATAGGCCGTGTCCGCCCTGTGAATATACTTTTAATCAAAGGAATATTAACTTTATTATGAATAGGTATTAACCAATACTTTCCATGGCTTTGATGACGCACCGCCGTAGTTTATAACACTGGTCAACATATAGGCTACTTTTTATCCCGGAAAAACGCATAGTTACCGCGGGAACGCTATTACCGCGAATTAATGCGGACGAAGTCGCGGACAGAAGCTAGTTTATAATATTTACCGAAAAACATCAAATGAAAGTTTAAAGAGCATGTTTTATCGAAATCCGATCCGATAAAAAAAAATCCGATCAAGGCCCCTTGGATCAAAAAACGGAATTAAAAAACAATGTTTTCGCTCTCCTGTAAAAAAAAAATCGATTTTGGACTTGTATCGCCTTTCATAGGAGGCATATAGATATAATTTCATTGTTTCTGGCAAAGCTGAACAAAAAACTGTTTAGGTATTTCACCAGCGCTGCTCTACTCGCAGCACTCGCTGAGCCCGTTCTTTTGTCACAGCATTTCTTTTTTTTTATTGCTCCGGTTTCTGTGTTTTTTTTTGTTATTTTGCTATTTTTGTGTGTGAATTTCAGGCTTCATGGGCAAGATCCTCATAGAGAAACTTCTCTATTCCTGCACGGAGCTAGACCGAATCTATCTGCTGATGAGACCCAAGAAGGGAGTCAAGTCAGAGGACCGGCTGGCGCAGCTGTTCTCCACGAAAGTAAGTAAAAGTATACATAGAGTCAAGCATATTTTACTCAGCTAGGTCGATTCTTAGCATATTTTACCCACAGGATCAGCTAGGTCGATTCTTAACATGTTTTTTAGGCTTAGTTTTTTTTTGAGTTGGTAAAAAAAAATGTATAAGATTCAGGTATCGCTCACACCATCAACCCCATTCTATTTTTTTTTACCTGATCCTAGAAGGAGTAAGATAAACTGAGAATGACCACCTTCAAACAAATCAGCATACGCCCGAAATAAGTGTTCAATGCGATAATAGGTGTCGCTGTCTGTGCCTAGCCATACAAATTTGAACTCCATGAGCAACATCTAGATGGCACTGTACAGGCGAAGTATGAAAATTTTAAACTCCCTGGCTATTTCCGACGAAGAGATCTTCTACTATCTAAAGTCCCGCGCCTTCACATTTCAAAACGCTTCAATTTTTTATTATTATTTAAAAAGCACCACTAACACTCTCAGCGCATAGTTGATGGCTATCTCAGCACGCACACATGTGTTGAGAGTGTTGGTGGTGCTTTTTAAATACATTGAAGCGTGAAAATTTGAAATGTGAAGGCGCGGGACTTTAGATAGTACTTAGAAGATCTCTACGCCGTAATGTAAGCAGATTGACAGTCTACTATATAAAAGGTTACTGAACACAAAATAACGATTTTTATAGAAGAATTGACTGGGTATGTGTGTATGTATTATGTGTCGGAGAATGGCACTGAGCATCAGGTATTTCCTTGTCTGTGGGCATTTCGGATAGGTATTCAGCTACGGGTTCTTCGAGATTATAAGAATAGTCCAATTACGATCTTCAGTAGTTTAATAACACTAATTACAATCACCATTAACGCATTCACTGCCACTTCTGTTTTACGAACTTTCGCCAGGTGCCACATCTGTCATTAAGGGAACATTGCAACGCACATGTGCGTTCAAGGCACTGCGGGAACATCAGCAAAACGAATATATGCGTCGGTGGCAGTTAATGCATTAAGAGCCACTGTCTTCCAACAAGTAGTCCAATAATAATCCAACAATAACTAATTACAATAGACAAGTCGTATGCGTCCGCGCACGACGGGAGCCTGTGGAATCTGTCGTCCTTTTCCCAGCGACGCCCCTCGGGCAGCACTCAAGTGGATTTCGCATCAAACTGGAGTCGTGTCTTCAACCATGGGTTCCCGACATTTGTATGTCCGGATTTAACTGGGATTGCAACCAAATTTGGTACATAAAGAATGGCCACGGAATCACCCGCCTGAATCTAGCCGGCGCGCAGCTCGCGCCCAACTCGCCCTTACCGTCATTTGTTTCATCTGGAGATGGAGAGTGGATCACTGGCTCGTGTAGTTGGTACACACACATTTACAAGTGTACAGACGTCCTCTCACACACACAGACGTCCTCGTACGCCAACATTGATACTTCATTCGAATTGTGTTCGAATTCTTTTACCTATAGGCCATAGACATAAATAATACTTCGTATGGACCCGGCCTAACGTAGATACATGTCATGTTTCCCCACTTCATTGGTGTCCAATCCAATGTTAAACTTGTATCGTGACACTAAAGCTGGGTCACAATTTCCAACAACGAGACGAGTTTTTAGATACCTACTGAGAAACAGTTTCGAAAAAAGTTTTTTTAAAAACGCTTATTGTCACGCGCGCTCGGTGACAGAACTTTGGATTGGACACCGTGGAAGTGGGGACATATTACGTGTATGTTAGACCGGGTCTATATTATTTACGTCTATGCTATAGGCCGTGTCCGCCCTGTGGCTGTACTTTAATCAAAGGAATATTACCTTTATTATGAACATTAACCAATACTTTCCATGGCTTTGATCACGCACTGCCGTAGTTTATAACAATGGTCAACATATATACTTTTTATCCCGGAAAAACGCATAATTCCCGCGGGAACGCTATTACCAAATTCACGCGGATGAAGTAGCGAGCAGAAGATAGTTATTAGTTTAGTTAAATAAGAAAAGGTTATTACTGTAAGGATTCAAATTGCATGTTTTGTTTTCCTTCTCAAATTTTTATAACATTAAAATAAAATTATTTTTCTCTTCAATTATGCAGTAACTAAATCTGTTATTCTAGAAGTAATTTACTAGGATGAATTAAAAACTTCCATAGTTCAATGGTCTTATTGTAACAAATAACAATACAAAACGTAAAGTTGGACGTGTTGAATTAATTTTCCCAGCTACCTTTTAATTAATATACTTAATTCGGGTCAATAATCTCCCTATAAATAATGTTTGACGTCATTTTAAAGAACGTTTGAAGTTTATTTTTACGAGTACCCAAATAAATTAAGGGTGACCCATAGACGTAAATAATATAGACCCGGTCTAACGTACACGTAATATGTCCCCACTTCCACGGTGTCCAATCCAAAGTTCTGTCACCGAGCGTGCGTGACAATAAGCGTTTTTTAAAAAACTTTTTTCGAAACTGTTTCTCAGTATCTAAAAACTCGTCTCGTTGTTGGAAAATGTGGCCCAGCTTTAGTGTCACGATACAAGTTTAACTTTGGATTGGACACCAATGAAGTGGGGAAACATGACATGTATCTACGTTAGGCCGGGTCCATACGAAGTATTATTTATGTCTATGGGGTGACCTTAATTTGGTTCAATAATCTTGAACATTTCACCATCTGGTAGCCATCCGGACGGACGCCGCACCAGGTCCTGCCAAAGGAATCCACCAAATAGCTTCTGCCCGCGACTTCGCCCGCGTGGAATTGGGTTATCGCGTTTCCACGGGAACTATGCGTTTTTCCGCGATAAAAAGTAGCCTATCTCCTTTTCTGGGACTCCAAATATCTCCGTACCGTACCAAATAATTATACACACGCTGACAATTTTCTTACAAGCTTTGAGCAATATCCAGGGAGCGCTTCTTTTCGTACGTAGCCTCCCCTTGGGCACAGAATATTTAAGTACTACATACAGAATGGCCACGGAATCACCCGCCTGTATCTAGCCGGCGCGCAACTCGCGCCCAACTCGCCCTTACCGTCATTTGTTTCATCCGGAGATGGAGAGTGGATCGTTGGCCCGCGTAGTGGTACACACACATTTATAAGTGTACAGACGTCCTCGCACGCACACAGACGTCCTCGCATGCAAACATTGACACTTCATTCGAATTGTGTTCGAAATCGTGTTTTTATTGGCCGTGTCCGACCTGTGCCCTGGATATTGCTCAATGCTCATGTGAGTTCAAATTTTCATGCAGGTTAACTAGCAGCGACATCTTTTATTGAAAAGCACATCTCTGCTTGAAACGCAGCCTAACTCCTGTTAGAGCCTAACTCGAGGTTAGCGGCGTCAATGCAAGTGTTTTTTCTCAAACATGCTCGGAAATGTTTGTGTTACTTTCAAAAAAAGAAGACGCGAGACTGTCCATTGCCGGCCTTGGCCAGCAAAAACATTATTGTCGTGTGTGTGTTTTTTTTAATTCGCTTGCTATTTGAGACACCTCTGTAGAGAAACTGACAAATCCATGGAGGTAATAAGTACAACTTCCATGGCCAAATCATCCACGATCATGGAAGTAGTAAATACTGATATGGGGTAAGTGCGCCTAAATTTATTTCGCCCCTATGCCTTGTAAACAGCCAACTACTAGTTGAGTAATATTTATAGGTTTCGATATATATTTATGTTAAGCGCACTTACCCCAACCTGGCGCACTTGCCCCGAAACTGACAAATCCATGGAGGTAATAAGTACAACTTCCATGGCCAAATCATCCACGATCATGGAAGTAGTAAATACTGATGTGGGGTAAATGCGCCTAAATTTATTTCGCCCCTATGCCTTGTAAACAGCCAACTACTAGTTGAGTAATATTTATAGGTTTCGATATATTTTTGTTAGGCGCACTTGCCCCGACTGACCTTACGTATTTCCTCGCTGTTTGAGAAAAGCATTATATATACCTCGGCCGCAATTGCGATTGCCGGACTCGTACTAATAGAAGGCTTCGCTTCGCTCAGCCTTCTAACTGACTCGTCCGGCAATGCGCTACTTGGCGGCCTCTGCAATAATGTACTATTAATTGTTCAATTGATTTTTATTCCAGTGCTACGATCGCCTTAAGATGGATAAACCCGGAGTGTTCGAGTCCAAAGTTTTCGTAGTCGCCGGTGACGTGCTGGAAAATGGCTTAGGTATGTAGCTTCAGTAACTACTACTACTACTACAGCCTATTTGCGTCCCACTGCTGGGCACAGGCCTCCTCTAATCACGAGAGGGTTTGGGATTTAGTCCCCACGCGGGCCAAGTGCGGTTTGGAGACTTTACGCACATCTATGAATTACTTCGCAGATGCGTGCAGGTTTCCTCACGATGTTTTCCTTCACCGAAAAGCTCAGTGGTAAATTCAAATTGAATTTCGCACATAAGTAAAGTTAGAGGTGCGAGGCGGAATCGAACCCCCGACCCTCTGCATGAGATGAGAGCCTCTGCGGTCGAACCACTAGAGCACCACGGCTTCAACCAACGCCAACTAATAACCTAAAACTTCTACCATATCTCAGGTTTGTCCGAAGAAGACCGAGCACTGCTCGCCAACCGAGTCAACGTAATATTTCACGTGGCTGCCAGTGTAAGGTGAGCTTTATAAGACAGAATATTTAATAGTACTACGTACAGAATGGCCACGGAATCACCCGCCTGTATCTAGCCGGCGCGCAACTCGCGCCCAACTCGCCCTTACCGTCATTTGTTTCATCCGGAGATAGAGTGGATCATTGGCCCGCGTACTGGTACACACACATTTACAAGTGTACAGACGTCCTCGCACGCAACATTGACACTTCATTCGAATTGTGTTCGAAGTCGTGCCTTTATTGCATCGCATCTTATCTTATATAAGTATTTTATCTGCATCGACATTCAAACAAAGCGTCATTCAGATAATTAACCTTTTTACTTATTTTTTCTTTCGCAGATTCGATGATCCCCTCACGTTTGCAGTCAAGTTAAATCTGAAAGGGACCAAGGAAGTAATAGACCTGGCCAATGAAGTTACTAATTTATCAGTAAGTTACTAAGTATTCATTAAATTTACACTAAGTCATTCAGCTTTAATACATTCCGGTCCCATAACCTGTCAGAATCGAAAAAAAAAGTTGTTTAACGAAGCACTTAATCTAATCTACGCATTTTTTTCATTTGTGTGACTAAAGTTGACGATATATCTACATATATATCATCGTCATCATCATCATCGCCATCACCCCCACAAGCACCACCACACTACCGTCATCATGATCAACAGTATCACCACCTCCACCACAATCATCATCGTCTTCGTTGAAATTGATGATGATCACAATAATGATGACATCCCTTAAATGTAATTTTAGTACGTATTTTATACATATAATGCAAATGTAATGTGAATAAGTACCTATGTGGATTTTTTAAACGGCCTTCTGCTGAGTTTGTTGCGGGGCTTCGTCTCAAGAAATGGGTCTTGGAAGCGCTGGTAAATTATTTTCTGGTAAATTCATTTCTGACGTGTAAAAGTGCCCAAATGTGGCCTACCTACTTGCTGAATAAATAATTTGATTTGGTGTAGATACTACCTTTAACCCCTCAGGCTCTAGTCCACGTCTCCACCTCCTACTCCAACACCAATCGAAACCCCATCGAGGAGGTGATGTACCCCCCCCACGCTGACTGGAGGGACACCCTCAAAGTCTGTGAGAACACCGACGAACATACTCTCAGGATTTTGACGCCAAAGTGAGTATCGTAGTTTAACCTAAGGTCTGTAATGTTCATTCTCGGTTAGCAAAATTCTAACCTCAAACATGTCGCTACTGGTACAGGTTTATTTACCCAACTTTGAAGGCGAGCGGATTAAGCAATAATAGACTCTGCGTCAACGGGTTAAATGCTTCGCCGCACGCCTTCTAAGTTGTGTAGTGCTATACGTAGTAAAATAAGGTAAACTTAGAAGGACAACGTGTCCATGAGCAACATCTAGATGGCGCTGTACTGTACTGTATGAACATTTGAAGCTCCCTGGCTATTTCCGATGTACACCGTAATGTAGGGAGATTGACAGTCTAATATAATTTTGTCTCTGGTAATACCTATTAGATATACTGTGTTCAGTACTCATCCGCCTCCAGTTTGCTCCCGAACAAAACTGCCCTTCACTCTAGTCACTCAAGCGGCGTTACAACTTACAGCGCTGAATGACAAATGCAACAGCCTTTCAACGAGATAAAACCCGAATCAGTTCACTCAAACGATGATGATGACAATTTCAGGTACTTAGGAGAGTTGCCAAACACCTACACGTTCACGAAACAGTTGGCGGAACACGTGGTCTACGAGCATAAGGGAAAGCTGCCGGCGGTCATCATCAGACCTTCAATTGGTAAGGTTTTCATTGTATTTTTTTTCAATTATTCTTTTATGTAAGTACTAGCTTCTGCCCGCGACTTCTTCCGAGTGGAATTCGTTAATAGCGTTCCCGCGGGAACTATGCAATTTTCCGGGATCAAAAGTAGTCTATATGTTGATCAGTATTTACACTACCCCTATATCAAATTTGTTTGCAATCCGACTAGTAGTTTTTGAGTTTAAATCCGGACATACATACAGACGGTCTTTTTTGTGTTCAGTGTCGTTTATTTGGTCCCCTCGACTTCATCGTTTCTTTTAATTTTCAAGTTACGACGTGACTTCTTCTACAGACTTATTATTAGTATAGATTCTACAGACTTATTATGAGTATAGATGATATGCAACACAGACCATCTTATGATTTCTTAATAATTCTTCAATAATAAGATTTCGATATGCCTAAGATGGAATTCTTCTGTGCCAGTAATTTCACCGGCTGCCTTAATTAACTCCTTACCGGAACACAATAGTCCTATTTAGCGATAGGTTAGCATTAGCAGGTAAGACGGCGGTAGCCATCCGGACATACCTTGCATAAGTCACTCCACCAATATATTGTCTCAAAAAAAAAAGTAGGTAACCTTTCGAACATTTCTTTTAATTTCAGTGATTTCAAGCGTGACGGAACCAGTTCCTGGATGGATCGAGAACTTCAATGGACCAGTAGGCATGCTAGTTGCTTGTGGCAAAGGTAAAATACAATAACTAATGTAAAATATAAATAAATAAAATTATGTAAAAAGGTACGATAGGTCGGACAACGTCGAAGATCTACAATCAATGTTAACGCGAACTGAAGAAGTCAGGGAAGGCCGGCCTGAGAAGAAGAATGAAGGCGAGCCGAACGCAAAGTGTAATTCTAAACAATTTACAACTAATATTATAACTAGAACTCTTCTTTGAAATCCTCTCATTACACAGAGACTTTGGCTTGTAACTGTTAAGCGATAAAATATGCTTTTCGTTCGTTGCCATCTAGCTTCAAGTAGCGGTAGCAACTGCTAAACGGTCGGGTAATCTGGGTTCAGCCACTGGACGCTAGATGTCGACTTAGTGCTAACCCGCGTTCCGGCGAACGCACTGTAGTATAGGCTCTGCTTCTCTTTTTATTTTACTCCTCTATGTGGATAGATTAGAGCATGAATACCGGTTTTCGATATTATCGAAAAACCGGAATATCGGACCAAATCTCCGATATTTCCGATATCGATATTGAACTTGTATAATACCGGTATTTCGATATTGACGTAGAGAGATCTTTTAAATATTTAAGTAAAATATTGCAATCTTATCACTTTAAGAGTCACACAGAATCATGCGTTTCTTATTTAACAATATTTATTAACCTTGAAATGGCTTTAAGTTTAAATTTACATCAACCGCCTTGTCCTATGGGCCATAGATTGACCACTACCACAAACAGTCTATTACGTCCCACGGCAAGGAACAGGTCTTGAAGGAGACCTGAGCTCACCATAGTCACCTCGGCGCCATAGCGCGGATTAGGGGCTTCATATACATCTTTAAAACAGGGCTTGAAACCGGTTTTTGCCCCCATACAAATAAACCGGTTTGTTTATCGTTCTTTCGTTTACTATTTCATGTTTAATAAGGCTATAAAATAATACGAAGTAATAACCTAAATACACTATGGAGTTCCACATAAAGAGTATAAAATAATTCTAAATATTTGGCTATTTCGGGGTTTTTTTAATTAACCGGTTACAAGCCCTGCTTTAAAATACACAAGAGCGCAACGAGCAAATTTACTAATGCGCAATCCGTCTTAGAGGACTAGGTATTAGACTGGGTGACGGGTTGGAAATAGCTGTAAATTAGTTTTTCCAGATATGATACCTAGTTAGTTCGTATTTTAGCACCCGCAAACATACCTAGATATCATACTTACCACAGACTCATCATTGTCCATTTTCCAGGAATCATGCGCAGTCTATACACGGATCCTTCTCTGGTGGCCGACTATATACCAGTGGATGTCTCTATCAAGAACATCATCGCTGCTGGTTGGGTCCGGGGAACAAAACCGTGAGTATAATTGCAAGGTACAATTATTGATTACAAGTTCTACTACTACTACAGCCTATTTGCGTCCAACTGCTGGGCACAGGCCTCCTCTCATCACGAGAGGGTTTAGGCTATAGTCCCCACGCGGGCCCAGTGCGGATTGAGGACTTCAAACACATCTTTGAATTACTTCGCAGTGCAGGTTCATCACGATGTTTTTCTTCACCGAAAAGCTCAGAGGTGAATTAAAATAGCATAGATTACAAGTTCGCTGCCGTTGAATGCAGAAAACTCTTCGAACACTCCAAAGTATTCGGGAATTCCGAAAAATCGACTACTGTTCACTATGTACCTACCGGCTATTCTGTAGGTACCTACACAACACGTTGTTGAACTACGTTGTTTTTCTTTCCGCATTCTCCACTTTCCTAAGGCTGACTGGAAGAGATCGCTACTTAGCAATAAGTCCGCCTGTTGTTTACCTATTAACGGTGTATCCTTTTTTGGGTTCCGAAGTCCACAAGGAACCCTTATAGTTTCGCCATGTCAGTCCGTCCGTCCGTCCGTCCGTCCGTCCGTCTGTCCGCACTATTGCTCAGAGATGCGTAGTTCTAGAAAGCTGTAATTTAGCACGAATATACATATTAGTTACGCTGACAAAGTGGTACAATAAAATTTTGAAAAATTTTTTTTTATAGGGTACCTCCCCTACTCGTAAAGTGGGGATGTATTTTTTTTTCTTGCGTACCCCATGGTGCGGCATATCGTTGAATAGGTCTTAAAAAATATTATGGGTTTGTTAAAACCATTTTTTGATTAAGTGATGCGTTTGTGAAATATTAAGCTTTAAAGTGCTATTTTTTGTTAGAGTCACGTGTCCCTCGCCCCCTGCCAGCTAAATGGTGGTATTTGGATGGCTGAAAAAAATCACGGTTATGGCATATATAACGTAGTTGAAAGGAAAACTATCACAGCTAAGTAGGCTGTACAAACTTACGAGTCATAGTCAGTGCCGGATTAAGACTACTTGATGCCCTAAGCAATCCATGCTTGGGTGCCCCCCCGCCCCGTCCCATCCATTAGTAACATAGCATCGATTTAAAAAAAAACGCATTTATTACAAGGAAATGTGAACGAAATAGATAATTACGTACCTTAGAATATTTATGAAAGACGAATATGTGCCGTTGGAATAACATACAATAAAATCTATTATTTATTTATTGAAATGTGACAGATGACACTGTGACTTGCGACTTTTCCTGGTATGAAATTCGCGGAAAATTATTTTTAAGTCCAACGATTTTAGCATGTCTGACTCTATATATAATATCGATAAAGAATCAAGCCTTTCCTGCAGCATCGTCGTTCTTTTTTCATTTTTAATAGTTTTTAATTTTGAAAATGATCGTTCGGCAGAGCAGTTTGTTATCATCATGCTTAAAAATATACGGAGGGCTGTGTGAACATTAGGGAATGCTGATTCAATTTTATCTTCGTGAATAATTTTGTATAACTGTGCGTGAGTTTGATGTGGATGTGAACTTGTACTAGGGCGAGGCAAATCACTGGAATTAAATTTTTTGGATATATAAGAATGGAACTGTTGAACTTCTGTTTCTAAATCGGTGCTGTCAAAGTCTTGTGGATATGAGTTTGCTAAATTTCTACAATGCTGGCTGTATTCTGAAGTTTGATCGGGAGACATAATTTTATCAGCATCTGGTATTTTAGTCAGGAATGAGAATTTGTCTGCTATTTCTTTGTATACCTCTCCCCTTCTTCGCATTTCTACATTTAATTTATCAATGACGCCATAAAAACTCATGACTTTAAATTGTTCTCTCGGGCTGAGACTTACTTCAGGAGCAGAACCATCATTGGGCATTTTCTTCCTTCGTCTTTGACGGGTGTTTTTAAAATCCACATCTGGTAGCTTCTCTTTTGCGCGGGCTTCTAAATTATCAAAGTCGCCCCTTAATTTTTCTAAAAAGTCGACCAGCGATTTGTATAGATTGGCGCACGTCTCTAGAGTGGACTTCCGAGTCTTGTAATACCTTGCTGACTTTTCGGAAGGTTTTCAAAATTTCGTCCCACATGACCAACATAAGTACGAATTCAAATTCCTGTAGTTTATCGGTCAAATTCGCTGCTTCTCTTCTGGTTTCTCCTTTTTGCATGTCATCCACGGAAATTTCGTCTAACGCATCAATTATTTTATTATATGCCTCTGAAATAGCAGACGTCGCTTTAGCATGTGCTTCCCATCTGGTGTCTGATAGAGACTTCAGTACATGTTCATTTTCCAGATGATTTTTTAACATCCGCCACCTAATGGTTGAACCAGAAAAAAAATTGTATAGATTTTGGACTAATGAAAAAAAATTTACAGCGGATAGGCAACAATCGACGGCGCTTCGACCTACTAGATTAAGAGAATGGGCTGCGCATGGGATATATATTGCAAACGGATTGGCCTCTAGAATCTTTTGCTGCATGCCATTGTAACGCCCAGACATATTTGAGGCATTATCATATGACTGGCCTCTGCATTTTGAAAAATCTAATCCACATTGTTCAACAAGGTATTGAAGTGTCTGCTTTGCCAGTTCGTCACCTGTGTGATGCGTTTTCAACTCAATAAATGTAAGAAAACGCTCTATTGGCTGCCCGTCTTTTACATAGCGAATAACTACGCTGAGCTGGTCCGTATGCGTCAAATCCGGCGTAGAATCTACTGATAAACTATAATATCCAGAATCTTTTATCTGCTCTATAATTTTCCCATGCACCTGTTGGGCCATTATCGCAATCAATTCTTCGCATATGGTTTTGGACATATATGATACGTTCCCTTTTCCGGCGTTTCCATATTTGGTTATGTGTGCCGCTAAAAAGGGATCAAATTGGCTTATAAGTTCCAGCAACCCCAAAAAATTTCCATTCTGTGGAGATCCGAATTTCTCTACTGTACCTCGAAAAGCAAGGCCTCTTTCTGCTAATGTACAAATAACAGCTATAACTCGCTGTAATACGTGTTCCCAGTAAACATTCTCTTCGTGAATTTGTTTTTCAAAACCGTGTTGTAAGCTTAAGCCTTGCCTGCGTGTTAAATATGTTAATAGACAATCTCTATGACTGGCACTCTTTTCGTGAATCTCAATCATTGTTTTGGTATTCCTCCAGTCACTAAAACCTGTTGATTTTACGAAAACTGAAGATTTTTCAGAGGAAAATAATTTACATACAAAACAGTACAGTGATCCTATAGACGGCGAATAAAGCAGCCACTCTCTTTTGTAATTTTCTCCGTTAGCCTTTCGGCCAAAGAATACTTTGTCAGGGCAGTAACGTGACGTTGAACCAAAAATTCGACGAGATTTTTCCAATGATCCATTATGATTTTGACAGTCATTCGGTCCGCGAGAAAGCCAATATCCTACGTCAACGATTGAAAATTCACGCCATAGCCCAGGGTCATTTTCTTGATTTCGTGTTCTGTTTATTTGAGTTTCACCTATTATGTCTTCAGTAGTGACCGACCGAAACATGTTATTTTGCCGAAACCGAAACCGAAACCGAAGGTTCGGTTTCATTTTAGTTTCGGCCGAAACCGAAACCGAAACCGAACCTTTTATAAAATAAAAATAAAAGTCCTTAAAAAGTCGAAAAAATTTTAGTAAGCCCGTTTTTTTCTAAAATTAATATCTCGCCGACCTATAATTACAGGTTTCTACTTTCAAAGATTTCATCATCATCATCATCATTTCAGCCGAAAGACGTCCACTGCTGGACATAGGCCTCCCCCAAGGATCGCCACTCAGACCGGTCCTGTGCTACTTGCTTCCACCGGTTTCCCGCGACCTTCACGAGGTCGTCGCTCCATCTTGTTGGAGGCCTACCGACAGCTCGTCTCCCGGTTCGCGGGAGCCACTCGAGAACTTTCCGGCCCCATCGGCCATCAGTCCTGCGAGCAATGTGCCCCGCCCACTGCCACTTAAGGCTCGCAATTCTTCGGGCTATGTCGGTGACCCCAGTTCTACTGCGGATATCCTCATTTCTGATTCTATCACGCAGAGAAACCCCGAGCATAGCCCTCTCCATTGCCCTCTGAGTGACTTTGAGCCTTCTTATGAGGCCCATCGTAAGCGCCCACGTCTCGGAACCATAAGTCATCACTGGCAACACACACTGGTCGAAGACTTTCGACTTGAGACACTGCGGTAATTTGGACGAAAAGACACTGCGAAGCTTCCCGAACGCTGCCCAGCCGAGTCGGATTCGACGATTGACCTCTTTCTCGAAATTGGACCTACCTAACTGGACTGTTTGTCCCAGGTATACATAATGGTCAACAACTTCGAGCGCAGAGCCTCCGATTATTACGGGAGTTGGCACAACATGGACATTAGACATAATTTTCGTCTTGTCCATGTTCATTTTAAGACCAACTCGATCGGAAATTCTGCTGAGGTCAGCGAGCATAATACTGAGGTCCTCCATGGTCTCAGCCATGACTACAATATCGTCGGCAAATCGAAGGTGAGA
Source organism: Aethes cnicana (assembly GCA_963971205.1). Taxonomy (NCBI): domain Eukaryota; kingdom Metazoa; phylum Arthropoda; class Insecta; order Lepidoptera; family Tortricidae; genus Aethes; species Aethes cnicana. The sequence continues at coordinate 4,689,128 of OZ020301.1, read as the reverse complement.
GATGTACTCGCCATTAACATTGATGCCTCGACCTTTCCAGTCCTGCACCTTGAAAGCATCCTCCAATGCAGCGGTGAACAGCTTCGGAGAGATCACGTCTCCTTGTCTGACTCCCCGCTGCAGTGGAATAGGCTTCGTGGTCTGGTCCTGTAGTCGGACGGACATGGTGGCATTTTCGTACAAACACTTCAACACTTCGATGTACCGGTAGTCAACTTGGCACCTCTGGAGAGACTTTGGTAGCCGGGTCTCTGCCGGGGATTAACTTTAGCACCCCCTGCCCCGCCGTTACCATGGCCGCTACCGGAGCTAGGAATAGCGGGGCCGCCGGGGACTGGGGGTCTGGGCATTGATTGTGGCACTTTCTTGGTCCCAAGTATATAGATCCCTTGGGGGGGATTGCCATAGTCGCCACGCTTGGCAGGCGGGTTGGCGACCGCAGTTTGATGAAGGTAGTTCTCGGAGGACGCTGCTGCCCATCCTCCGGTTTATCCCTTAGTCGCCTCTTACGACACCCACGGGAAGAGAGGGGGTGGTGCAATTCTTTGCCGGCACCACACGGACCAAGATTTTTTCAAAGATTTATCACAATGAAATTTCAGCACAGTTACAGAGGTTCTGTTTGAAAATTTAACTACCCTATAAAGTGAAAAAAATACATTATTTCAAATAAGGTACGATGTTGTAAGTTTCGGCGCGGCCGAAAGGTTCGGCCGTTTTTGGCCGAAACCGAAACTCGGGCCGAAACTTGATTTTTTGGCCGAAACTGGCCGAAACCGAAACCGAAACCGAAATTTCGGTCGGACACTAGTCTTCAGTATTATTAACGGTTTCAGATTCAGAATCTGAAGGTGAAGGTTCTTGAATCGTAACATTTTCTTTACAGTTTTTTGACGTTGATGGAATTGGAATATCAACTAATGATGATGGTTCAGATTGAAGTGGGCCGAAAAAACTTGTTAACTTTTTTGTCTTACTTATTGTTTCAGCATTTTTTCTTTTATTCTCTTCTGCGCATTTTCTTTTTTGTGCACCACTCAATTGTGAACGCTTCATGATTAAATCTAAGGAAAAACGAAAAAATAGTTGTTGGAGAAGGAGTTAAAGAGTACCTAAAAAAAAGCAAGTAGAAGCCATTTACTCCGAAGCCGAAGGCTTCAAAACCCTAAGAAATTCGATTCGATTCAAGATTAGCTAAAAGTGAATAGTAAATGATAAATTTCCCATGCAATTTTGCCCATTATGTTGACAGACAACGAAAAACATTGGGTATCGACACCTGAAATGTCTAGGCGCAGCGGTACAGAATATTTAATAGTACTAAATTTACGTACCGAATGGTCACGGAATCACCCGCCTGAATGTAGGAGGCGCGCAACACGCGCCCAACTCGCCGTCATTTGTTTCATCCGGAGATGGTGGAGTGCATCATTGGCCCGCGTAGTGGTACACCACACCACACACAATTGCAGCACGCACAGAGAGACGTCCTCGCACGCAAACATTGACACTTCATTCGAATTGTGATCGAAATCGTGTTGTTATGTAGGCCGTGTCCGCCCTGTGGCGGCGGCTCGGCTAGTGCTTCTGGTTAAGTCCGGAGAAGGTTGCGATTCGAATTCCGCACGAGCGAGAGCTATACTTGAAATTTTTACAGTAAAACCATAGTCAACTGTAAGCCTATTTCCTTTTCTATGTGACGTACAATGTACCTACGATACGAGTACGAAATAGGCAAAAAACTTTTTGCGTGCGGTCAAAATAAATAGGTACTTACAGATGAAGAAATATAGTAGTAGTTTTTTTTATTAATGATCAATTGAAAAATGTTTAAATTATGTATAGGTAACATTTATCATTTTTATTAGTTACAGGAAAGTGTTATTATTTTTTATTGTTAGGGTGGGCAAGGCAAGTAAGTACGTACCCCGAGTTTACTCTATATACATCCCTACTAACACGATAAGTTAAATAAAAGCTTGTTAAAACATGCAAATAAAATAATTAGTAACTTATTTACATTAGGTTAGGTAAAGCAAATTAACCACCAACATAACGGCCACGATTGCTCTTTCAAGCAAGAGTATATCAATCAATATCAATATTACCAAGAAGATACGTAAGCACGTTAGATACTGTATTGTCTGCCGGTGCCGACTCGACTCTGCCGTAAAATTATCCAAAATAGATTAAATAAACTTGTATTAATTACACCGCTTGCTAGAAACCTTCGGCTTCGGCTTCTTTGCGCAAATAAAATAAATAAGTGAGTAAGTAAACGCTTGAGATGAGACATTTTGACTTTGGATAAAATAAAAACCAAAAAATATCTAATATACTTACCTATTTACGTATCCAAACGAACAGTATTTGTTGACACACAATCACCACCGCACCGTAGGTTTATAGTTTACTTAAAGAAATAAATACTTGGTTGAGTTTTAATCACAATCCTCTCAAAACAAAACTAAACATTTTAAACATTCACATAAGCAGAAAGGAGTGAAGTGAGCAACAATACCATAGATAGACAATATATTACATAGATAGAGCGAGCAGGCATGCCCAGTTCAAATCTTGGAGCCCTTGGAGGTAATAAGTTATATTATAGGTACTATGTTTGTTACCTCCATGGTTAAAAGTTATCCCGTCAATAGAAAGAGAACATCGATGAGGCAAACGCCATCTCTTTCTAATGACTCGCGCGCCTATGACTTGCCTACTCTATATATATAGTATCTCTATGGTTATGAACTTATGACACCGAATCTCGAACGTCAACGCTCTTGTCAATTTAAAACGCGCGAATTTTAAAACGGCCCTGCCTTTTATGTGCTAGATAAGCAAAAAAAATTTTTTTTTTTTTTGCTGATTGTGGTGCCCCCTAAGACGTGATGCCCTAAGCAATTGCTTAATTTGCTTATGGGTTAATCCGGCACTGGTCATAGTCGACCAACTTATGAAATGATTAAAAAACCAATGATTTTTCTCGAGCGGCAGGGGCAGGGGCGTCGGGCGGGCACGTCATACCACAGGCTAGCTAGATGCTAATAAGTCTTAGAAAGGTACTGTGGGCATCGTCAACTTCGGAACCCTATACTTTGCGCGTGCCCGACACGCACTTGGCCGGTTTTTATATTTCCTGTGTTTTGTATATGGTGTTCAATAAAGAGTATTGTTGTTGTTGTACCTACAAAGTTTTTATTATGTATGCATATAAGCCTTGAGCCATCAGACGACGTGGAGATCTACAACTCCTGCGCCGGTCACCTGAACACCGTCACGATGGGCGAACTCGTGGAGATGGGCCGCAAGATGGCGCCCGAAATGCCGCTAAATGACATGCTGTGGAATACAGGGGGATCGCTAACGAGATATAAGAGCTACCACTACATTCGGGTGAGATATTGTCATGGAGGTAATAAGTACATCTGGAGCGAGTAGTATGAATTTCCAAATAATAAAAATCGAGCGCAAAGCCGTCAGCGCATAGGTCGTTTTTATTTACAATTTAAAACGTGTCCAAAATTTCACTCCAAGTTTTCTTCTTAGAAATTTTTCTTTTGTCTCTATCTATCGTTATTGGGTTAGATAAAGAGAGTGATACAAGCCCTTACGCCCCTCATCCCGGCGCATCTGGCACGAAATTTGGTCACAGAGGTCATGAATGGTCATCCAAGATATCTTGGATTAGGTAACATTAGTTCCAGGTATTAGTTACTATTTCCATGGATATTGTTGCCCAATCAGGGTTGCCATCTCTTAAAATTAAAAAGGGGGAATGCGCGAGTGGAAGACGAAAGGAAGAAGAGTCTTCTAAGAAAAATTGTGATGTCTTCTTTTCAGGTTCTACTATTTCATCTGCTGCCTGCCTTGCTCATAGATGCGTTGCTGTGGATACTGGGCAAGAAACCTATGTAAGTATTGTAGCAGGGGGTTGGTGCTATCTCGCGTAGTTGCTGTAGACACGGAGATCAGCAGTGGAACTTGAAGACACGGAGACTCGTTGGGCATCAGGATGATGTCTAGCTAATTAAGAAATCTAAATCTCGCAGACTGGCCCTAACACTTCCTAATTAATAAATAAATAGACTTTGCTTGAAATTCATGTTATATATTCAGAGATCATTACTTTACAAGAGACATCAAACGACTAAGTAAGTATAACAAAAGCAACACAATTCTACGCTTAAAAATACCTATATTCGAAAGAAAATGTGTCAACTCACCGATTATACTCGGCCAGTCTCCACAATTTATAATTCTGAAACGGATCCTCTCTCTTGATTAATGATTATATATTGACCATTCAAGATGAACCCAAAACTATATTCTGTTACGATATGTTAGTATTCTGTTATGACATCTCGGCAGTGAATGATGATTATATTGATGATGCCAATGACGATGATGATAATCTAGGTCCTGCCGCTAATAATTATGAATGTGTGTTGATGATGAGAAGATTATGATGAAGTGTTGTTATTGATGATGAGGATGATTTTGATGATGATGACGAAAGAGGCGATGGTAATGATAATAATGTTACAAACAACCTTTTCCAGGCTATTCAAACTTCAGAGAAGAATATACATAGCGAACATAGCTCTGCGCTACTACATCACAAAGCAGTGGACATTCTCCAACAAAAACTTCGTCCTGCTCCGATCCAAGATAAAAAAGGAGGACAAAGAACAATTCTATTACGACGTGGAGAACATTGACAGATATGATTACTTCTTCCAATGCATTGTCGGAGGAAGACGGTATCTCTTAAAGGAGAAAGATGAAGATCTCCCCAAAGCAAAAGCTCATTATAAAAGGTAACTAGATGGCCGCCTTGGCTTTGCCTTCGTAGATATACTACTATACAAACCTTCCCTGAACACTAGAGTAGGGCCATTAGCAACTGTCCATCGGAGCAATAAATCATTTTTATCATACTCTCTCGCTCGCACTCGGGGGCTTATGGCGAGCGTAAGTGATGCGTGTAGCAGCGTCGTGCTGCTATCGATAGATCTTTGTAAGAAAAATCCTTATACATATTTATTGATATTTATTGATTAAAAAAAGTATTTATAATTGATGCTAGTACAACTACGAATATAAGGGACAAAGAATAATAACAATAACAAAAATAGATAACAAACGGGTACTTAAACAAACGATAGATAAGCCATCTTAGTAGATGGCTCATTAGTATGAGTCATATGAGTACATGGCTTATTCTAATAATAACATGAAAATACCACGCGTAATAATAAACGCAATTCAATAACAAGCGAAAATTCCAACGCAGGTAGCTAACTATCGAGTGTGTTGCACATCCTTGCTGACAGCGGGTTTTATTGCTCCGATGGACAGTTGCTAATGGCCCTACTATAACAAACACTACAATAAAGAATCAGCCAAATCGGTCCAGCTGTTTTCGACTTTCAGCCAGACTAACGCACGGCAGTTGATTTTTATATAAAGCACTAGATTTGCACGGGTTTACCTACTACTTATACGAACCTTCGCTGAACACTAATAAATACAACAAAAAATGCCGCATAAGCAGTATGTTTACCAAATTTCAACTCAACCAGTTCAGTACTTTTGGACAAATTGGCAGTGACAGACGGACAGGTCCTAACAAGGGCTCCGTTTTTTTCCCTTTGAGGTGCGGAAGGAAATCTATAAAAGAAAAACTAAAATTTTCTAATGTAATGTAACTGGAAATAATATACTTACCTAAGTATATTACCTAAGTACTTAGAAGGCGCGCGGTGAAGCACTTAAGCCGTTGACGCAGAGTCTATTTTTGCTTAATCCACGCGCCTTCTAAGTTGTGTAAACATTTAACATGTTTTCTTTTCAGGATGTACGTACTGGATAAAGTGGTGCAATGCATTTTCTACGGCTACCTGTTCTGGTGGATAGTCAACTTGAACGTCGTACAGAACTTCGCTCACTCTTGTAGAGTAAACCTCATCGCTATCGCATAACAGTATAGTTGTTAGGTTATAGTTTTGGCTAATCCACTTGAGAAGAACAATGCTTTTGTTTCACTAACAGCAAAATAACGGCTAGGTTGTAAAAGTCCTTATTCATCGTGTCAACCAAAAGACGTCCTCTGCTGGACATTGGCGTTCCATTCAGACCGTTCTGGTGCCACTCGCATCCACCGCAATCCCACGACCTTCACCGGGTCGTCGCTCCATCTCCATCTTTCAGTCCTTATTATTTCAATGTCTCTTATCTCCATGAAGAACTAGTTCACTAACAGAAAAAGGGCTAATAGAAAATGATTCTCAGGTAGACGCCGAGACTGATTTTGTAAACGCCACTCATTGGGAGTCGATAATCAGTTGAACTTTTAAGGACTCCAGTGGATTATCCAAAATTTTATATAACATTACTGCTTTAGTGTGTAAGCCATCTGCTCAGTAAGAGTGAATGGCCGAGCGAGTTGGTACCATAGGTCTTTTGTCAATGTAAGAAATATTTTTTTATACCAATATGAAACCTAATTTTATAATATGTTTTTGTCCAAATAGATACTGTCTTTACTTGGTGTTCCATTGTTTAATGTAGTCGATCATTGTCATGTTATGGGTAAATATAGAGGTCCTGCAACAAAAGGACAAATGCAATGAATAATACTTTAAACAAATACGAATGTTTAGATGAGACTTTGCCAAAAAGAAGTGCTAAATAGGTAGTAACGAATTATCTTTATATTAAGTAAATATTTCGATAGAACAAGTTTCATATATATTCTAATAATCAAGTTCAACTATAACAAAATCCTCATATGAAAAAATGTACAAACTTTTGTTGTGTCATTTTAATTTGTTTGTTGTGTTCAATTGTAAAATAAGAAGGTTTTGTTTCTATTTAATAGATGTATTTTTCATGACGCTTTTTATAGTTTCATTTTATAACCTCTTAACTGTTTTCAAATAAGAAATATTCGCCATAGTTTTCGAAAGTTTTTAGGTGTCTTAAATGAAAAATAGTTATTCATTTAAAAGAAGAAATTTATATTTTCAAAAACATGTGAGCAAATCACAATTTCAAGACCAATTATCAATTCAATATAAATTTTAAATAATCTAAGCCTATTGCGTAGTTATTATAAAATTCACCTTAAAATTAATAATCAATATAAAAATAGTTATCACAATGAGTTGCTTACAAATTATACAAGCACCTTTAATTATATTTACATTAAAACTAAAACACAGATATACAATATCTAAAAGTAAAAAAAAAAAAACATTCTAAGAAAACTTAAAAAGTACTAATAGTGAAGTAATTAATCTAATGTAGTCTTCTGGTTTTAAAATTATCTCTAGGAACAGCCCTGAAACACTGTTCCAATATTTTTATTTAACTTGAAAAAAAAAGAGAAAATTCACCAGAACTATTTGAAATATTTTAAAGACTTATAAGAAACTATTAGCAATACTGGCAAATGTTTAAATAGAAATGTAAGTCTGTGACAATTAATTTAGCCTTAATACAGGGCTTATTTCCATAAATATTTGAAATAACACTAAATTACTGGCCCCTTATGTATAAATTATATTTATGTATTTACAATAATAAAACATTATACAATCAAAACATTAAGAAAATAAAATAAATATTTTCTTAAATGTCACTGGCATAAAAAAGCAAATTAAAAAATATGTACCTCGTAATATTATTCTTGACTACAATATAGGTACTTACAATATGAAATCAATAAGTAACAATGTTCTTTTTCATTATTATTTATATTAATCAGATTAGGTTGCTAATGATAATATTATGTATACCTATTTATGAATAATATTAATTTGAGCAATGTTAAACTTAACATAACTATGAGCAAATTTAATATCAGTCAAACATATAAATAACATCTACATTTTAATTACCTAGGTAGGTACCATTGTAACACATGTAACGGCAAGAAGTTCTATTGCATTGTTTTAACTTCTTTGAAATCTGATAATTTAATACTTTAAACAATAAAAAATAAACATACAAAATGGTGTCCGAAAATCACACCCAGTATCTTTTTCAAATGTTTTACTTGTAAATTATCGTATTTTTTTGTTCTTGTACACTTTACACTACCACAGAAGAAGTAAACCTAAAAGGACAACCTTTATACAAACAGGCGTACGACCGAAATAATTGTTGAATGTGATAAAAGATGTCGCTGTCTGTTCAGCCTGTATGAAAATTTGAAGCGCCCCTGGATGTTGCTCGCATACAGAGATTTTCTGACGTACACCGCAATGCAAGGAGATTGTCAGTCTGTAATAATTACCTTGTCTCTGATATTACTTGGCAGTTTAAGTAGTGTATAAACACACTTCTATCACAGCACAGCTAAACTCGTCCCTCATAGAGCCTGTTCTTAGATAGCATCTAAAAACACTTTCAGATCCACATTGTCCAAAATTTTCCTATCACTCCGAAACATCAAGAACGACATCTCTTCTTAAATCCATAACTTTCAAAGTGGACCCTCGTCTTGACCCAAATTTGGTAACAGGCTCATCAAACTCGCTGCCATCGTCTAAAACTTCTAAATACCTACACTCGTCTTCGCTGTCAGACTGTCTGATAACTTTATAATATTCATCGCTAGACTCCCCCGAGTCACTTTTGAAACCATCATTAGTTAAGGATTCATCTTTGTTTATTAACGAATCCCTTCTATCGAAGACCTTTTGCACATGGATTATGTCATTGACTTTTTCTTTCACGCTTCCAACCGAATCATAAACTTTATCCCCGAGTCTGTGACTTAGCTCTTTGAGTCTCTCACTGTGAGTCTTAAAGAAGGAAGGTCGGCGTTCTTCATTGAATTGTGGATCGGAATGCTCCGTATCTGTATCGACAGCGATCTCGCAAGGAACGTAGATATCTTTGTGACATTTGCGATTTTTCATCTGTTTGCTTCCTATAACGAAATTGCTCTTGTTTTTTTCTAATGTCCTGAACATTATCTTGAAAGCGAGTCGGTATATTGACAGTATGATGAGGATGGCTCCAGTCGGGATCAGCAGGTAGATGGCGCCTTGTTCGACAAAAGGCAAGATGTTCAAGTACATGTTGAAACGTTCTTCCAAATTCTTCGGGAGTGAAAACATTCTCTGAAAATAAAGAGGATAGATTTTAGAACAGTTATGGAAAGTATACATAGTACAGTAAGCAGTAGAAATAGCTGCAGTGTAAGTTTTCGAAATGACCTGTACATGTTGCTGGTGGTAGTACCTGGCACAAGGTCCGTATGGATGGCTACCACCGCCTAACTCGCTAATCTACCGCCAATTTGAAGTCAATCAGTCCAGTAGTTTCAGAAAAATATTGGCTAGTACAGACGGACAGGCAGACACGCTAGTGATCCTATAAGGATTCATCATATCAGACGAAAGACGTCCACTGCTGGACATAGCTAGCCTATTATTCGGTATGAATACCATTGAAAATCATTATGATGGGCAACTACGGTACGTAACCCTACACTGCACGTGACTTGAAAAACCAACTTACAATATCAAACCACAGCATCGGCAGATACATGTTGGCGAATTTGTCCGCATTCGTGATCCTGCTGATGTCTCCCAACGCCATGTTGATTTGGATCTTGGCGCTCACGTCCAAGGGAAGGCCGGAGTCGGGCTGGATCCAGAATCTGGACGACAAAGGGTTGGGTTAGTAAGTATAGAAGCCACCACAACCACAAAAGACTACGTCCCACGTGAAACTTAGAAGTGTGAGCGGGATTCGGACCCACAACGCTCTGCATGAGAGGCGGTAACTAGGTCAAAGCAGTATGCTAGGGGGTCCGGTCTGTTCATGCTTGCAAGGACGTTTAAAAATAATCATTAGCTTTAAATATATTACTAAGTCAAACATTTTAAGCGAGAGACCTCATCATGTTCTTATTGACATGTATTAATGAACTCTTTTATACATGATGTATTTCATTATTTATTGTCATTTTGAGACTGTCGACATCTATGGAATTTATATTTATTTGACAATGGAGGCCATCTCCATAATTTTTTTTTTCTTGACCCTTGGAGACTATACATCTCTAAGATCTTAGATTTAAGTTTAAGTTAGGGACTATACATCCCTTCAATGTAATTGTAGTACGTACCGATATGTATATTTTATACATGTAATGTAAATGTTATAACTATGTGTACATTTTGAAAAAAGGCCTTCTCCTTGAGTTTGTTGCGGCGCTTCTTCTCAAGCAATGGGTCTAGGAAGCGCTAGTAAATTCTTTTCTGACGTGTAAAAGTGCCCCTATGTGGCCAATTTGCTGAATAAATGATTGAATTTTGAATTTTGAATTTTTGCTACCAACCACTATTTTCTCTAAGTATCCAACCACGACCACAACAGACAATTTACGTCTCACTGGTGGGCACAGGCTCTCATCACGGGAGGTTTTGGACTATAGTCTCGTAAAGCCTAGATTAGAGACTTCACTTTTACAACCTTGAATTACTTCGGGAGCGTTCAAGTATTATGTAACGCAATTTTTTGAGATTTTTGATTCCCCCTCCCCCCATGTAACCTACCACTACTACTACTACAGCCTATTTGCGTCCCACTGCTGGGCACAGGCCTTCTCTCATCACGAGAGAGTTTGGGCTATAGTCCCCAAACGGGCCCAGTGCGGATTGCGGACTTCACACACATCTTTGAATTACTTCGCAGATTCTTTCGCTATTGAATTACTCACCTAGTCTCATGTTTTTCCTGGGTCGGGGATAGTCCTTCCACCTTGCTGAACAGGATATCATCGCCCTTGTAGAAATGAGGGTAGGACAGCGCGATCGGGAAGCCGTAGTAGCAGTCTCTCACGTCGATCAATCCTTCGGGAAGACAGATGTCTGAAAGAGGTGGAAGATTACGTTTCAGTGCTTGGAAGGAGATAGAGAGGCAGTAAAGGCGATTGGCTACTTGATTTACTGCTTTTTAGGGTTCCGAAGTCCACAAGGAACCCTTATAGTTTCGCCATGTCCGTCTGTCCGCACTATTGCTCGGAGATGCATAATTTGACATGAATATATCTACATATTAGTTACGCTGACAAAGTGGTACAATAAAATTTTGAAATATATTTTTTAATAGGGTACCTCCCCTAAATCCTCCCCACATAAAGTGGGGATGTAATTTTTTTTTCTTGTGTACCCCATGGTACGGCATATCGTTGAATAGGTCTTAAAAAAATATTGTGAGTTTGTTAAAACCATTTTTTGATTAAGTGATGCGTTTGTGAAATATTAAGCTTTAAAATGCTATTTTTTGTTAGAGTCACGTGTCCCCCCCCCCCCTCCTGCCAGCTAAATGGTGGTATTTGGATGGCTGAAAAAAAATCACGGTTGTAGCATATATAACGTATTTGAAAGGAAAACTATCACAGCTAAGTAGGCTGTACAAACTTACGAGTAATAGTCGACCAACTTATGAAATGATTAAAAAACCAATGATTTTTCTCGAGCGGCAGGGGCGTCGGGCGGGTACGTCACACCACAGGCTAGCTAGATGCTAATAAGTCTTAGAAAGGTACTGTAGGCATCGTCTACTTCGGAACCGTATACTTTGCGCGTGGCCCGATACGCACTTGGCCGGTTTTTTTACTTTATTCAACGTCCAAACGCAGCTTTCATTAATATTTAAATAGTGTACCTACCTAATCGTTCTTTCGGATTCGCTCGCATCGCAACTAGCATTATATTTGTGACTTTTTTAAATTATTTTATGGATTGACTTTTGTCTTGTACCGAATTGAAGGGAATTAAAAAGTTTATTTAATACTTAAATCCTTAAATCAGATGGTTTTTAGAATACTTCCTATGCATGGTCTCATCTCGGTTGTTTTATCTAATTTTGAAGTGCAGAGTCCTTGTAAATATTATGTATGTAATAAGAAATCTTCCTACTGAACATTATTACAAGTTGGAGTTAGAATTTACTAAAGTTGAATCTGAGTTAGTATTTTAGGACACTAAAAAAACTTCACTTGACACTAGGGCTTCCAATCCCGGGATCCCGGGATCCCGGGATCCCGGGATCCCGCCTATTTTTTAGGGCTTTTTCAATCCCGGGATTTCTATTTCAATCCCGGGATCCCGGGATTGAGTTTCCTATCAAAATAATCGATCTTCATCTATGATTTAAAGATAATTTACTGAGGTATTCATTCATTTTATCAGCCGCAAGACCGATCTTGTGCCATAGAAATCCGCGGGACCCTTCGGACCTTCACCTGGTCGTCATAACATCTTTTTGGAGGCTTTTGATATCTCCTCTCCCGGTTTGCGGTTGTCATTTGAGAACTTTCTCAAATATTAGAGTTACTACTGAAGTTTCGCAATCCTTCCGATTCTTCGGACTATGTCGGTGATCCTAGTTCTATTGAGGTCCACATATCATCATTTTTATTGTATCAAACACAAATTAGCCCTCTACGTTGCCGTTTGAATGAACTTGAGTTTTTTTATGAGGCACATCATTGGCGCCCACGTCTTATCCTTTAGTTAAATATCACTGGCGAAGTGGCGACACACAATAGCCAAAGACTTGAGACTGTGAAAATGTGAACGAAAAAACCACTGCAATGCTTCCCGAACTCCCGATCGATGCTCAGCCGAGTCTAAAAAAATTATGTTTCTCATTGAAATAACTAAACATACCTAATTGGACATTTTCTTCCTGGTTTACAAAATCGTCCCCTTTCGAGCACAGAACCCGACTGTTACGGGAGTTGGTAGTTACCTACAACATGGACATTAGAGACAATAGATAATATACAACCAAGTCGGTTGAAGACTCTTCTGTGATCAATAAATATAGCACTGAGATCTTCCAGGTTCCAGGGGTTCAGGATTTACTACCTATACTATCATCGGTAAGTCGAATATGAGTAGTAACTACCAACTCCTCATGTAGATTATTGATGCCTCGTTTTCAGTTCAGAACCATGAAATCATCCTTGACTGCAGCTTTGTGTAATTCTCCGCATCAGAGGAATAGGATTTGTGCTCTTCTGTGTCGAACGGGCGGCAGTGGCGTTTTCGTACAGAAACTTCAACATTTCGAAATAGAGAGTGGTACAGTCAAAAGCCAGAGGCTGGTGCGGGGAGATTGCAGTACAGCCCTTGGGCTGTTGTGGAGTATGGTATCAATAGAGTCAAATGATTTCTCGTTATAGGCGTAATCCACGAATGCCATGTAATGTGGGTGTTATTTGCTTCGGTCTTCTGTATGACCATCCGGTCGGTAAGTTTAAGTACTGTAGCCCTTTCTGAAATCGACTTTTTTAGTATTCAGGAAGTAGTCAAACCTGCGCGAAAGACGGTGGGTGATACGATAACTCTCAAAAACAGCTTGTAATCATGAGACGGCGTTAGGATGGATCTATAATCCTTCAGTAAGGTTAAGGATTCATGTAAGCCATCTTGTAAAACTTCTGCCTGAACTGTTTAAAACAATTTGCGATTTGATTTGTATTAAGATATTTTGTATATAGACTTAAATTTGGTATATTTTTGCGTAATGAAACTACCATCACATACAAGCAGTACTCAATCCCGGGATCCCGGGATCCCGGGATTGACTGCGGCAATCCCGATATTAATCCCGGGATTACGATAGTCCCGGGATTTGGAAGCCCTACTTGACACCGACTTTGTAGGCTGTCGGAGTTTGAAGTAGTGCTCCTGGTCGTGACCGTGTTTCGTGTACCCGTAGCCGAATCTCCGTTGCCGTGTTACTCGGCAACGGAGATCCGCTCCGTTTGCTCCGTGTGCTTCGGCTACGTGTAATTAAGATACGTAGCTACGTGTACACGGAGATACGTAGCTACGTGTACACGGAGATACGTATCTTATTTATACCTGAGATTTTTGATTCTCATCGGGTGGCTTATTTCGTACTAAATAGTCATCGGCTGCATACACATACAAAAAAAGGCACCGGTGAGATTCAAAAATCACACCAATCCCACCTCTGGTTTTTTTTTGTACAAACTCATAATGGCTGGTTATCAGAGAACAGAATAATACCAATATGTAATTACTTAAAAAAAAAAACATCTGGAATCAAATCAATGCAAAGACCACGAGTATAACACATAATGCGAAGGGTCCGTTCAACACAAGCTCTCTTTCAACAACCGAGCGGAGCGGAGCCGAAGCCTAGATTCGCGGGAACGTAGCCGAATCCAGAAACGGATACGTATCTTTGACGTGACCGTGTAGTACGGGATCTTAGCACCGCCGGTGCTAAGGCTACGTAGCTACGGTTCCGCGTGTAACACGTATATCACAAGCCCTAGTTTGAAGTCGAGTTTTATTTTTTCATTTAAATTTTTTTTTCAGATACAGTTTGCATACATGTGTACGATGGGACCTCTCGCTGTAGTCTTTGAAATTGATGCCAATATCATATGCGTGCTAAGAAATTTTGAGGAGTTCCCTCATTTTCTTAAGGATTCCATCATCAGAACTGAACCAAATTAAAATGGGACCAATACAGAGGTACCATTTTTTGATTAAAAAAAGAACCATCGAAATCGGTGCACAATTGACGGAGTTAATCGCGGAACATACATACAAAAAAAAACATACAGACAAATTGAGAACCTTCCCCTTTTTTTAGGAAGATGAAGCGATGAAAATTTGCATAAAAATAACTTACCGTCTCTACAGAAGCACTTGTTTTCCGGTATGTGTTTTCCGTTGTCGAACAGGTGTTCTGGGAAGGTGTACATGTAAGCTTTGAGGCCGCTTTTCACTCCTTCTTTCACTGGGATCTGGAAAGAAGAAGAACATCATGAGCTCTATTAAATGGCAAACAAGGTGGTGGTAAAATGTCCCACTTCAGAAGATGGTATCTAATGAGGCGGGCACAAGACTCTCTTAAGTCCAACCTACCTTCAATGAACTAACGGTCCTGCCTAGCAACTCCCAGCTGTCTGCCAATTTATCTAATAAGTACTATCGTACCAGTAGCGACGCGTACCACCCCGCACCAAAACAGGTTACCTCACCCCGCCCGCGGCGAACGTTCGCGTCTTAACATAACCAAAACCAAACCATGCAGTCGGAACGGGCAATCACACACACACACACACACGCGCACGTATTTGCACACCATATCATTATAGCGTGGTTCTATTTTTATGGAGTGTCGCGGTTGTACTATTACTCGATACTCTTAAATACAAACTAAACAGCGACGCAGCTCGACAAAGGCAAAGGTTTAGTGCACTTACTCAAGTTAATGGGTCACCCGAGATTAGTTGCGTTTTAGAAAGTGGCCGTACTCATTGTCCTTAAAACACTTCAAACTCACCAGCGGCGCCGCTCGACAGAGGCTCTTCCTGTAGAACAGCACCGACTCGTTCCTGGTGACTCCTCCCCGGAACTTGGTGCCGTCGGAGGCTCCCCGCACGTTGGAGCAGTGCTCCCCGTGCCACTGCGGCAGGTCAGGGGAGCCCCGGTACGTGTCGATGAGCCCTGAGTCCCTGACGTCAGTCTCCCCAGTGTAAATAGTTTCGAAGTCGCCCTCAAAGTCGTACATCTGGAAGAGAAGTTTATTCTTAAGAGGATCGTGAGCTTAACCCCTTTTCAGACTGAAGAAATTTAAATCAGTTGCTGTCTAATAGGCGCGGGCGGAGCAACAAAATGTGCGATAAGGACAACTGCAGCTCCGTCGTAAAAAATCCGACGTAAAAAACTCAGAAATCGGCGTTTCGTTCCCGACATTTTCCTCCTCCAAAATTAAACCAATCGTAATGAAATTTTGGAAACTGGATGAAAAGGAAATTATCTGTGTCGGACCGGTTTGATTTTTGCGTTTATTATTGTGGTTTTTGTACTATATACCAGGCTTTGCTTTGCGGCCTATTCAATCGGGCCGTTTTCAGCACTGTTTGGAGTCACCTAGTTCTATTAAGAACAAAAATATCACTAAAAGCAAAACGTATCGACACAGATACTGACGAAATTGATCTTATTTCAAAAAATCATTGATCTACGATCAAAATCCAAACAAACGTTCTCGACATATTCCTCATATGTCGAGAACGTTCGTATGGAAAAATGACCACTAGCGTGTCCTCAAACGTCTTTAGGGTTATGTTTTTCGAGTGTTTACGATTCTCACATATGATAAGTACTCTGATTGAGTTTTTCAATTCAATTCAATCATTTACTTATTCGGCAAATTGACCACATTTGAGCACTTTTACACGTCAGAAAATTAAATGAATCTACCAGCGCTTGCTAGCCCATTGCTGAGAACAAGACAGACAAAAAAAAATATTAAAAGCAAATATACAAAATTATTGTACGTGTATGTATGTATGTTTGTCCACGTTTTTGTCCGAAGCTGTATATCGGATCTTGACGCTTACATTCAATAGTAAGTCGTATTATATAGTAAGTAGTAGTCGGTATCAAGTAAGCTGAAGGGCAAACGTATTTATTTTACATGCTTTTATTTAGCTTCACCTGTCCCGATGTTTAATTGTCTGTCTGTCTGTAATCAATTTAATTTGATCCGATGTTGGAAGTTGGAACCACAAGGTGCACCTTCTAGTTCCAACATTAGATCAACTCTATGTCATAATAATTTTGCATTGTTATCCGATTTACACATGCATACAACATTTCAACTCAATCGGTACTAGGAAGTGGATCAAATTTAACTTGCAAATTAAATTGATTACAGACAGACAGACAATTAAACATCGAGACAGGTGAAGCTAAATAAAAGCTTGTAAAATAATGGCCATAGGAACTCGGAAGTTAAACGACACAACCTTATCGAGTTTGGACTCGTTTGATGCGTCTTGACGAGTACTTTAAGGCATTCACTGCCACTTCTTTTTACGAACTTTCGCCAGGTGCCACATCTGTCATTAAGGGAACATTGCAACGCACATGTGCGTTCAAGGCACTGCGGGAAAGTCAGCAAAACGCATATAGGCGTCGGTGGCAGTGAATGCGTTAAAAGAAGCTCGTTTTTAATAAAGATTTTTTAATTTATAGCTTGTTAATGATTCACTGCTACTGATCACAGTGATCACTTCATTCAAGAACTTCGAACAGTTTAAAGTAAACTTACCCGATCAATCAGTCCCAGCTTGTCAAAGTAGATCCAGCCGGGCATGAAGGTGTTGCCCAGGGTCATCAGATTGGATTTGTAACCCATCATGAACTCTTTTGCGGTCATCATGACCAGGGGTTGGATGTCGGAGAGGGTTATCAGGTTGTTCAGGCCGAGACGCGTGAGGAACGACTGTTTCGCCACTACGTCTGCTATGCTCTGGAAGAAGGATAGTTATGTGTCAAGTATATTGAAAGTCCAAGTGTTTGATGTGGTAGGACCTGGTACTAGATCCGTCCGGCCAACCAACTACCACCCTTTTAACCGGTAACCTGCCGCTAAATGGACACAGGTTTCTTTTTTTAATGCCTAAAGCCGACAAATGAGCATGCGGTTTACAGGTTACGCCTTAGTAAACTTAAAAGGAGATCTCACACAATTTACTTATATAATTGTAATAGGAGTGGTCACACTGTTGTGTTCCGGTGAGGGGTTAAGGCAGCCGGTAAAATTACTAGCACAGAGGCATTCCAACTTAGGCCTCAGGGTGGGCAACGCATTCGAGATCTTATGGTTTCTTATCATTTTCTTAATAAGTAATCATAAGATTTCGGTGTCCATGGGCCCAAGTGACCGCTTTACATCAGGTGGCCTGTGGGCTCGTTTGCCTAACATACTCATGTTTGCCTAATATTACATGCAAAATGACTGGAGAGCGCCGCACCATCCCTCAGTACAACGACAGGTTGATTCGTTTTAATTTTCAATCCTTAGAATCAAGGGCAGGCCTAACCTTACAGATTTAATAACATTACATAAAATTCTGCACAGTGATCTTGACACTGATCTTCTGAGTCTCATCTCTTTAGTAGCGATCAAAAGGAACACGAGATCTCAAAAAATATTTAGCTCACCTCTATCTAATAATGAGAGGAGGCCTGTGCCCAGCAGTGGGACGCAAATAGGCTGTAGTAGTAGTAGTAGTATGTAATAATAATGTTTCATATAATGCTCCAATTTTCCGAATGTGCCGCCAATACAACAATCTAGTCATTGCAGATATGGATATATTTTCTGACAATCGAAATAAATTTAGAAGAGCATTAGTCAATTTCTTTCGAAAACCAAGTTAAATTTTTATTTACTTTCAGTGTATCATTTCATTAATTAAGTAATTTTATCTTCACTGTATCATTTCTAGTGCAATGCTGTGTACAATTATTATTGTGTTGTTACCACTTAAGTATTTTTTGTATACTATAACCTATGTTCAATGTTTGGTTCTCAACATGTTATTGTACCTTAATAAAATAAAATAAAAATAAAAATACCACATAAAAATACTTGGTAGGTGTGTAAGGTCAGTCGGAGCATAGAAAAATAAGGTAAAGAACAGACAACCTTCAAACAAATCAGCGTACGCCCGAAATAAGTGTTAAATGCGACAATAGATGTTGCTGCCTAGGTACCCTGCATATAAGTAACTTTGAACTCCATGAGCAACATCTAGATGGCGCTGTACAGGCGAAGTATGAAAAGTTGAAGCTCCCAGGCTATTTCAGATGTACGCCGTAATGTAAGGAGATTTACAGTCTTGGTCGGGGCAAGTGCGTCGGGGATAATTATCACCACCACAGCCTATTTACGTCCCACTGCTGGGCACAAAAGGGTTTGGGCCAATAGTCACCACACGGGCACAGTGCGGATTGGGAACTTCCTTCAAGCACATTTTAAATTAAACTATCCTTTTCTTTCACCGAAAACTTTGAAAAGAGATTTGAACTCTCCATCTTCTGAAGAGCGGTCGGCTTAATCACTAGGATACTACGGCATTAAAAAATAAAATAGGTAGCAATATTAACTTAAATCTTGGATATAAAACATTTTATTGTCTAACCGAGAGGATAAAACTTCATTTATTGCTAAAATGTCCTTATTATAATACCTAGTCATTATATTTTTATTAACACCTTTGGCCTCAACCTTGTCTCGTGCTTCTCTTGAACTTGTCACAATGCATATTTAATGTAATTCCAGGAACTGTACCGTTACAACTTTGCCGAAATAAATGTGTAACACTAGTTTTTAACAATTAAGTGACATTCATGTTTCGATTTATCTTTTAAAAAAGTGCTTTTATTTTTAATACAACAATCCACACTGAATCCATATTAATATTATAAATGCGAAAGTAACTATGTCTGTCTGTCTGTCTGTTACCGCTTCACGCTTCAACCGTTGGACCGATTGAGATGAAATTTGGCATGCAGATAGTTGGGGTCCCGAGAAAGGACATAGGCTACTTTGTATCCCGGAAAAACGCGTAGTTCCCGCGGGAACGCGATAACCGAATTCCACGCGGGCGAAGTCGCGGGCAGAAGCTAGTATTATATAAATGCGAAAGTAACTGTCTGTCTGTCTGTCTGTTACCTCTACACGCTTTAACCGCTGGACCGATTTGGATGAAATTTGGTATAGAGATAGTTGGAGTCCCGGGAAAGGACATAGGCTACTTTTTATCCCGGAAAAACGCATAGTTCCTGCGGCGTAAGTCAATTCAATTCAATCATTTATTCAGCAAATTGGCCACATAGGGGCACTTTTACACGTCAGAAAAAGAATTTACCAGCATTCGCGAACATAGTGTATTCAATAAATGATAGAGTGTATGCATAGCCACGATTCTATTATGATGGGTACTAGATTTGTATGTCTCAAGGATTCACAATCAGCCGGAGAAAAATGGCTCCGTCAAAACGGGTGCCCGAACAGCTCGGGCACCCGTTTGGCCTTCGTTATACAGAGGCGTTATTAGCATATTGGAACGTTTTTTCTAATGTCAGTTTGCTCCATATATTTTGACATATTCTGGTAGGCACTGTTCGTCCATATGTTATTACTTATTATAGGTCAAATGGTCTGATGCTCACAGTTGAAGACGCATCAAGTGTTGCAACATTTTTGCTTCTAAATAGCAAATACCGTATATGTACAATTTCGAAATCTAAAGGTTACTTGTTTACTAAGTACTGACATAGAGCATCAAATACCAAGTAGATAGGTATTAAGTTTAATCTGGAAAGATACAAAAGTAGACATAGGTAGTACATGTGATTTAAAAGGAATTGAGTTTATTTTCAACTCGTTGCTACGAAGAAGGGAAGTACTAAATAGTAAAAAATTGGCTGTCTATAAAGTCTGTTTACGGACGGTAATTTCATTTGATAACGTCACGTTCCGGCCAATCGTGCCTTCTCTATCGCTTGTTCCACGCTCTCGCTTGCACCGTAACGTTACTGTTGCGTCATGTTTTATCGTGCGCGCAGCCAGCGTTCATCGATTAATAAGAAGTTATTAAGTACGTAAAAAAAATACCCAGTTCTTACCTAACGCCGCGTTTTAATTTTAAACTTGACAGATTGTCTATGGATGGAGCAAATGTCAAATTGTAACCGCCCGTAGGCAAAACAAGGCGTTGTTTGGATATAAGTATGTATGTATATACGAATCTCGTCGCCCAATACGAGATGTGAAAGCCATTAAAGATGAAGAAAAAAAAGTGTATAGGTACGAACCGGGCATAAGACGTTTAACCACCTACTTCGAAGTAGACGTAAATCAAAAAGAATTTCACGTTAATATAAGGTGAGTCGGGCCATGTGCGCCTGTGGGGTAACTGCGCCTAAACAGATTTTTAGAACCAATGCCTTGTGAATAGTGCCAATGCTTACCTATTGCAGTGGGATTGTGTTATATTTGGTTCATTTATGGAAGATTTCAGTAGTTGAGTAATATTTATAGCTATAGATATATTTGTGGTAGGCGCACTTACCCCGCCCTGGCGCACTTGCCCCGACTGACCTTAGATAATTTCAAATCAGAGACAATGTAAATAATTACATTGTCTCTGATTTGAACTTATCTAACATAGAATGACAACATTCAAACAGATCAACGTTCGCCCAAAATAAGTGTGAAATGCGATAATAGATGTCGCTGCCTAGGTAGCCTACATATAAATTTAACTCCACGAGTAACATGTAGATGGCGCTGTACAGGCGAAGTATGAAAATTTTAAGCGCCCTGGCTATTTCCGATGTACGCCGTAATGTAAGGAGATTGACAGTCTTATATAAATAAGACTTACTTCGCCTGTACAGCGCCATCTACATGTTACTCGTGGAGTTAAATTTGTATGTAGGCTACCTAGGCAGCGACATCTATTATCGCATTTCACACTTATTTTGGGCGAACGCTGATCTGTTTGAATGTTGTCATTCTAAGTTTACCTTACTTCTTCTAAATGTTGAGTAATATTTATAGTTATCGATATATTTGTGGTAGGTGCACTTACCCCGCCCTGACGCACTTACCCCGACTGACGGTAGATAAGTTCAAATACTCACCAATAGCGCAATGTTCGGTAGGAATAGCAGATCCTCCTCCTTATTCCCCTCTGAAAGCTCCTCCACCCAGGTGAGGGGATGTTTGGGTATCGCAGACAGGGTTCCGTTGTCGTTGAACTTCGTCACCTGGTGCTCCAGGCCTTCTCTGGAACAACAAGGTGTTGGTTAAGTTTCTACTCGAGCTATCTTCTATCTAATATATAAAATTCTCGTGTCACAGTGTTTGTAACCAAACTCCTCCGAAACGACCCGACCGATTCTTATGAAATTTGGTGTGTATATTCAGTAGGTCTGAGAATAGGACGTAAGCTATTTCTCATACCCAAAAAAAAAATCTAAGGCGGTACGTAGTCCGCGGGGTCAGCTATCTAACTATAGTGGGAGGATTAAAACCAATTGATAATTAATACATATTTGAGAAATGAAGAAAGAAAATTGAGGCTGAGATACGCCCACGTTTCCTGAATACAATGGTGTATATTCAAAAAAACCAAAATATTATATCCGTGTAGTCACTGGATAGGTCTTTAAAAATTATGTTAAGTTTTAATTTTATTTTTTTATTTATAATATAATATATTATACTATATACACTGTCCCCCATCTCTAATTTTTGATAGGTGGAGTGAAAAATTGTAAAAGAAATACAAATAAAACACTTCAAACGAACATTGGAAAAATGGTTTCAACAAAATCGGTCGCGCAGTTTTCGAGATATGGGAATTATCCCATATCTCGAAAACTGCGCTTGCTGCTGCTTTTTTGTGTTCGTTTAAAGCTTAGGGTGGCTACGGCCCTTCATATAAATAAGCGTGTTCGACTCGATCTTGGCCGGTTTTGTATTCATCATCATCATCATTTTCATTTCAGCCGAAAGACGTCCACTGCTGGACATAGGCCTCCCCCAAGGCGCGCCACTCAGACCGGTCCTGTGCCACTCGCATCCACCGCGTTCCCGCGACCTTTACAAGGTCGTCACTCCATCTTGTTGGAGGCCTAGCTCGTCTCCCGGTTCGCGGACGCCACTCCAGAACTTTCCGGCCCCATCGGCCATCAGTACTGCGAGTAATGTGCCCCGCCCGTATAAAAAAAATCAAAAATCAAATCATTTTTATTTTGTAAAACATAGGTGTGTACATAGGTGTTTAGCTTATTTAAGAATCACTATGTTTCCACTATGTTGTTTTGTTCATTATACTTCCTAAGGTTCGCAATTCTTGTATCGCAAGAATCATTCGCAACATGTCATTAATAACTCGTACCTATATACATTTCATACTATTATTTTCTTTGTTTTGTTTATTTACCTACATAGGTATGTATTTTGTAAAACAATAAACTACCTCTTCCTTATCATACGGTTGCTAATAATACACAATTAAGTAACAACATTATGCAGAGATAATTATTATATCACTCGCATATAAACCTATCGATTCCGCATAGTTGTGAAATTGTCATTATTATACGCCAGCCATAAATTATCCAACATATAGGAAGACCAGCTTCTGCCCGCGACTACGCCCGCGTGGAATTCAGTTATCGCGTTCCCGCGGGAACTATGCGTTTTCCGGGATAAAAAGTAGCCTGTGTCCTTTCTCGGGACTCCAACTATCTCCATGCCAAATTTTGTCTCAATCGGTCCAGCGGTTGAAGCGTGAAGAGGTAACAGACAGACAGACAGACTGAGTTACTTTCGCATTTATAACATTAGTATGGATTGTCATCGCACAAACCAATCACTTAAAACTTAATAACTAAAGTCCTATATCGACGTCAAACAATATTAAGTAAATGAAAAAATATTTAAGAAAGCCGACTGCATGTAAACTCTTGTTCTGACATACCATACCAGTGTCACTCTCAAAATCAAGGCGAATAGGACACGGGGTTTTCCCTGACAATTTTCTTTGAAACTCTGCTTTTAGCTACATTCATCACAGAAGAGCAGCTGGTTTCTTCAGAAACTAAACTATACCGTTCTTCTTTTAATACTTGGTGATTGACTGAATAGTAGGTCTTGGCAGGCAATATATCTTTGGCAATATCGTAAACAGATTTAACACTGGTATACTATTGGAAAATTATACTTTTTCAAACTTATGCGGCATGAGGTTTCCTGCAATACTTATAGCGACGAATAATTGTTAAAACTAATCAGTAAATACTTGGGACCTTTTATGTTTTTTGATATTTTACACGGCAATTGATTTTAGATTAAAAATATTGTAATTTTAGTTAAATTTAGCTTAAAACTTCACGTAGACGGACTACTTAGCATCAATTAAGTAAAAGACGGAATAACATGCGTGGGCGTTTTTAATTAAAAAAATCCAGGATAAATTTTTAGAGAAACATGTTTTTATTTACTAGTGTAAGAGGATCGTCGTCTTATTATAGTGCCAATTGTTTATTGCTAGTTCTTTTGTATAATTAAAACGAGTTGATTTAATTTATATCTTCTTTAAAATGCATGACATTAAGTACAGTCATTAAAACTGTGGTGTGAAATTATTTATGTTAATAATGTATGGTACTTGTCTCGGGCATATTCAGATACTCGATGATACCTTTCATATAAGGGATGGGTCTATAATCAACTCAAAAAATAATATTGAATTTTTTGAACGCATATTTAATTCATTGTTAACTTGTTAAGTATAGGTAATTTTGTTGCTATTTTAAGTCATATTTTATTAAAATAAGTCTCACAAACTTGAAATCTTTTGTACGCAATTTTGTCTTCATGATATATTTAATAAGTGGTGAAAGGCCAATATATCTACTCTGCGTCAAAATATGTATGCACAGCGACTCGATGCTATGCCTTTACAGTTGCTGTATAGGTATTTTGCCGCTTTGGCCGGATACATATATTTGGCTTTGACTTTACTAAAACCTTCATATTGTCATTAAAATGAAAATTTATATATTTTTTTGTAATTTGCCGTTAAGAATCCATACTTTATAAATGCGAAAGTAGCTCTGTTTGTCTCTCTGTTTGTTACCTCTTCACGGCTGGATCGATTTCGATGAAGTTAGGTAGTTATCGAGATAGTTCAAGTTTCAGGGAAGTCTAAAGTAGGTACTTATTTAATTAAACATTTTATGAAAAAAACTACCTTGGCATGCAAGTTTTTCACTTACCTTTAAAAGGAAAAAACAAAGTAAAAACGGTTCATCTATTGAAGATTCATAGACCCAGTAGATTTATACGCTTGAAACATAGAACAAGCTTCTTTCTGCGCAGACGTTAAACATAATTTACATCATTTTGCATACATCACAAAACTTTTTTCATTCATCGACTCCCT
Organism: Aethes cnicana; assembly: GCA_963971205.1. NCBI lineage: Eukaryota > Metazoa > Arthropoda > Insecta > Lepidoptera > Tortricidae > Aethes > Aethes cnicana. Next base: position 4,664,287 of record OZ020301.1, on the reverse strand, counting down.
TAGTTCGGGCGCCAAAAAAATTTATAACGCGACATTCAAAATTGAACTAACGTACTTGTAAACATAAGGTCCGACTTCCTTAACGATGACCTTGTCTGCCGTTCCGGCCATAAATTCTTCAGCGTTTGTGACGTTGAAGAGAAAAATTCTGATGTAGAGGTCCACTTCGGGCTTCTGCCACATTTTGAAGATCTCGCCGCCATCTTGTAGTGTTACTTTCTGCAAAAAAACTCCTTTTTAATTCAGGTGCTCAAAAACTAAACGTTTCGATACCAACAGGTATCGAAACGTTTAGTTTTTGCACGTGTTTTTGGCACGTTAAACATAACGTGCCAAAAGTTCGTCATTTCCGAACGAGCGTTTTTTGTTTTTTGACAGCTAGTGAGCGTGCCTAAAGTTGTTTTTTACGAACTAGTGTGTAAAGTTTTTTGAGCTTCATCCTGTTCCTTTATTTCTTTATTCTTTTTTTCGCAAATGTATTTAAAAAATGTCGTCTAATAAGTACACGTGCGAAATTGTCATTTTCATTGAAATAGTATATTTTGCCTTTTGTTATGTTATTGTTATATCCGATTTCAATCAAACATAGCTTCGCATGATACTTATTTATCTCTGAAAGCTGCACTAAAATCGGTTCAGTAGTTCCCAGTGCCCAGCAGTGGGATACAAAATAGGCAGTAGTAGTAGTAGTCATAATAGTAGTAAACAGACAGTTAGTGTCTCTGTGAATATCGAAATGGGTGAGTTGGGGCAAGTGCGCCTGTGGGGTAAGTGCGTCTACAGATTCTTCGACCCAATGCCTTGGGAACACAGCCAACTGTGTATTGCGGTCACTTTGTATTATAGGTATTTTGTTGCATGCGATGCGAGGTATCATTTGTCGATTAATATAGATATATTCATGGTAGACGCACTTACCCCACCCGGACGCAGTTGCCCTGACTAACGCAATCCCGACATTCTCACGGTGTCAGGATTTCCCCGGGTGAACTTTTAGTATAAAAAAGGGGCACGGCAGTGCACGCCAAGTTACCTGTCTAAATAAGAAGTCGTAGGGGTGTATGATTAGGATGAAGCAGCCGGCGCCGAGCGCGAAGAAACCCAGCATAAGTAGAATAAACAGACCTGAAACAAGAAAAAATAATTAAAATAATGCACTGATTGAAATTAACCCTAAAACGCCAAATAGATTCAGGTACAGTCAAGGGCCTTAATATGTATACACTTTTGGACCTTAACACAACGGAATATGATGCAAAAGTGTATACATATTAATGCCCTTGACTGTACCTACATGTCTCCACTATACAAAAGTTGTCTGGAAGAGATCGCTGTTTAGCGATAAGACCGCCTGCTGTATGCCATACCTTTTGTGTAATTATACTATTTCTCTACTGTTCCTTGAATGTGTGGTGTTCAATTGTATTGTATAACGAATTGACGATAGATCGACGATCCTAAGAAGGACCATAGGGGAATAAATTAAAGAGTAGCAGAGCCCATACGCACCCCAGGCGTTCGCCGGAACGCGGGTTAGCACTAGAGCGACATCTAGCGTCCAGTGGCTGAACCCCGATTACCCGACCGTTTAGCAGTTGCTCCGCTACTTGAAGCTAGATGGCGGGTCGATCTAGTACTAACCTGCGTTCCGGCGAACGCACCCTAGTATGGGCTCTCCTCACAAATCCTTCAAACAAAGCAGCGTTTGCCCGAAATAAGTGTTAAATGCGATAATAGATGTCGCTGTCTAAGTAGCCTGCATACAAATTTGAACTCCATGAGCAACATCTAGATGGCGCTGTACAGGCGGAGTATGAAAAGTTGAAGCGCCCTGGCTATTTCCGACGTACGCCGTAATGTAAGGAGATTGACAGTCTAATATAATTACCATCTCTCTGATTCTATGGATGGAGCAAATGTCAAATTTTAACCATCTGTTTTGTGGATACAGGACCCGAGCACCGAGCCTTAATGGAGGTGAAAGGGTTGCGGTAAATCGAAGTTAAAAATATGCCTTTTTATAGAACTAAATATAAGTAGGAAATAAAGCGGATGTTACCTATTACCACTAATTACACGCATATGCAGCAATGATCTTGGACTCTAGTAATTGGCATAGAGATATTCTAAATGTACAGTAGGACTCAATTTTATTGTTTTATAAAAAAAAACGAGGAATATGTTACATAGTAATCACTTGCAAATTATATTGAATCCCTGCTGCCGTTTCGGCATAAAACGTAACCTATGTTTTAGATAGGACTAAATGTGGTTAGTTTATATTTTGCTGTTCAGAGACGTTCAGCACTTCTGGTGTGATTGAGCATCAAACATCCATAATATACTTAACAACTTTCAAATGTATAACTATTTCTCCTGCGACTCCAAATTATTATGGAAGATGAAAAATGTCCTAAGTAATCTCTGGCTTTTACAAAAACATATTTAAGTTCCAAATAAATATATTTTATTTCATTATTTCTTTTCACCAGACTGCGCTAGAAGGAGGGTTATGTTGTTATTTCTTTAATCGTGGCCGAGTGTTAAAAAGCTCCAGTTTCACCCGGCCTCCTTGGAGCAAGGCCGGTTGCGCCAAACTCGTATGTAAATACTGCGGAAGGATACTTAGGTCATTCGCTTGGTTTTTTTCTACGATAACACGCTTAAAATGGAAATAAAATTAAATATGCGATAGGGTAATAAGCACCTGACAAAGATCAATGGACAAGTAATCTGCATAATTTGGCCACTAGGAGCGCTGCAATCGCTTGACACAAACCATCTGTCAATTACATAGAGAAATATTTGTTGTTATTGGTTTTGCTTAAATTATTATAAAATGCCGCGCTGTGCAGTTCCAGGATGCAATGAGAACGGACGACACGTATTTCCGAAAGACTTGGTATGTATCTGGGGCAGGTATAATTGCATTGGGTTGGGATGTCTTCATTTTCATCGCAAATAACTGAACCAAAATTAAAATTGCGGTCAATATTAAACAATTTTAAACAAATCTACTTAAAATTGTCAACAAAAAAACCGTAACAAATATTTGACAGCTGCAGTGTTTGGGTTTTGGTTTGGGTCAAGCGTTTGCAGCGCCATCTAAGCCGAGCTTTGCGTATTCTTGTCCATTAATGAAGGCTGGCACAAATTAAATGAACGAATGTAACTTAAGACTTAAACTTGTCACTGCGTGTGACATAGCCAAATATGAAAACTCACTGAACTGTCACTGTTGCGTATTTACTCGTATTTGCATTGCATTAAGTACATCTTATGGAGGGTTGATGTAAAGCAGCGTGATCTTTATAGTTCCAAAAGTGGACACCGAATCGGGTAGGTTGGGGGCGCTGCGGTCGCCACAAGTGTCAAGCCACCTAGGCGGATAGTCTGCAGTAGCGCCTTCAGATGACGCTGCTGAGGCGAAAACGCAGCGAAAACGGTTGTGAGGAGAGTGTGTTTTGTTTTGTTGCTTATCAAATCCGCTGGACACGTTTTCAACTGTTTCGCCATGTAAGATTGCGCTCCTTACCAAGACACATTCCACACTCCATAGTAAATCATGGAGCGAGTAATGTCATCCGAGGCTTCTTTTGTCTTTATCTCTCGTTATGAGGTTAGATAAAGAGACATACAAGCCTTCTCGAGTGCGATCTGTGCCTGATTTCTGATAACTAATTACAAATCCTGTAAAAAAAAATGCGATGATTGGAGTGATCTAGCAAATGAGCACATGGGTCACCGGATGGTAAGTTTAAAAAGTGATTGTTATCTATACTGGTAATTTCATCTTTCAGTTCGAGCACTGCTGTTTGGCGGCAGATAGCTTGAGATGGGGGTACTGATGGTAGCCACCCGGACGGACGTTGCATCAGGTCGTATATAGGCACATAATTTCATCACATTTTTCCCCGTCTTGAGAAACCAACTCAACAATTTGTTTACTATTAATAATTAGGTTAATTGTAAAGATAAATAATGGAAATAAACACGTTTATATTATCCCTTGACCTCTTTTATTTAACTGAATTTACTGAATGAACGAGAAAGTTCGTGTTATACCTACATACATATCTAAGCTAGTTTTGATTTTATATGCCCAAAGAATGGAGACTATAGTTTCTTTGCTCACCAGTTGGCGCCACTGTTGACTAAGGTCCAGAGGTATAGCTGTCAAAGGCGACTCTATAAGATCGGCGCCGAAACAAAGTTTTAAATCTTGAATCTCATTAAGTTTATTAATTATAAATAACTATCATCATATCGAGTAGCTATGCCGCAATGTTGTGCAGTTCCGTTTCGTTCGGTTTTTTTTTTTCAGAGCCTTCACATTGATCGCCAAATAATCCATATTTGCGGTAATTTCACGAAGGAGATCACTTTTCAACGGGTAAATTAAAGAAATTATCGTTTATGTCACAAAGCCCGCCAAAACCAGTATAGAGTGAACGTTATTGGACCTCACGCGACACTAGCGCCTCTAGTTGCAAATTCACACGCGATAGCTCCCATTGGGATTTTTCTTATAAACATCGACAGATATCGAAATCGGTGTCAATGGGGGCTCTCACGCGTGAATTTGCCACTAGAGGCGCTAGTGTCGCGTGAGGTCCAATAACATTCACTTTTAACTGGTTTTGGCAGGCTTCGTGATATAAATTATAATTTACTAGCTTCTGCCCGCGATTTCGCCCACGTGGAATTCGGTTAACGCGTTCTCGCGGCAACTATGTCCTTTCCCGGGACCCCAACTATCTCCATACCAAATTTCATCGAAATCGGTCCAGCGGTTATAGCGTGAAGAGGTAACAGACAGACAGAGTTACTTTCGCATTTGTAATATTAGTATAGATAACTGGTCAAGAATAGTCTCAGATAGTATTTGCCCAGCAGTGGGACGTAAAGAAATTTGCCAAGTGCAGTCGCGTGCGCAGTGTTGTCAACCTTCGACCTTGACGTTTGATTATTGTTTATGTTTATCTATTGAACTTATCTCTAATTAGTTAAAACTTGCCCTAAATTAATTCAATTTATTATCTTTAGTTGTTTAATAACTTCTATAATGTACCTAAGTATAGTTACAGTATGGGTGATGTCATAATATGAATGAAAGATTTCGAAATGCATTTACACAAGTATACTAACATGGCTTTAATACATTTGAGACGAGAAAAAAACATTTTTGTAGTTAGGTAGGTAGGCAAATCTAAAAACATTTGGACATTTTTGTAGTTAGGTAGGTAGGCAAATCTAAAAACATTTGGACATTTTTGTAGTTAGGTAGGTAGGCAAATCTAAAAACATTTGGAATTTTTTGTAGTTAGGTAGGTAGGCAAATCTAAGACTAACGCCATCACCTTACCAATCTAAATCGATTCAACTATTTAAGAGTGAAAATTATAACAGAGAGAGTTATTATTTACATTTATATACTAATACTAGCTTCTGCCCGCGACTTCGTCCGCGTTCCCGCTATGCGTTTTTCCGGGATAAAAAGTAGCCTATGTCCTTTCCCGGGACTCCGGCCATCTCCATACCAAATTTCATCTAAAAAATTTGGTGCCAATCTGATAAGTAAGTAGTTAGCGAATTAACTACGTTTGTATGGAGAAAGGAGCGTACTACTACTATATGAACTAGATGACTATTATATGAATTTACGTCCAAATTAAAACTCGAAAACTTAAGACGTCAGTGACGCCACTCCTACGATTTTGAGGTCAATTTATTTATAGACGAACGGAAAGTTTTTGCCATAAATATAATACATCATTCAAGGTACTTCCTAACGGTTCGCAAAAACGTGACCTCTGGGACCAGACGGGCATCGAACTGGTTTACCCGCAGAACAGATGTGTGATTATTTTTAACTCAATGATTTTTAGGGTTCCGAACCTGTAATGGAATTATATGGCTTATAGGATTACTCGTGTCCGTCAGTCTGTCACAGGCAATTTGCTCCTAAATGACTGAGCCGATTGAGTTGCAATTTGGTACGTTTATGTAAGTTAATTACCCAAAGATAGACGAGTAACGTAACTAAAGAAATTTTAAACAAGGACCCATTTTGAAGCTTTAAATCAGAAGAATTAAAAAATAGCATTTCAAACTATGTCACGTGATATTGCTTACATCAAATAAAATATTTTTTTTTACAAATTTATAATAGACTAACTTCTGTCCGCGACTTCGTCCGCGTGGAATTCGGAAATAGCGTTCCCACGGGAACTATGCGTTTTTCCGGGATAAAAAGTACCTAGCCTATATGTTGATCAGTGTTATAAACTACCCCCATACCAAATTTAGTCGCAATCCGACCAGCAGCTTCCGAGTTAAATCCGGACATACTTACATACATACAGTCAATTTTACCGGACACACACACATACATACATATATAGCTAGTTTCTTTTAATGTCTGTCTGTCTGTTAGTTAGAGTTAATCTCCGCCTTATATGTATAAGCTAAGTTTGAATAAAATCTGATATTCAAATGAAAAGTTATTGGCACTTTTATATATTGCACGCAGACGAAGTCGAGGGCCAAAAATAGTGTTTAAAAAAATGATGAAAATATAGTGAAGGTGAACATACATATTTTTCAAGCGCAAGCAAATGAATGACCGAGCCAGCGAAGCATAGTACTAAATCATTTTTTGCCCCAGCCTTTTGCAGGGCAAAAAAATGTTTTCGTACAATGTTCGCCGAATCTTCGGCTGTTCATCTGTATAGGTCGCATTTCTTAACTGATTCTCGTGATGTGATTTAAGCAATTTAAACATATAGTCTCATGAGGTCTACAGCTCCCAAAGTCACTAGTTAGAAAATGAGATTTCTGACTCATAAGCGACGTGGAAAATAACCAGTGTGGTTAATTTGAGCTTCAAAGAGTTAAATGGTGCAGATTCAGCCTTCAATCCAACCCGGATACATCGGGCCCTTTGTAATTGAAAGTATTAAAATAAAAAACAAAACCTTAATGTATTTTTGTAGAGCATAAAATGATTAAGACGCTCGCATCGTTTCATTTCCCATATTGAAGGCACAGGGCGGACACGGCCTATAAAAGCACGGTTTCGAACACAATTCGAATGACGTGTCAATGTTTGCGTGCGAGGACGTCTGTACACTTGTAAATGTGTTTGTACCGACTACGGGGGCCAATGATCCATTCACCGTCTCCGGATGAAACAAGTGACGGTAAGGGCGAGTTGCGCGCCGACTAGATTCAGGCGGGTGATTCCGTGGCCATTCTGTATGTAGTACTATTAAATATTCTAAGTTGAAGGTTGAAATAAAACTAGATTAAAAATAAAAGCAATATAAAATACAAATGAGTATACTTATTGAAATTCTGACCTGACATCTTCAAAAGGTTAAATAAGAAATCTACGTAGTGTAATTTCCTTAGCCAACGTCACATCACATCCGCCATACGTCAATAGCATTACGACCCACAGCTGGGCATTTGACCTCTCACATCATGAGAGGGTCTCAATTCTGGATTTTTCACACCGTCTATCTATATCTTTCATACAATATATAAGGTGCTGTCACGGATATTTTTACAGCTGATAGTACTCGGCTCTCGAAGTACATTTAAGTATGAAACATCATTGGTTTTGTTATGTTTTTTTGGAGAAAAATAGGAAACGAATTTGCTACGTTAAAACACCCTGTTTAAGAACCTGCCGTTTTCCCGCCGATTTTTTTTTTCCTTAATTATAGTTAAAAGTTAATTGTTTTAATGTAATTTATTATCTCTTAAAATATCCTTGACTAATTTGTTAGCACCTTGTATATTACGTATATACTAGCCATTGCCCGCGACTTCGTCCCGCGTAGACTTGGAATTTGCGTACCTGATTGAGATAGAAGTTTTGAAAAATTTGTTTGACCCGTGGCAAACCCGTTCCTGTAAAAATATCGGGATAAAAAGTAGGCATGATATTTCAGGGTCGCCGACTATCTCAATTCCAAATTACATCAAGCTCGGTCCAGCCGTTTCGACGTGAAGGAAGGACAAAAAAACACATGTTTGTGATATTATTAGTATGTATGAAATTTAGAAGTTATACAAATACCACAGGGCGGAAACGGCCTAAAAAAGCACGGACACAATTCGAATGAAGTAGCAATGTTTGCGTGCGGGGACGTCTGTGTGCGTGCAAGGACGTCTGTACACTTGTAAATGTGTGTGTACCAACTACGCGGGCCAATGATTCACTCTCCATCTCCGGATGAAACAAATGACGGTAAGGGCTAGTTGGCCGCGGGTTGCGCGCCGGCTAGATTCAGGCGGGTGATTCCGTGGCCATTCTGTATGTTACTATTAAATATTCTGTGCAAATACGTACATTACATATTGATCAAACACGATGAAGACGACAACCGTAGATGTTGTTGTCTGGACTAATCATGACCTTTTGAAGCCTGTCATCTCTTCCTTTTGTTCCACAATGATTCTCATGGTTGGGCAAATTAACACAACTAAAATTAACTAAGTACCCAGTAGGTGTCACGAATTTTTTCATGTTTTATCATCATCATCATCAAGTTTTATCTTGGTTTCTTGTTTACATAATTTTTCAAAGTTAGCTTTCTACTGCTGCTGAAGCCGTGGTGGCCTAGTGGTTCGACCTACCGCCTCTCATGCAGAGGGTCGGGGGTTCGATTCCGGCTTGCACCTCTAAGTTTAATTATGTGCGAAATTTAATTTGAATTAACTACTGTGCTTTTCGGCGAAGGAAAACATCGTGAGGAAACCTGCACGCATCTGCGAATTAATTCAAAGATGTGTGTGAAGTCCCCAATCCGCACTGGGCCCGCGTGGGGACTATAGCCCAAACCCTCTCGTGATGAGAGGAGGCCTGTGCCCAGCAGTGGGACGCAAATAGGCTGTAGTAGTAGTAGTAGCTAACTACTAGCTACATTTTCTACAAACAGCAACATCTGCTGCTGTTTGATAAAAATCAGAGATAGCCGCATTTCCAATCTCGAAGGAAAACAAGTCCGCCAAGATTCTCATACAATAAAGATTAAAATCAGCGTCTGTTGTGACATATAGTAATTGTTTTCATCCTATAAAAAGCACCACTTGCATAATTTATTTGTTGTTTATTAATTGCCGTTCGCTGATCCAACCAAGTTTGGTTTTTTCAACCGTGACCTAAAAACTAAAAGAGCTGAGTACAGAGCACCGGTTACCAACCTAGTTTGTTTTTCTTCATCTCCACTATCTAAAGCTTGTCTGGAAGAGATCGCTGTTATGTTATGTTATGCGATAAAACCGCCTGCTGTATGCGATACTTTTTGTATAATTACATTATGCCTGTACTGTTCCTTGAATGTGTGGTGTTCAATAAATTATATTGTATTGTATTGTATAATCAAGTATTAAATCAGTTAAGAAAAAGGAAACAAATAAGGTATGATAAACCATAGTAATTGCTAAATTCTAGGCTTGCATTTCTAGAACATAATCATAGAGCAATTGTGTTTGTTCGAGCTGAGTCATTTTATATAGCTACGGTGAAAACCTTGAACAATTTTCCGGGTTAAAACGTCGTCTGGAGGTTTATGACATGAATGTCATAAAACTAGGGTAATGTCCAAAATAAATATATACCTACTTATTTAAAAAACCGGCCAAGAAGCGAGTTAAACTCGCGTGGAGAGGGTTCCGACCCTTGATTATTTTCAATGACGTCATTTTCAAACCCTTTCACAGGATAAGCTCTTTTATATGATAGATTTCAAATACCATGGACTTATTAATAATTTTCCTGTAATCTATAGGTCAATAACTATGCTCTGTATTTTTTCCAAATTTTATATCGAGTATTTTCGGAGATAAGAGGGGGGGGGGGGGGACACGGTAATTTTACGGCAATTTTCTTAAATAACTGTAAAAGTATTGACCAAGAAAGAAATAAAAAATATATATTTGAAACCCTCATAAGAAGTACTTTCATTTGATATGTCACACGATATAGTTTGAAAAATTCATTAATATTTTTTCAAATTTAGCCCCCAAAAATAGGATCTATGTTTGAAATTCATTTATTTTCGTTACACGTCCGTCTTTGGGTGTCAAACTTACATGTACGTACTAAATTTCAACTTAATCGGTCCAGTAGTTTCGGAGAAAATCGACCGTGACAGATGGACGGACAGACACACGAGTGATCCTATAAGGGTTCCATTTTTACCTTTTGAGGTTCTGAACCCTAACTAGTCTGGTACGACAACTGGGGACCTATTTTGAGCAGACTGGACGTGTAATAATATAGGTGAATGATCCTTTGTTACTTTAAAAATAGATGGATTCACCATCAAATAGTGCCCCGATGCCACCACAGAATAATTAATAGTACTACACACAGAATGGCCACGGAATCACCCGCCTGAATCTAGCCGGCGCGCAACTCGCGCCCAACTCGCCCTTACCGTCATTTGTTTCATCCGGAGATGGAGAGTGGATCATTGGCCCGCCTAGTGGTACACACACATTTAAAAGTGTACAGACGTCCTGGCACGCACACAGACGTCCTCGTACATTGACACTTCATTCGAATTGTGTTCGAAATCGTGTTTTTATAGGCCGTGTTCGCCGTGTGCCTACAATATGGGAAATGAAAGGATGCGAACGTCTTAATCATTTTATGCTCTACAAAGATACATTAAGGTTTTGTTTTTATTTTAATACTTTCAATTACAAAGGGCCCGATGTATCCGGGTTGGATGCCACTTCATTCTATTTGTGTTCGAAATCGTGCTTTTATATTCGTGTAATGGGGGCTATCGCGTGTGAATTTGCCACTAGAGGCGCTAGTGTCGCGAGAGGTCCAATAACATTCACTTTTCACTGGTTTTGGTGAGCTTCGTGACATAAATGATAGTTTCTTTAATTTACCCGTTGAAAAGTGATATCCTTCGTGTAATTATCACAAATATGGATTATTTGGTGATGAATGTTAACACTTTGAAAAAAAAAAACTTTTTTTCCGAACAAAACGGAACTGCAGAACATTGCGGCATAGCTACTCGATATGATCATAGTTATTTATAATTAATAAAATCAATGACATTCAAGATTTAAGACTTTGTTTCGGCGCCGATCTTATAAAGTCGCCTTTGACAGCTATACCTCTGGACCTCAGTCAACAGTGGCGCCAACTGGTGAGCAAAGAAACGATAGTCCCCATTGTGTCCACCCCCTGTGACATGCATGACTATACGGATTAAAAAATAACACCCGGATATGGCATTCGGTACACCATACAGGTAACTAAATTAAAATGGGGTAATTCCCGCAGTCGTAAGAACATGAACATGACTCATGTAATCCACCAGTAGCAAGGTCTCATAGTAAAATACAAGAGTAAAAAGTGAGGAAGAACATTTTCTTATCACCTACAATATTATGTATCCATATTTGATTTGGAAGCCCAATTATTGTTATAGACTAGCTATTGTCCGCGACTTCGTCCGCGTTGAATTCGGTTAGAGCATTCCCGCGGGAACTATGCGTTTTTTCTGGGGTAAAAAGTGGCCTATATGTTGACCAGTGTTATAAACTACCATCATATCAAATTTGGTCGCAATCCGACCAGCAGTTTCCGAGTTAAATCCGGACATACATACATACAGACAATTTTTCTCAAATATCGTTATTTTGTGTTCAGTATCGTTTATATAGACCCCTCGACTTGATAGTTTCTTTTAATTTTCAAGTTACAGACGCGCGACTTTTCCAACAGAGTTATTATTATTAGTAAAGATGATCATGCAGCTCCAATAATAACACAGATTCGTATTGAATTGATAACCTCCTTTTTTGAAATCGGTTAGAAATATGTACAGCCAAATGAGCACCTCCTTTTATGAAAACGGGTTAAAGTACTGCTGTTACTACAATAAAGTTGGACTAATGTGAAAAATGATCAAAGAAACCGTTAAAAACTTCGTCCGACAAGTTAATGAGTCGGGGCAGGTTAGATAGACGAACAGCTTTGTTCTTCTAATTATCTAAGCTAATCGTCGTAAGGTAAAGTATACCTACTGGTTTCATTGTTTCATTAGAATTTACGTCGTTAAGTTACCTGTACTAAGTATTACGTCATATTTGTAATTATATTTTCAAACTAGCTTTTTCCCGCATCTTCGTATGCGCATAGACATTAAAAAGTAAAATCCCGTTTTTTTTCCGTTCCCGTGGGAATTTCGGGAAATCCTCTCTTAGTGCTCCCCTGCGTTCCCTAAGGAATCTGCATGGCAAATTTCAGCTCTCTACGACCAATAGATTCGGCTCTGCGTTGATCGATCAGTCAGTCAGTAAGTCAGTCAGTTTCTTGTTTTATATATATAGATAGATAGATGTTCTTTTTCAAATAGATGTTCTCGTCCAAGTAATCTCTATTACAGTCGAGTTAATTAACATCTGTACACTTTTGGATCTTATTTCTACTGAGTAAGGCGAAAAAGTGTGTATAATATTCAACTGATTTAAAAAAGGAGGACGTTCGCAATATGTCGGTATTCTTTTTTTAAATTTTTTTTTTATTTGTTTTATTAATAATAAATAAATAAATAATAAATAAATAATAAATATGTATATTGGGACATTTTACACAAATTGACCTAGCCCTAAACTAAGCAAAGCTTGTACTATAAATAAATAAATAAATATCTTGGGACATTTCACACATATACATAGAAATACATACATAATATATAAATACTAACATCCATGACTCGAGTACAAACATTCGTGTTCATCACATAAAGTTTGCCCCGAGCGGGACTCGAACCCGCGACCATCGGAACAGAAGGCATGGTCACTACCAACTGGACCCATCCGGCCGTCAAATGCCTCCTATGGGTGCTAGACACCGGCATAAGGAAATACTTATATACGTATTAGAGAAATACAAATATTTATAAATACTAAACATCCATGACTCGAGTACAAACATTCGTGCTCATCACACAAAGTTTGCCCCGAGCGGGATTCGAACCCGCGACAGTCCGAACAGTGGGCAGGATCACTGCCAACCAGCTGAACCAATCCATTCGTCGAATGGTTCAAGTTCAAGGTATGGGTTGAAGATATTAGAAAAGGAGTATTTTGTTGCCCGTTTAGAGAGAGCAAAACGCGATTTTGCTCTAAATTCATTCTACTCCGCTAACAGGAAGCGAAGTACGGGTACGATTTTGCTCCCTGCTGCTACCGGTTTTCTCATAGGAGGAGTGAAAAGCAGAGTGTACAACACGGTAGCAAAATTATTTACATCTTGGGGGGGTGACTAGCTTGAAGCCCTCGCTAGATCAATATTCCACGTTAGAATCCCTCGCTTGGTTCTATTTTGGACACTTTCGCGTCGCTCGTCACCCTAACAAAATATAATTTATTAATTATAAATAACTAAAATAACACATAATTATATTTATTATGAAAATTCTTACGCACTACTTCCTAATCTGAAAGGCCAACACTCATGGTAACCAAAATGCTGGCAGCATTGCCACGTCGAATTGCAATGCGCAATCTCTGTGCGAGATAGAGGCCAGCATTCTGGTTACCAGAAGCCTCGACAGTTTTTTTTCTGATAATAGACTAAAAATACGGTGCGCCCCGGCCGCCGCGGTCCTAGCATTTCTACCCCATCCTATTATTATATTTGCATTATAGTTTTCTGAAGTCGGTCAAAAGAAGGTAAACCGTCTATGCCAATGTCGAGTTCATATTTGTCTAATTTACGTAAATATTAGAAAAAGGATCGTTCGTCGGTTATGTAATACGTGGTCTAACCTGCTTATAGGCAAACATTATTAACAAATATCGTAAACCTCTTTCCCTAATAGGATTGGCTACAAACGGATGTAGAGACAAAGCTATTTGATTAGATACCCTACCAATATACTTGATATTCACTTCTTTAATAACTAGATTTTTGAAAAAATATAAATTAATACGATGGTAAAAATATTTATTCTATTGACATGGAAACGTGAACGAATACCTATAAAAAAGACTAAATTACTAAGTTTTGCGTGCGAAAAATTACAATGTATTCTACCTTGTAAAGTTGTTATAGCTTACTGAAGGTTCCAACTTAAAAAATATAACAAAGCATTAATATTGAAATTGTCATCCTTTCTCCGGTACCTGTTTACATATTGAACAATTTAAATAAGCAATTACTGTCAATTCCCACGCGGATGCCGACTGGGCGAAACCAATTAACACGTGTTGTGCGTAAATCGATAAAAAATTTCGCTATTGAAGAAATGATGAGCTCAGGAGGTGTGATGCCAAAACTGGTTGTGTCAACAAAATCACACAGTATATCAAATAGTTTCTTTATTAATTAAATAAACCATATACAGTACGTCGACGGAGCCGTTTTGACAGAATAATCGTTTGCAAATTAAGTTGACGTGATGAAGGAAGGGAGCGAGATTCTTAGTTTAGCGTATGCTTCTCGCATTTTTCACGCGTTCAAAGGCTCTATTGTACTTATTTATTTATTTTGTTGTTGTTGGCAGTCCTGTTATTCGGTTCAATTAATACATAGTAGAAAAGGGTGCCATCTATTTGGCATAATTCTTTTTGTCCGAAACTGTTTACGCATAACAGGGTTCGCATAATTTATTTACGCCGAATATTGACTTTGCCGAATTTTTATTAAGCATAAATCTTAATTGGCCGAATGGGTGTTTACCCGAATATTGTGTTGGAATAATGTTGACTTGGCCGAATTTTATTATGCATAATATTGTTTGGCATACTAGTAATTTAGCAGAATTTTGATAGGCCGAAATATTGTTCGAATTTATGTCCGAAACAACAATTAATGTAGGGAGCGCCAAAGTTCATATAAAATTGCTAGTCCGAAAACTGGAATTCCGAACATGTATGTCATAAACGATTTTAGCGAAGTATAAAATTTTGTATCATATAATTTGTTCAACATACTTATCTTTATTAGATATAGTTCGGCAGTTCACGGTGTGCGGTAACACCAAAGTTTGGAGCAAAGTTGACTAGGTAGGTTAGGTTATTTTTTATATAAGTAAACGAAATTATCATTTAGTAAAAATCCCCCCCTCTCCCTATTTAGATAATCATCGATGTTATACAGGATAATCATTTAATTAAATCGCCGAAAATAAAGGCATGCGAAAGTAGTTTTCGGCGTAAGGAATTTCGGCGAAAGTAATTTTCTGCTTAAATAATATTCGGAATTCGAAAATTATGCGTGAATACCATTCGGCGTAAATAGATTATGCGTAATAGAATTCGACGAAAAATCGTTATGCGAGATTAGTTTCGGCGTAAACACTATTATGCCTATACTGATTATGCAAAATCGAATTCGGCGAAAAACATTATGCGTAAACAAGGGGAACCGGCAGATATTTTTGGGGGTTCTTTTTTAGGGCGTTTGTTCTGTCTGTGCGTAGAACGGAACATGAGGCAGGAGTCTCACATTCTAACAATATTTTTTTTTTGTAATTGTTATAAAAAAATGTTTCTAAAGGCCATTATGCAAGGATTTTAGCACAACATTTTTACTACATCTAGTATACCTACTAAAATAAAAAGAATTTTCTATGGAGACTAAGCGGTTTTTGGGGTATTTGAAAAAAATTGGGGAGAATATTGGGTACGGGTTGGCCACACTGTGAAGGAATACCGTGGATTCGAGTGGCACTTGGCCGGTTTGAATGGCGCGCCTTGGGAGAGTCCTATGTCCAGCAGAGGACGTCTTTCGGCTGGCGAGGCGATGACCCTAAGTAACAGTGGACTTACAAGGGCAGAACATGACGGTTCAAACGTCATACAAAATAGTTACATTTACGAACAAAGGGCACACCCATCTAATCCCCTTTAAAGGAAATTTCCTTAAAGATCCCACGTCAGTGTTTTACGTCATATAATTTATAACTTATAACCTGTTACTTAGGCGCGTTTCCATTGACGCCTCAGTTTAGAAACAAAGAAGCTTAGGTAGTTTTTTTTTTTGTAAAATATTCAAAACTGATACTGAGATATCACATCTAGAATCCATCTATTTAAATTGTCGGCAATGCTGGCCATGGGATAGGTTTTTTTTTAATAATTTTGAAATTGATGTTTGATAGAGATGTTTGTTTTGTATGTCAGTTGTATTAAAGTCTTCGTGAAGAACTGGAGTTTCTTTGGTTCCCTTGGGGACAATTATTATTAATATTATTTATTATTACAAACTTTACAAAATAAACTTAATTTTATTATAATTATGTAACATGAACCATTTTAGGTTTTCCCGACATAATTTATCGATTTACGCTATAACTTAATAAAGTGGTTTTTGTATTTTTCTTTCTGTCTTTCCGTTAGAGTTAATCTACGGATCTACTGAATCGATTTCATTGCAGTTTTCAAAGGTGGATGAGCATCAATGAAAGTTAAATATAATTTATAATATAAGCTATGTTGGATTAAAATCGGATAGCCGAAAGAACTTAGTTACAGTCACTTATATTTCACGCGGACGAAGTCGCAGGGCACATCTATTCCATAAATATGTATAGGATTTAACTTTAGTATTTCTACAAGTACTTACTCCCTTTGAATAAACAAGGTGCTGTAGTGTGTACAATAATTGTTTATTTTAAAGAACATACATGATTAAATAATCATGTAAAACATTTGATTCACGCACCTGCTGTATTTTCTTAAACTTTATCAAGTTTGCCAAATATTAATGTTCCTCAAGTTTCATTTTATTTCATTGTATCTAGGTCAAGGTCAAATGTATATTATTGTAGGACCTACAAACTGAATATGTTTGTCCAGTTTGAAAAGTTACTGGGCTTTCACTTTGACTTCGACACCCTACTAAAATTTGAAATGTTATCAATTATTTTTTTCTAAAACTATTATGCTTTCATCTGTTTCATCTGTTTTGCGTACCTACCTAAACAACCAAGTATTTAGATTATGGAGGGAACTGTAAAAAATAAATTACATAATTACTAAATTATTAGCATAATTAGCATGTCTATTAAATGTTAAATGTTCAGGGCTACAACTGGGAACTGTATTACAGTTTTTTCCCAGGGCCACCACTATTTACGAGCAATATTGTACTTTTTATCAATAAAGAGCTTCTGCCCGCGATTGCGCGCGCTAGGAATTCGGTTATCGCGTTTCCGCGGGAACTATACGTTTTTCCGGGATACACAGTAGCCTATGTCCCTTCCCAGGACTCCAACTATCTCCATATAAAATTTCATCCAAATCGGTCCAGCGGTAGAAGCGTGGAGAGGTAACAGACAGACAGACAGAGTTACTTTCGCATTTATAATATTAATATGGATTAATGGGCCGTCAATCGCATCGTAATCATTCACAGAAACGTCATCTCCATAGTCTGGTACAAACGTTAAAAATACTTTGACGGACTGTTTGAAACACGTCTCGTATGACAATGGAAACGAGCTAGCCCTCAATGAAGCTACTTAAGTGCGTTGCAGGCACATATCGCCACCTGGTGACGTTCGCAGTTTCCCTATTTACAAGGATCTTCCTCGTCTAAATAAGCCTAAATGTAAACAGAGATTTAAATGAAACCAGTCTGATACTTATTCCATTATAACAGAGTTGTTCTTTTCTGTTTACAACGCTTTTATTACCTAGAGATCTTCTACTATCTAAAGTCCCGCGCCTTCACATTTCAAAACGCTTCAATTTTTTTATTATTATTTAAAAAGCACCACCAACACTCTCAACGCATAGTTGATGGCTGTCTCAGCATGCACACACGTGTTGAGAGTGTTGGTGGTGCTTTTTAAATACATTGAAGCGTTTTGAAATGTGAAGGCGCGGGACTTTAGATAGTAGAAGATCTCTACATGCCTAGGTCGTCGAGTAACACTATGAAGTATAATAAATGATTTGACGGTCGGATTGGTCCAGTTGGTAGTGACCCTGCCTTCTGTTCCGACGGTCGCGGGTTCGAGTCCCGCTCGGGGCAAACTTTGTGTGATGAACACGAATGTTTATACTCGAGTCATGGATGTTATCTATCTTAATATATAAAAATAAGTCGGGTTTTCCTCCCTGACGCTATAACTCCAGAACGCACGAACCGATTTCCACGGTTTTGCATTCGTTGGAAAGGTCTCGGGCTCCGTGAGGTTTAAGGCGGTACGAAGTCCGCGGGGTCAGCTAGTCTAATATATAAAAATAAGTCGGGTTTTCCTTTCTGACGCTATAACTCCAGAACGCACGAACCGATTTCCACGGTTTTGCATTTGTTGGAAAGGTCTCGGGCTCCGTGAGGTTTAAGGCGGTACGAAGTCCGCGGGGTCAGCTAGTTATTTATATATGTATGTATTTCTCTATATAAGAGTATTTATATCGTTGTCTAGCACCCATAGTACAAGCTTTGCTTAGTTTGGGGCTAGGTCAATTTGTGTGAAATGTTCCAAGATATTTATTTATTTATAACTAACTAGGTAACTAACAACACTTGTAAGGAATCTTGCAAACCAAATTTAACACATTTCTATTTATCTATGTGGGTTTCAAAGCATCTCCAATTTAATCAAAATCAGTTTGTCTAATAAATTAGTAAGTATGATACTCGTACTGACCTAGGTAACTAACTATGAGAGATAGTTACAAACGATCAACACTATAGAGAGGTTATCCTGTGGTCATTCACCCTTTCTGATTCCATTATCTTATTATACGCTATTCTATACCCCGGAAAATGATCTACAGACGCAAAACGTCACAGCATGCTATACATACTAATAAGGCTTGGTTACTATAGCGATATATATACTAGTGTAGTTCACTATACTTAGTCAACGGTCGCTATGAAGTACTTAAATCCTTATTCATTGCATAACCGCATGAAGTTTCTGAATTCTAACAGTAATTAGCTATAGAAAAAATGCATCTTTTTTTAATGAGCTATGTATCTTGTATATTTATTTCCCTACTTATTTATTCTTACGATTTGGACGAAATTTGAAATACAGTAGAGATTTACGGGGGATTTGTCCAGGGGGGGGGGGGGCTAGGGGGCTCAAGCCCCTCAAATGGCCTCCAACAAGATGGAGCGACGACCTCGTGAAGGTTGCGGGAAACCGGTGGAAGCAAGTAGCACAGGACCGGTCTGAGTGGCGAGCCTTGGGGGAGGCCTATGTCCAGCAGTGGACGTCTTTCGGCTGAAATGATGATGATGATGATGAAAGCTAACAAGTAATGTACATAAGTACGTAAGTAGGTACAGTATATCCTATTTTATGCGTGAAGAGGTAGGTAACAGACAGACAGACACTTTGGCATTTATAAATTAGAATGGTTACAATACAAAGAACGTCCCTTCATTATCTGATGACAGGTCATTTGTGCAAATCATCACGGTTTCCTATGTGTCATTTTCTAATGAAATAAAGGTAGTATGTGATTTGTATCAATGAAATTGAACTAAGAATCATTACTGATGAGGTGCTTCCTTATGAGGAGAGGTTCTGGTAAATTCAAATTGAATTTCGCACGTAAGTAAACTCGGAGGTGCGAGCCGGATTCGAAACCCCGACCCACTGCATGCGAGGCGGCAATCGGTCCTCTAGGCTACCATATTTAGCCGACTGCAGCAGAAGGAGGGTTATGTTTTTCAAGTGTATGTATGTATGTATATTTCTTTGGCACGCTATGTAGCCTAAATGGCTGGATGGATTTTAGCTTGCGAGGTGTCGTAAGATTCACCTTAATCGTGATAGTGACCCAGTGTCACTCCCACCCACTACCCAGGTAGGTATATCAAAATTTCAAAAAACAAAATGGCTGACTTTTGAGTGCATAAACGTTTCTAAATATTTTTTTCGTCATAGCCTATCGAGTGGGATGTCAAAATAAAGGGCTGAATGAATGGATAGCAAATATATATATATATATATATATATATAACTAGCTGACCCCGCGGACTTCGTACCGCCTTAAACCTCACGGAGCCCGAGACCTTTCCAACGAATGCAAAACCGTGGAAATCGGGTCGTGCGTTCTGGAGTTATAGCGTCAGGAAGGAAAACCCGACTTATTTTTATATATTAGATATATGTGAAATCAAAAGTTTATTTGCAGTCCGGTTTTATATTTTTGCAAAAATTGAATCATTTACCTACCTATTAGGAGGGAAATACTAAATATTGCCAGTCAATAAAACTGGTTTTGTATCAGAAATTTACGTTCCGAATAAACAATAAAACATTGTAGCAATTCTAAATTAAAATTTAAATTGTCAGAAAATCACTTCTTAATGGCTTTATGGGTCGTTTTAGACGAATCGATTTATAATATTCGATGACTAACTAGAGTCTAATTGTGTGACGGAAAATTACCTTCAAAATTGACTAGTAAGTAATATAATGAATGCGAAGGTAATTCTGTCGGTTTGTGTCCTCTTAAAACCGCTGAACTGTTTTATATGTAATTTGTTTGATATCGAGACAATAATTCCTGAGAAGAACATGAGAGTGAATCTGCAGGAAAATGTAAGAAATGACCCTTAAGGGGGTGAAAAGAGGGTTGTTAAATTCTTTTTCTGACGTGTAAAAGTGCCCCTATGTGGCCAATTTGCTGACTAAATGAAAGAAATTTGAATTTTGAATTTTGTTGAAAGTTAATCCTGAAATTTAGCCCAGGCAAAATGGCAGGCAAAAATCTTATAAATGCGTCCGTCTGTCTGTCTGTTCGCGATAAATTCAAAAACTAATGAACGGATTTTCAGCAAAAAATAGATAAAGGGTTTCTAGGAAAGTTTTGGTGCATAATTTGTTGCTCTACTCAAAGGTAGGTACTATCTGTGCAAAGCCGGGGCGGGTCGCTAGTCCATACTAATATTATAAATGCGAAAGTAACTCTGTCTGTCTGTTACCTCTTCACGCTTAAACCGCTGGACCGATTTAGATGAGAATGGAAATAGAGTGAAGTCGCTGGCAGAAGCTAGTGATCCATAAGGCTTTAGTGGGACATATTTTGATAAACAAGATATGATGATTATGAATCAGTATTTTTTTATGAATTACTTATTATGTTGTTGATGTTTTTGTTGTAGCCGATCAACATAGGTATTATTTAATTTCGTTTATTGACGTAGACTATACACGGATGTTTATTATAAATCATTAAATACTATTAATTCATCCACAACCACCACAAGCAGCCTGACGTCTCACTACTGGGATATCTAGTCCCCACGCGGGCCCAGTACTGGGGACTCCACGAATTCCACGATTATATTAAAACTGCAAGTTACCTACTACTACAGCCTACTTGCGTCCCACTGCTGGGCACAGGCCTCCTCTCTTCACGAGAGGGTTTGGGCTATAGTCCCCACGCGGGCCCAGTGCGGATTGGGAACTTCACACACATCTTTGAAATACTTCGCAGATACGTGCAGATTTCCTCACGATGTTTTCCTTCACCGAAAAGCTCAGCGGTAAATTCAAATTGAATTTTCGCACATAAATAAACTTAGGGGTGCGGGCCGGAATGGAACCCCCGACCCTCTGCATGAGAGGCGATAGGTCGAACCACTAGGCCACCACGGCTTAATATCTAAAAATATACCTACATAATAATATCTAGAAATCTTTCTCAGTCGGTACTTTATCTACATTATGTGTGAAATGTTCTAAGAGATTTATTTATTTATTATATCATAGACAGAATACCTAAGTAATTTGTACATGGAGTTTACACCGAGTGCGTTCTATGTTGACTAGGTATATGTTGCCTCTCAAAAAAACACATAAAATGAGTGTTACCCTTACAATTAGCAATTTTAAAAAACTTGTTTTTTTTTGCAATGACATTATTTAGTGTATGCATACATTTTATGACATAATATCCATATATTACGTTCTCAAAAAACCAGAGGTCAATACATAATAAATTATTTAATACGATTTTTTTTACTGGCCGTGGTTCGATGTTTACAAGGTACGCAACCTAACCTGTTTCTATTTTGCAACTGGCCGGTTGACGGTGGAAGATCACGGTCAGGCCGCTTATAAAAAAATAACATGTTTAAAATTGGAAGGTTCGTTTCAAACCTCTACTGTACTCTACGGTACATGGAATCTTGTTGGGGTTAATGCCTCATTTTTTTTTGTAAAAATTTAAACACAGCCGACACAGGTCAACTGACTACGTTTAGCAGATGGTAACAAAATATATATCGCAATAAAACATTACCCTTCTTTGCACTTGGGTAAAATAAACATGGAGTTATTTTTATTACTAACTGGTAACTAATAAATGGAGGTGGCCCCTGTACTTAAATAAAATCTACAACTCGCTTCTATTATTATTATTTATTATCTATTATTGTAATAAATAATTGCCGTGCGTGTGTTAGTCTCGCTAAGGCTCGAGAACTGCTGGATCGATTTGGCTGATTCTTTTTTCGTTTTATTCCCTGTGATACAGGAAAGTTTTGCAAAGAAAAAAAAAAGTGGATCAATGTAAAGAAACAGCCAAAAAAGAATAATAACTTTGTATAGTTCACGGAGCCATTTTGTAATAAAAAAAAACTTACATTTCGGTTGCCTAGTCAGCTGTCCTTTTTTCCGTCTCTCGAACAATCGATTGATAATAGCATCTTTACGTTCACTAAACTCGAAATCCTCGAACTTGCTGTTCAAACCTTCGCACTCGGCTAGATTCGATTCGAAAGTCGATGTGTCAAAATCGTTCTTCTGCAATCGATTGTTCGATATCTCTCTCAGCTCGCGATCGGTGACATTGACACTTGAGTACCGCCGGCCAGTAACTTTGTCCCAAATTTGAGCGAACTCCTTCATCGTTTTAAAAAAAAACCACGCACTAAGAATTCCACTTTCAAATTGCACTTAAGTAATTATATTTTAATGATGCACTAGCGTGTTTAATGTCAGCGAATTTGTCCGGAAATATATATTGTCTTATATATCACGTATTTCATACATGTGCTGCTCGTTTTCTCACATGATTATCACCAGTAATGTGTTATCATGAATAGCAAAAATTGACACATTCACGTTCTTTTTTCGAAGAATCGGCGGGAGATTCGAAATGCGCGCGTTCTGTATTTTTTTTTTCATACAGCCTCGCAGCGCTCGATCAGCTGGCCAGTTACTAGTGAGGCGGCAGCGCTATATCTTGTTCTTATATTAAATTTTGCAATCGCACGCACACAGGTGCAAACGAAGTGCGTAAGCACGACGTCAGTGCTTTCGTGTGTGTGGAACAACTTTGAATTTTTTTTATGGTCGTTCTGGAATCCTTAGCTGATATCCTTCGGTACTTTCAAATTAAGAAGTTTTCTGTCCTTTGTATAATCATGTTTGGTCATGATATAATATTATACTTCACCAGGTATGACAGTCCGGTATTGTGTAGTAGTGTGGGTGACACCCGAACGTCATTCGCACTGCTGTGTGTTGCAAGTGGTGTATTAAAATAATCTCCAACCCCCCCAAGTATCTTTGTGTTTCGTTCCTTTTATTTTTAACTCGTCCCTTTTTGTGTGCTTATACAAGTAAATGACAATTGTAATGCGCAAATAGTTTATTTTGCATTATAACGACGGAAAATATTTCCTTCATTTTTGTTTTATTGCAATAAAGTGGCAACTCGACTTTGACGTACGGGTGACACGCCACCCGGATGCGCAGGCCTTGTTTTCTTAGACCACTTTTTTTATACCACCATATTGATTGCATTTACTTTAAATATAGATTATTTTTAAACATTGTTTAAAAATAAACTGTATTTTTTATTATATTCATTATTTTTAGACATTAAACAATTCCACAAAAACATCCAAGTAGTTGAAAATAAAACTATGCTTTATATTATTCGTCTAAGTATTTTATTTTACTTACTAGTGTTAGCGACATTTCTTAACAAGAACCTTTGTTATTGTATAATCATAGATATAACTTTAAGAACATCCCTAGTTTAACTGTAAAGTCACAGCCCTAGTTTATGTATGGCAACTTTATGCCTGTCATAGAGCGCTCGGGCGCGTCAGAGAGAATCTTGGCTTGTCAATGGCGATCGATTGTATATTTGATTCTAGATGTGATATAAATATTGTAAATCCCGGTCATCAGTGTTTTTCGTGTAATACTAGCTATCGTTTTTGTGTTCTGACGGAAAAATCTACATAAAACTACCTTTCGATTGATCTACTATATAAAAATAAGTCGGGTTTTCCTCCCTGACGCTATAACTCCAGAACGCACGAACCGATTTCCACGGTTTTGCATTCGTTGGAAAGGTCTCGGGCTCCGTGAGGTTTAAGGCGGTACGAAGTCCGCGGGGTCAGCTAGTAAGTATATATAAAGTTTGGACAGGAAATTAAGTTGTTACCATACATTGTTCCCCATTCCCTTTCCACATCCCTTTTCACCCCTTTAAGGGATAAAAACATATCCTGTGCCCTCTTAAAATTCTCAACTGACTACAGGTTAACACAACTTGAAGGCGCGTGGATTAAGCAAAAATAGACTCTGCGTCAACTGTTTAAGTGCTTCACCCGTCTAAGTTGTGTCGTGTTGTACCATATTTCATCTAAATCGGTTCAGCGGTGAACACTTAGTCCCTTTCGCATTTTTTACATTTATTTGGTTTTTACGACTGGTATATAAAACTTTAGTTTCACATGCACGGGATTTGAACCTATGGCATTCTACTTTAAAGGCCCGCAAATAGACCATTTGGGTGAGTTTAAAATGTTAATATCGTTATTAACTTCCTTGGTATCTTTAGTACATATTGAATTCAATATTAGGTATAGTTATAGGTACTAAGTAGTTACTATTTCGAAATGTTTTGGTCTAAACACTAGTTCGTTCGTTAATAAGGTTTACTACGGAAATAGGTATTTGGTTGGACTGACAATCTCCTTATATTTCGGCGTAAACTTTATTACATCGGAAAAACTCTGGTATACGTGCAATATAGTCGACCGGTGGGACTCGCCCCTACTGTGCAGGTGGATTAAACTGCACCAATAGGGTTTTTTGTAATTTCCTAGTTTTAAGTATTTACTAATATTATTTTTAAGTTACTAACAACATATGGATACCCCTGATGTCCGAAAAAAAATTATTTGTTGGTACATTATTATTATTATTATTTGGTACATTTTCATGTCACGGGCCCATGGGGACCCGGTCATTCGCATTCATGGGGCCGAAGCCAACATGAAGAGGCTTTTGGTACCTTTTACTATAAATGTGCGATGGCCGCAACTGTGGAGATCTGTCCTCCCAATACAACATGAGGCTGTACTGGCGGACAGCCCTCCCCAGTTGCCGAACTATTGCCGAGGAAGGAAGAGACTTGGAGTGGGCTATGTGGATGGGAAGTGTGGACTGGAAAATCGGGCTATGGAGTGAGATAACGGACATCTGCCTGATCAATATCTCACAAATTGAAAGCAAGGCAGACGGTGACTCGCCGCTTACGCACTAGCCAAGAGGCTAGCCTTCGTGGGCCCCCTATACAGGCCACCGCACGGGTGGCGAGGGAGCAACACTGATGTAAGCAGCTAAGGGTGTGGAGAGGTGTGCACCGGTTTCGCCATCGCGGGTCGCGCCTCGTGCGCACCCGGAGCAGGTTTCCCCGTTATTACGCAGATTGAGCACTTCCACCCTTTCAAGCATATAGCTCCTGCGCTCCACTCTGGGCGGCCAACTAAGGCAATTTAGAGGCGGGGGAGGTGTGTAGCTGTAGCTGTATGTGTGTGTATGGCGCATGTGTGTGTGTGCCCCCAGGCGATCTCGGGTGCGAGGTGTCGCCGCTCACCATCGGCCCGCCACAGGCCGCCCTGCGCTAACTGACTGCACCGGTGGTACAACACCAGGTGGGCGATGGGGTCGTCACATCCCTACGCCGTTTTATTATTATTATTATTATTATATCCAGGGGGCGCCTCAACTTTTCATACAGGTTATCTAGGTAGCGACACCTGAGTTTGTTGCGGCGCTTCTTCTCAAGCAATGGGTCTAGGAAGCGCTGGTAAATTCATTTTCTGACGTGTAAAAGTGCCCCTATGTGGCCAATTTGCTGACTAAATGATTGAATTTGAAATATTAATTTTTGGCTGGCTTTATTGTATACACGGTGGGTCAGAAAATATGGCAAATAAATAACCCACAGTATCGGCTATCGATTCTAAAGTATATTGTCTATGGTCTTTATTTTTTTTCGAGTTGGTAAAAAAAAAATTGTTTATGGGATTGGTTGTGTGAGCGACGCCTGAATCCTATACAATTTTTTTTTTTACCAACTCAAAAAAAATTAAAGAC
Source organism: Aethes cnicana (assembly GCA_963971205.1). Lineage (NCBI taxonomy): Eukaryota > Metazoa > Arthropoda > Insecta > Lepidoptera > Tortricidae > Aethes > Aethes cnicana. Next base: position 4,637,918 of record OZ020301.1, on the reverse strand, counting down.
CTATACAATATACTTAGAATCGATAGCCGATACTGTGGGTTAATTAATTGCCATATTTTCTGACCCACCATATATATATATTTATTTATATGTATTGTGTATATAATATTTGTGTATATTATGTATTCTTTATTATGTATGTATCTACACTCGGATTATTTTGATTATCATCGGTTGTTTTTTTCTTTTTCAATTTTACCCATCATTGTTTTACTTTTCGCATTCTGCACTTTCCTAAGGCTGACTGGAAGAGATCGCTGCTTAGCGATAAGTCCGCCTGTTGTATGCTTTCTGTGTATCCTTTCTGTATTTCCTGTGTTTTGTACCTATATGGTGTTCAATAAAGAGTATTGTTGTTGTTGTTGTTGTTTAACACTTATTTTGGACGTATACGCAGGTTTGTATGAAGGTTGTTGCATCTAGGGTAGTTAACATTAGGGACGAATGAAAATGTCAATTTTGTACAATACGACATTTTTGAATACATTTGCTAAGCTAAATAATCTTTATATTTGAGTAATAATAAGTCTGTTGAAGTCACGAGACGTCTGTATGTCCGGGTTTAACTCGACAACTACTGATCGGGTTGCAACAAAATCTGGCATGGATTATGTTGACCCGCGTTATAATCTACCCCCATGCCAGATTTTGGGCACAACAGCCGGGCCGTGGGTCACACAATGGTTGCTGGCTGAAAATCAGCGCTGCAGGTGTTTCTCACCTCAGCATAAATGCTGAGCCAGACACCCTTTCATCGCCGTGAGGACACAGGCTCTTTTGTAATCCCCCTTTTTTTTTGTACTGTTTCTTTTGCTTAATTTCTTGCTATCCCTATTGCGTCTATTATGTACCTTATGTATGTGTCTTCAATGTGCGTAGTGAATACATGTTTTTCTTCTTCTTCTCATTTTATTAACATATAGGCTACGTTTTACCCCGGAAAAACGCATAGTTCCTGCGAGAATGCTTCGCTTAATTACACGTCGATGAAGTCGCGGGCAGAAGCTAGTAAATTTTATCACTTTATTATAATGCTTATAATATAATAAAGTATAATATAAAAAAAAAATGTATGGAACACGCCCACTCCACGCTCACAGGGGTCAAAATACAAAAAGCACTCGTTCGGAAATGACAAACTTTTGGCACGTTAAACGGGTATCGAAATGTTTACTTTTTGAGCACCTGTATTAATAGTACATTACAGACCTAGGGTGGTGAATTCGTAAATGTCCCAGATCGCAGGTTTCTGATCTTCGGTTCGGGCCATAAATATGCGATCTGGGGCTTTACGAATTACCGCCCGTGGTTTGTCAAAAGTTTTACGTCTTGCCTTGGCCAGAAAGTGAGATTTTCTCTCCGCGTAGCGGGCGGTAATTCGTAAAGCCCCAGAAACCTGCGATCTGGGACATTTACGAATTCACCACCCTGGGTCTGTAATGTACTATTAAGTATTTTGCAAATATTAACGCCTCGCTCGCTTGTTCCTGGCCGGGGCGAGGCGTAACGTAGACGAATTCTTTCTTTTTCGAAGTCGGTTAACCATCTCCATAGTGTAAATCACCTGTTATCATGTTGGCAACAAGTTAGGACGACGTAACTACTGAACATACTTTTTATTGATTTGAAACCTATCATCAACGCATATAATATAACTGAAGTTTATTTGGTATACCTCTGAGTATGCAGAACTTTTTATTATTATTTAAATTAATAGGATTTCCCACTAACCTCAAGCACCTACCTATTTAAAAGTGGAAAAACGTGATTTTGGGTAAATACTCGCAAGGCTCGAGTATTAGACATAACTCGGTACCTGTCATGTAGGTCCATATTTTCTTGTCAATTGGATATATATAAGCGATCAGTACATACTTACCAGGCACTGGGCAAAAATTTAGATTGGCAGATGCGCCCACGGGTGACTCTTGTTTCGTCACTCGGTCAAGTCTAAGGAGATGCGCCCACGGGTGACTTTTTCTTCAGTTCGCTATGGAGACGTGACTTTTGAGGTGACAGAAACTTTTTTGTCACGGCGACAAAAGTCACCTGTGGGCGCAGTCTCTAAGAGTAAGAGCCTTCGACTTGATAGTTTCTTTTAATTTTCAGGTCGACATCTTCTACAGAAGCCGTGGTGGCCTAGTGGTTCGACCTACCGCCTCTCATGCAGAGGGTCGGGGGTTCGATTCCGGCTCGCACCTCTAAGTTTACTTATGTCACAGAATAAGTAATAGTACTAACGTACAGAAGGCCGACTGCTAACAAACAACCGGTTTTGTTGCACCGTACGCTCCGAAATTGGCCATCTCTTTCTATCACATGCAGCGCGCTCTTTCAGAGGCCACGCCCTAGCGCTAGGGCTGGCGCACTCGAGAACATATTAAATGATGCGTCTAGTATTAGTACATAGGTTAGGTTAGAATAGTGTCATTAACAAAATATATATTTAAGTTAAGTTAGTTATTTTTTTTATTATTAAAAACACTCTTCTACTCAGATGCTACAACGTAATTTACTATTAAGTTATCACATACTTTATCTGTCAATTTATGAATCTGCTAAATTCAAAATTAAGACACACCGTCACACAACTGCATTATCATAATATACTAGCCGTTGTCCGCGACTTCGTCCCGAGTACATAGACCCAGTGATACTATAAGTACTGTACATGCATAGTTATTGTTATTATTCTTATTGAAAAAATAAAAATTGGGTTGTCTTGAACTACTCCATACCACATCATTTTACTCTTTACCAAATAATTACCTTTTACCAAATCATTTTACTGTTGTTGATAATACAACCCTCTGCAATATAATATTTTTTTACATAATTCAAATTTCATGGCACATTTCACTCTTGCGTCGCGACGTAGGTACATTGAGTAAACGCGCGCGCGTGCATTCACTGGCAGTGCGCGGCAACCACTAATCATCACACCACGGTGCGAAGCCGGCGCGTACTTGTATCGAGCGCGAAGAAATCAAAGAGTGCGCCGCGCCTGCTTATGTGCGAAATTCAATTTGAATTTACCACTGAGCTTTTCGGTGAAGGAAACATCGTGAGGAAACCTGCACGCATCTGCGTATTAATTCAAAGATGTGTGTGAAGTCCCCAATCCGCACTGGGCCCGCGTGGGGGCTATAGCCCAAACCCTCTCGTGATGAGAGGAGGCCTGTGCCCAGCAGTGGGACGTAAATAGGCTGTAGTAGTAGTAGTGTTTGTAGCCAAACTCCTCCGAAACGGCTCGACCGACTTTTACGAAATTCGGAGTGTACTTATGTTCAGTAGGTCCGAATAGGCATAAGCTATTTTTCATACCCAAAGGCGTATATCTCGGAGAGATGTAAACATATGAAAATAAAAATAAACAACGATGACGATGAATATGAGGCGACGATGAAAAAAACTCTGGGTCACACGTATGGGTCACACGATACAATGTTTCGGCGTGAAGTGCAAAGAAGAATAGCATGTTTTGGAGGCAAAACATGTACCTAAGTACGAAGTCCACGGGGTCAGCTAGTTACTAGTATAGATATGGCAGTGTGCACGACGACAGCGCTAAATACGGGTGCAAATTTGACGGACTTGACAATGGCTGTTACTAAGTTACTATACTTGGGCCTGAAAATAAGACGCTAAGAACCGTAGAATCACTTTTTACTTTTATAGGATATACTATTACAGAGCAACGCTATGGAAGTTTAAAGTTGAGACGTTGTGCTTGGTGGAAGACTAGTAAATCAATGCCGCTGGCCGCTGTACTCGGGGCCTCGCGAATTGGAGTGGGGAGTGTGGCCCGGCGCGGTTGGCAGGATTGACGTCACGGAGCGTCGCTAAACTTCCGCTTCAGATGTTAATGTTGGCAGCCAGCAGCAGTGGCGCCAACACTAGGCTTCGTAGGTAAACTAACAAATAATTTACACAACGCTTCAATAATATGTGAAATTTATTTATTATTTCTAGTTCAAAAAGATGGTAGAGCCTCTAAATTTTCGTGGGATTTCTAGTTCCAAGATAAAAAACAGTATTTTAGTACGTTTAGTTTAGTTAAGTTTAGTAAGTTTCATTCGGCTCGCCATCTAGCTTCAAGTAGCGGAGCAACTGCTAAAAGGTCGGGTAATCGGGGTTCAGCCACTGGACGCTAGATGTCGATCTAGCGTTAACCTGGGTTTCAGAGCACGCATCACAGTGTGGGCTCTGCCACTCTTCTTGTATCATTTCTCTATGATAATAGTACAATACAATACAATACAATAATACTTTATTGAACACCACACAATCAAGGAACAGTAGACATAATGTAATTACACAAAAAGGTATGGCATACAGCAGGCGGTCTTATCGCTTAATAGCGATATCTACCAGACAACCTTTGGATAGTGGAGATGAAGAAAAACAAACTAGGTTGGTAGGCGGTGCTCTGTACTAAGATGTGCAGAAAAAACAAACACAAAAAGTAATAAACATACTTAAATACTTTTATATATAAACTATTATAAACATACATAAACTTACATATAAATAGATAACGGTCAAATAAATTAAAATATGTAATACATTATCCAAAAAAAAAAGCAATACATATCAGACAAGTGACAAATAATGCTCCTTAACCTTGTACTTAAACACTGAAAGAGATTTAGCTAGTCTAAGGTCAACAGGTAGAGAGTTCCAAAGCAGTATAGCTTGGAATGTAAAAGATTTCCTAAAAAAAATAGAGGAGGAAGGAGTCACAGACAGAAGGAAGTTTTGGGAACATCTCAGAGACGAGACGTAACCAAAACGTTCCTTAAGATAGTAATGATAATAAGAGATTTTATTCATCAAAAAAACAAGCAATTGAAATTACAATAAAAAATGGTGGCGAGAAGGATGGTAGACCTAGCGATAACGCTGTTTTTCAGTCTCTACCTAACCACTAATCTAAACCTAACATAGGTACATGCTTTGCCTCCAAAAAATGCCATTTTTTCTTTGCACTTTACGCCGTAACATGTATCGTGTGACCCATACGTGTGGTGTGACCCAGAGTTTTTTTCATCGCTGCCTCATATTCATCGTCATCGTTGTTTGTTTTTATTTTCATATCTTCACAACTCTCTGAGATATAAGGGATCGCACTTTTTCGTAAAATCGGAGTCTATACTGGAGTGTACGAAATAGTATATTTTGATGCAAGTGCGAAAATAATGTCATTTAATCACGAGTCCCTAGTTATGTTGGCGCGAGCGAATGCGAGCGTTATAAACACTAGGGACGAGTGAAAATGACAATTTCGCACGTGTATCAAATGACATTTTTTTTATACATTCGCCGAAAAAAAGTATAACGAAATAAATGTACAGGTGAAGTCCAAAAAACATTTCGCACTAGTTCGTAAAAAAACAACTTTAGGGCACGCTCATTAGCTGTCAAAAAACAAAAACTTTTGGCACGTTAAACAGGTATCGAAATGTTTACTTTTTGAGCAACTGTATTAAAAAGACATTTCCAATGTCAAAAATATTTGTCATCGACGAGCAAAACTTGAGCAGATTCAGTTTATTCATAGAATTCTATGCAATTAAACTTTACATTACCATTCTTGAATGCTCATAGAAACGGAATTACTCATAATTTAATATGAAAATTACTTTACTCAGTTTTTCATTGTATGTAAATTAGCTTTTTTTGTCGGGTATCCCCGAAATTTTGCGTGAAACGGATGTGCTGTCATTTTTGCATTGATCCAAAAATGGTCTAATTGTCTTTAATTATAATATAATATGTCATGATTCATGATGATTCCTTTTCAAATCAGTATGTACTTCCTGCTATTGACTACAAAAGGAATGAAAACGAATGGGAAAAACCGGCCAAGTGCCGGCGTAGCGCCCGCCCTTTAGCGAGAGCGAAAGAATTAAGTGAGATGACGTCACGCACCAGTTATCACTAAAACACGATTTTCTCTGAAAGTAATGAACGAAAAAATCTGAAACTTTTTCATTGCCTCTTTTAGACAGAGATACCGAAATGGTTTTCGAATAACGCCTTACTAAAATTTATAAATGTTGTCAATATAGCTGGCCAAGGTTGCGAAAACTTTTAACAGAAATTAGCAATTTGAAGCTTCTGTATTCAAAAACAGTTTTAACGAACCCGTAATATAATTCTTAACCGTATGGGTCCTTTTAGATCTCCTATCGCAGCGAAAGTGTTGAAAATCGGCCACGCATTGACGCCTTTGCTGTTGCTAATGTCTAAATGCGGTAAGCCATTTACAGGTTTACCCAACTTAGAAGGCGCGTGGATTAAGCAAAAATAGCCTTTGCGTCAACGGCTTAAGTGCTTCACCGCGCGCCTTCTATGTTTTGACTTGAAATCTTCACAGTATAGATAACCGGTTTCTTCTGTTCGAAACTCATCATTAAAGCGCTAGAATGCCATTTTGAAGATACCTGTTGAAACCATGACCTCGCAGTGAGCCTGTCGGCCTACGTCGTATTTTCAGAGGATAGAAAAACCGGCCAAGTGCGTGATAATAGGGATGACGACAGGGTGAAGAAATCGAAATTCTAATTAGTCCGTCAGTCAGGTAGGTAATAAAAAAATATTAGACACGTATTCTTTGTTTTATCAAATTAACGAAGAATGACTAAGTTAAAACGCTTTAAAGTTGGAGAGTGGGGGCTAACTACGCCACCGCTAGGTATAAATCGTACCTAACCGTGACGTCACGCGACATTTCAACTCAATATATCTCCGTATAAGTTTGATTGCGTGAAAAAAGAAAAATTACGTGTCCAATACTTTTTAATAATGTTCCTGATAGACTAAGGAAAAAAAATTGTCGTCATCTCTATTTTAGCTGGCAAAAGGGAGGCCTAAATGCCTAAATAGAAAAAAGGTTTGCAAAAAATTTTTAAATAAAAAAATAAAAACCGCCTTCAAACTCCGACAGACTGCGATGTCAATGTCAAGTTCCCTATATGATTATCATTTTTTTGGGTCGGTTCACTTGACACCGACTTCGCAGTCTGTCGGAGTTTGAAGGCGGTTTTTATTTTTTTATTTAAAAATTTTTTTTCGGCTACAGTTTCCAAACATTACTATAGAAGTAGGTACATAAGTAACTCTGAAGTCCTCGAAAATGACACCAAAATCATCTACGTGCTAGCAAATTTGGAGGAGTTCCCTCATTTTCTCATGGATCCCATCATCAAAACTGAACCAAATTAATATGGGACTAACTTGGAAGTACCACCTTTCGAACAAAAAAAGAATCATCGAAATCGGTTCACGTTTACTATTTATTTTTGGTGAACATACATAAAAAAAAAAAAAAAAAAAAAAAAAACCTCTTTAAAGAGCTATCCAAAGACATCCCACACACCTACGCGAGAAAAAATTAAATCTCCACTTTACTGTTGAGGAGACACCCAGTTTTTTTACAAATTTATTTTTTACTAGCTTTTGCTTTTTTGGGTCTAGGAAGCGCTGGTAAATTCTTTTTCTGACGTGTAAAAGTGCCGCTATGTGGCCAATTTGCTGAATAAATGATGAATTGAATTGAATTGAATTGCCCGCGACTTCGCCCGCGTGGAATTCGGTTATCGCGCTCCCGCGGGAACTATGCGCTTTTCCGGGATAAAAAGTAGCCTATGTCCTTTCCCGGGACCCAAACTATCTCCATGCCAAATTTCATCTCAATCGGTCCAGCGGTTGAAGCGTGAAGAGGTAACAGACAGACAGAGTTACTTTCGCATTTATAATATTAATTTGGATACCAATTTGTGGTGAGACTTACATGTATAGTTATGCCTTATTTCTAGAATTAAGTATCTCCGAGCTATGCTGCGGACAAACGGACAGACATGCCAAAACTATAAGGATTCCTTGTGGACCACGGAACCCTAAAAACAGCACAGGTGGGTGTAGCCTTATAAAAATTGTACGTAATCCTTATTTACTCAGAGCTATGACACTAAAATACGACTTTGCCCTTTATAGACTGTAATGACGTCATATCTAGAACTAGGGTAAGTGTACCAGTGAATGAACACCTAACGAAATCTTGATTTCTTAAATTAATTGTTAATTAATTTTCAATTCTATTATATTCTATTCTATTCTAAGTCTAAATAGCCATCGTTTTTTATTATTACTGTCACTGTAGACTAGGCAAGTGTTCTACTTTGTTTATTTATATCCAATTTGTTTCGAATAACTTTGCGAAATTACAAGTTACTAGCATCTTAAACTCGAAAATTCCCAAAAATAAATTGTGGACTTACTAACGTAACAAAATATCATCTTTTTGTACTATTACGTGACCCGGTGGACATCGTATCACCAAGAATTCACGTGCAAAGTAAATTTTCTTTTTTGTCGCGAATGTGTACAGAAGGCGGTGATGACACCACTGTCCATCAGGTGGTCCGTTTGCCACTGTCAATCTACTTATATGCCTACTAGCTTCTGCTCGCGGGAACAAAATTTTCCCGGGATAAAAAGTGACCTTTATGTTACAGGTATACACAACAGAAGGCGCGTGGAATAAGCAATAATACACTGCGCTGCGTCAACAGCTAAGTGATTCGCCGCGCGCCTTCTAAGTGAATCATGCTAACCCGTGTTATAATCTACCCTCATACCAAATTTTGAGGCAATCCCACCAGTAGTTCATAAGTTGTAACCGGATATATGTACATACATACGGTCAAATCTACACACTTATTATTATTAGATTGGTAATAAAATAAATGTTTTATTCCTACAAAGGACCAAGGCAATAAAACGTACATAGACTTTATGTTTTGATTGCAATGACGTCATTGTGTCTAGAAATAAGAAAGAACTTGTTTACCGGCAAGGTTTTAATCGAAATGGCGAACGCAAACAGTTTTTTTCCGCATCTTTCAAAGTTCAAATCTCCTTTATTTATACTGTGTGTGGCTACAGGCCACAGGTGGCTAGGAGCAAATTTTTGTATCCGCAGTTACCTCGACGTGATCCTAATGCTCCCAAGTGCTCAAAATCCTTAAAATCGGAGCTAAAGTAATTTAAAGCTACAACCCTTAGTCTCACTTCAAATTATTTAAAAAAAAACATATGAATGACAATGTCAAATATTATGACGGGGCGCAATATGTTTGCAGTACTGCGGGCACAATTAATTTTGTTAGAAAATAACGGGAAGATTATTTTTAATTAGAACTAATTAAAACCAAATTGGACTTAATTACTGATGAGTTAAAGTGGCATTTTTATGCTCCTATCACAGGCCACACCGTGTAGAAATAACTCGAATCTCATTTCTGATGACCCACGCTGCGCACAGACCTCACTTTACGAGGTCTAGACTATAGCTTGGAATATTAAATTAAATTCGTCTTAGCCGTTTAACGAAAAATAAATTATTCAACCAATATCAAAACGGCCTAACTCTCATACGATTCCTTTGACACTTATACCTTTTCAAAAGTTCAAATAAAACTGTATATTTCCATTCGAGTATCTACCTCTCGTCTCCTGCCGATTTGCACGAAGTTATCCGTGCAGTTGTTATTTTTTACCAATAATGGCTGCAATTACATGTGATTGATAATTCCACGACGGCAAATCTAAGTTGGTATTTGGTTGCTGCCTGGCAGGTTACAAAAAGAATGTTGGTAATAAAAATAATGTTTACGAGATACTTTTTTGTCCATTTGTAAAATCTAAAAAAAGATATAGATTGTGATTCAGCGGCGTTAGATTTTCTACCACGAGATTACCTATTTTATAAAATATGATTTCACTAGCTCCTGCCCGCGACTTCGTCCGCGTAAAAACAAACAGTATTAAACAAGAAGTCTATTTCGAATGATGACCGAAATGTTTATAAATGGAACACACTAAGAACAGAACTCGTAATGCGTTCCATATTCAAAATTTTCACTTTTTAATTTTGTCAACGTAATATTAATATTATGGGATGGAAGGCATACATACAACAACCGTTCGATACTGGTGGCACAAGACCGGGCTATTGTAATCGGTACTTGACAAGGAATTTATTGATAAAGAAAATAGAAAATATAACAAAATAGTGCGATCATGTTTCCAAAAGATTTTTTTTCGTGTTATAAGAGCAATTTATTGAGCAATCATTCATTTAATGTTTAAAAGAATTGATATACACTATTTGTATGACAATTCCATATGAAAGCAGCGTTTTGACGTTCCATAAAAAGGATCTGATTTTACTTGTTAGTTAAGCCAATTGGCGAGCAGCAGTATAGTATTGTATTTGTGATTTATTGATGATGATGATGATAATGCTGATGATTATTCTATTTGTATTGCAGTGAAAATCTTTGTCTAAGTTGTGTGGTGGGATCTCGGCCTACAGATTTATTTTTAGATGTAATTTTTCCATATGGAACAAGAAACAACTTAAGCAACGGCATATCACCTTTAGAAATTTCATGTTGCTATTTTTAACACCGACAACTTTTTTATTTGAAATACACGAATCCTTCGATTCGATCGAGACTTGGGCTGTGCTGCAGTCTCTCCAGAGGTGCCAAGTTGACTACCGGTACATCGAAGTGTTGAAGTGTTTGTACGAAAATGCCACCATGTCCGTCCGACTACAGGACCAGACCACGAAGCCTATTCCACTGCAGCGGGGAGTCAGACAAGGAGATGTGATCTCTCCGAAGCTGTTCACCGCTGCATTGGAGGATGCGTTCAAGGTGCTGGACTGGAAAGGTCGAGGCATCAATGTTAATGGCGAGTACATCTCTCACCTTCGATTTGCCGACGATATTGTAGTCATGGCTGAGACCATGGAGGACCTCAGTATTATGCTCGCTGACCTCAGCAGAGTTTCCGATCGAGTTGGTCTTAAAATGAACATGGACAAGACGAAAATTATGTCTAATGTCCATGTTGTGCCAACTCCCGTAATAATCGGAGGCTCTGCGCTCGAAGTTGTTGACCATTATGTATACCTGGGACAAACAGTCCAGTTAGGTAGGTCCAACTTCGAGAAAGAGGTCAATCGTCGAATCCGACTCGGCTGGGCAGTGTTCGGGAAGCTTCGCAGTGTCTTTTCGTCCAAATTACCGCAGTGTCTCAAGTCGAAAGTCTTCGACCAGTGTGTGTTGCCAGTGATGACTTATGGTTCCGAGACGTGGGCGCTTACGATGGGCCTCATAAGAAGGCTCAAAGTCACTCAGAGGGCAATGGAGAGGGCTATGCTCGGGGTTTCTCTGCGTGATAGAATCAGAAATGAGGATATCCGCAGTAGAACTAGGGTCACCGACATAGCCCGAAGAATTGCGAGCCTTAAGTGGCAGTGGGCGGGGCACATTGCTCGCAGGACTGATGGCCGATGGGGCCGGAAAGTTCTCGAGTGGCGCCCGCGAACCGGGAGACGAGCTGTCGGTAGGCCTCCAACAAGATGGAGCGACGACCTCGTGAAGGTTGCGGGAAACCGGTGGAAGCAAGTAGCACAGGACCGGTCTGAGTGGCGAGCCTTGGGGGAGGCCTATGTCCAGCAGTGGACGTCTTTCGGCTGAAATGATGATGATGATGATGATGACACGATTCCTATTAGTTAAATATATTAGGTAGACTAAACGAGATTGTTAGTTATATTTCCACTGAAATAATTCCCAAAAACAATGCTTTCCCTTTAATCCCGATATTTCTAGGTGATGGCATTACCTACACTTAACCGGTGGAAGCAAGTAGGACAGGACCGGTCTGAGTGGCGAGCCTTGGGGGAGGCCTATGTCCAGCAGTGGACGTCTTTCGGCTGAAATGATGATGATGATGATGACACTTAATCTCTGCGGATATTTTATAATTTTAAATCAATTAATTATATTAATATTAAATATACATTAAATTAATTAGGTATATTGTTTTTTTTTTCAATGTGCAACTTACTTTATTCTTCGGTTTATTTATTAGAATAGTTACTACAATATTAAAAAAAATAATGATAATATGAAAATAAATGATTTATAGACCCTCTTTTTGGGGGCTAAATTTGAAAAAATATTAATGAAGTTTTTAAACTATATCGTGTGACATATCAAATAAAAGTACTTCTTATGAGGATCTCAAATACAATGTTTTTTTATTTCTTTTTTGATCAATACTTTTCGAGTTATTTAAGAAAATAGGCGAAAAATGACCATCCCCCCCCTTATCTCCGAAACTACTGGACCTAACATTTTGGAAAAAATACGGAGGATAGTTATTGACCTATAGATTACAGGAAAATTATTAAGAACTCCATGGTATTTGAAATTTATCATATAAAAGAGCTTATCCTGTGAAACGGTTTGAACATGACGTCATTGAAAATAATCAAGGATTGGAACCCTCTCCACGCGAGTTTAACTCGCTTCTTGGCCGGTTTTTTTTTAAATATTGTAGTAACTATTGTTAAAATATAACTTCTAATTACTTACCTACTAAATTAGTGGAAACCTTCTGGTAGGTAATACCAATTTGATTTGAAATAAGTAAGATACTAATACACTTAACATCCAAGATAATAAATAAACAGTATAAATAAAAAAAATACAGCAAATTTATTTGAATTTTAATACTGATTAGATACTTCAGACAAACTATTAGATTACCTAAGCCATATTTATTCGTTCTATGTACTAGCGGCCAATTCATGCATAAACATTAAAACGTAATAGCATTATTACTACACAATGATCATAAAATATAATCATTATGTTAGCCTAGTATTTATAAACACTTTGAAATAAAATACTAGAATTTTATTGAAATTCAAGAGCCGCTTACAAAATCAAATCAAATTATTTATTCAGCAAATTGGCCACACCTGGGCACTTTTACATGTCAGAAATGAATTTACCAGCTCTTTCGAGACCCATTGCTTGAGAAGAAGCGCCGCAACAAACTCAGCAGAAGGCTTTTTTCGTATCTAAATTCGCCGTTATTTATTTAAAATACACTTTTCTGGGAATTTAGAAACTCCTTTTTAACCCGATAACTACACTCAACAACAATAAATTCGGGTCACTTTGTATAGGATTTTCCATACCCGAATTCATTGCTGTTGAGTATACTTGTCTTGAAGTCATAAATTTAAATCGTATTGAAAACCTTGCTTGCTGTTCCTTGAAATATGACACATATCTTTTGTCTCTTTCGCTCAACACCTGTATCCATAAGAAAGAGAGAGGCAGAATGGAATTTCTCAAGGTTTGCGGTTTCTGCTGTATCAGGTTTATGCCGTTTATGTTTGCATAGAAATTAACTGTTAATTAATTAGTATTTAATAATACAACCGATCGCGTTACGTCAAAGGAAAATACTGATTCAATGTAATTTTGAATAGAGTATGGGTGAAAAGGCTCGCAATTCTTCGGGCTATGTCGGTGACCCTAGTACTACTGCGGATATCCTCATTCCTGATTCTATCACGCAGAGAAACCCCGAGCATAGCCCTCTCCATTGCCCTCTGAGTGATTTTGAGCCTTCTTATGAGGCCCATCGTAAGCGCCCACGTCTCGGAACCATAAGTCATCACTGGCAACACACACTGGTCGAAGACTTTCGACTTGAGACACTGCGGTAATTTGGACGAAAAGACACCCCCAACAACCCGAAGAATTGCGAGCCTTAAGTGGCAGTGGGCGGGGCACTTTGCACGCAGGACTGATGGCCGATGGGGCCGGAAAGTTCTCGAGTGGCGCCCGCGAACCGGGAGACGAGCTACGGTAGGCCTCCAACAAGATGGAGCGACGACCTCGTGAAAGTCGCGGGAAACCGGTGGAAGCAAGTAGCACAGGGCCAGTCTGAGTGGCGAGCCTTGGAGGAGGCCTATGTCCAGCAGTGGACGTCTTTTGGCTGAAATGATGATGATGATGATGATGATGATGGGTGAAAAACTCAAGTAAATGACCTGTTGTATGTAGTTGTGTTCCAAAAGGCGCTTTTTAAATACATTGAAGCGTTTTGAAATGTGAAGGCGCGGGACTTTAGATAGTAGAAGATCTCTACCTTGGCCGACACCAGCTTCACTAGTGCCCCTAGTGGATTTTTCACTCACGGCGTCTCTCATTGGGGTAGAGATCTTCTACTATCTAAAGACCCGCGCCTTCACATTGCAAAATGCTTAATTTTTTTATTATCATTTAAAAAGCACCACCAACACTCTCAACGCATAGTTGATGGCTGTCTCAGCACGCACACATGTGTTGAGAGTGTTGGTGGCGCTTTTTAAATACATTGAAGCGTTTTGAAATGTGAAGGCGCGGGACTTTAGATAGTAGAAGATTTCTATCGTGTTTCGGACTAGTCCAGGTGCGACCTGCCAACAACTTGACGTCATTTGGTTAAGTACCTAATGTGACGACATCAAAAAACCAGCAGGTGCCAAATCCGTTAAGTAGTTAACTGTAAATATTATAGTGGTTTTGTTTCTAATTCTTTCTCTCTTCGGGCGGCTCGTCTTTGGAACGATCTTCCTCTCAGGATTAGGCAAGCTCCGAGCCTGTTTGTATTCAAAAAGCATGTTCGTTTATTTTTATCGAATCAGAACTGAACACCTACTCTTTTATTACTTGTCGCTTTTTTCGTTTGTCATCATTCTTATTATATGTTATATGTATGTGTGTTTATGTATTTACTTATATTTATGTATATTTATACTATATATTATGTGTGTAGTTTATTTATTTTTATTTAATTTGCTTCTATATGTTATATTTTTACAGTGTGGCTACTTGTAAGTAGCCTCTATTGCACCGCCACAACATTTTCCATTATGTCCAAAGGTTTAACTGGTAGAGAATGCCTTATGGCATTAAGTTCACCTTTTGTATTAGTTTTACTAATGTGCAATAAAGTTTAAATAAATAAATAAATAAATAAATAATGGTTGGTTTGACCCGAAGAAACCCCGTTCCCGTGGAAATATCGAGATAAAAAGTGTCCTATGTTATAATAATCCTATTAAGGATGTCCATACCAAAATTCATGTAAATTGGTTCAGCGGGTGAAGAGGTAAGTAACAGACGGAAATGGTTATTTTCACATTTATAATAAAACTAGCTTCTGCCAGCGACTTCGCCCGCGTGGGATTCGGTAATCGCGTTTCTGCGGGAACCACGCGTTTTTTTTTCGGGATAAATAGTAGCCTAATATATGCCCTTCCCTGGGACTCAAACTATCTCCATACCAAATTCCATTTAATCGGTTCAGCGGTTTAAGCATGAAGAGGTAACAGACAGACAGACATAGTTACTTTCACATTTTACTTGGCTAGGAAGCGAGATTTTCTCCCCGGATAGCGGGCAGAAAATCCCACTTTACGGCCAAGGATGACGTAGGAGTACATTACAGACCCAGGGTGGTGAATTCGTAAATGTCCCAGATCGCAGGTTTCTGTGGCCCGAACCGAAGGTGAGGGCGATAAATATGCAATCTGGGGCTTTACGAATTACCGCCCGTGGTTTGTCTAAAGTTTTACGTGTTGCCTTGGCTAGGAAGCGAGATTTTCTCCCCGGATAGCGGGCAGAAAATCCCACTATGGATGACGTAAAAATATTTATTAACTAATTAGAAAAAAGCCTCATGATGATGACAATAACAGTAATCCACTTAATTAGGATAGTCATTCTGGACTTCTGGTCACTGGCTTTGTCCGCCAGAAATACCCAAGTTATTTCTATTAGCTATAAACATTAAACAATTTTGTATCAATATTACGTACTTACTTTGCGTATCAAATCATTAATTTACCATTAAAATGTCATTAATGACAGGAATGTCTGACCTGGTTGTGATTGGTCAACGGAGATCCGGAGTCTAATTTCTTTTAATAACTTAAATAATACTAATATACTAAGTTTAGATTCTCGGCCGGTTCTTTTACTTGTACACCCCGTCATAGTAGGGATGACGACAACTTTTTTTTTAGTCTATCAGGAAGATTACTGAAAAGTATTGGACACGTATTTTTTCTTTTTTTCGAGTAATCAAACTTACACGGAGATATATTGAGTTGAAATGTCGCGTGACGTCACGGTTAGGTACGATTTATACCTAACGGGGACGTAGTTAGCCCCCACTCTCCAACTTTAATGCGTTTTAACTTAGTCATTCTTTGTTAATTTGATAAAACAAAAAATACGTGTCTTATATTTTTTATTACCTACCTGACTGACGGACTAATTAGAATTTCGATTTCTTCGCCCTGTCGTCATCCCGATGTTTTCCTTCACCGAAAAGCTCAGTGGTCATAGTTATAAAGAGGGTTTATTTTATTCCGAATGTTGGCAACGTCGCAAAAAGCTGTCCAATATTACGCTGCGCTATTTTCATTATTTTTCTGAATATTATTGAATGAAAACATGGTAAATCAAATCACTCTCTCTCATTAAAAATGAATTGCATTAAATTATCATCGCATCACGATTGTTTTATTATCATAGGATAATACAATACAATAAAATTCAATTAATATAATTTTATCATTTTAATGCCTACCCAACAAATACAAAACAACACGCGTCATTAAATAACTGAGCGATTTTTTCTTTTTTCATTTCATTCAGCAATACTGTGAGAAATTAGTAAAAACAGCAAAAAATTCGCCAGCTAATAGGTATATGACGTTGGCAACTTTCGGAGTTTACACATATCAGCAAAGCGCCTTTTACTGTGTATTACCACTGAGAAATTGGAATTCAAGGGCAGTCGAGTCACCATTTCGGTCGGTTATTGCTCTCTGTGGCAATAATCAATATAATATCCAATTGCGCCATCTCGGCCGTACAGCGCCGTTAATTGACCCGGTGGTAGGATTTGGAACTAATCCTTTGCAATCTATCTGACAATATCTGATTACAGCGCCAACTAGCTAATGCAAAGTTGACGGCAAGGTATTTGGTACCATACGATTCAGAATAAGGTCTTTAAGGTACCCTGGTTTGATGGAGCCTGTCTTCCCAAGGCTTTACTTGTAATAGCTTTTCGTATCAGGTCTGGTCACATCCCCCTTAATTGGTTTTTTAAAATGATGAGAATATCGCCATCTCCCTTGTGCGAGACTTGCAATAAAACAGAGGACTTAATGCATTTTTCTATAAGGGATAAGTTTCTGGGTCATCTGAACGTACATAACGGTGGTTTGAATTTTTTACTTGCAAATCCCATGTCTAATGATGCCTTGCAAATTTATAGATTTGTTAAGCATGCCTTCCTTATCCGAGGACCTCCCTCTAGCGGGAATTCTCCATAAACCTTTTTTTTTTTCATTTTCTTGTGTCCTCCAATGAGGCTGGCATAGTCACTTAAGTGTACATAAGCCTCTATAAATATTTCCTGATTAAAAAAAAAAAAAAGTTGACGGCGTAATATACAACTATACTCTTTCCCGTAGTATTAATTCATTATTATCTATCAATAATTCATCCTTTTGACGGCCGGATTGGTCCAGTTGGTAGTGACCCTGCCTTCTGTTCCGACGGTCGCGGGTTCGAGTCCCGCTCGGGGCAAACTTTGTGTGATGAACACGAATGTTTGTACTCGAGTCATCATCATCATCATTTCAGCCAAAAGACGTCCACTGCTGGACATAGGCCTCCCCCAAGGCTCGTCACTCAGACCGGACCGGACCGGACTCATGACTCGAGTCATGGATTAGTATAATAACATAATACATGCATAATATATAAATATTATGTATGTATTTCTCTATATAAGTATTTATATCGTTGTCTAACATCCATAGTACAAGCTTTGCGTGAAATGTCCCAAGATATTTATTTAATATTATTATTTTATATATTTAAATTATTGTATTCATTCTTATCTCATAATAATCTAAAACTTTAATACTTCTATAAGCTTTTTAACCGTCTCCTGACCTTTTTCCTTTCAAAATTTCGTCTTTTCCGTATTTTTAAATATCTTAATAATTCCGTTTCCCCGTTTCACTTGTGTGGCTGAATGCGCCAGGCGCGCGATGCCATTAAAAAAAACTATACTCTTTGGTCGACCATGGAAGTTGTAAACGTAACTAATAAGTGGAACTACCACTATGAGCCAACTTAGCTGTGATAGTTTTCCTTTCAACTACGTTATATATGCCTAGAAGCTTAATATTTTACAAACGCATAACTTAATCAAAAAATGGTTTAAGACCTATTCAACGATATGCCGCACCATGGGAAATAAAAATTACATCCCCACTTTACAAGTAGAGGAGGTTCCCTATAAAAAAAATATTTCAACATTTTATTGAACCACTTTGTCAGCGTAACTAATATGTATATTCATGCCAAATTACAGCTTTCTAGGACTAAGCATCTCCGAGCAATAGTGCGGACAGACGGACGTACGGAGGGACGGACGGACGGACGGGCGGACGGACGGACGGGCGGACGGACGGACGGACATGGCGAAACTACTTATAAGGGATCCTTGTGGACTTCGGAACCTAAAAAAGCGGATGATAATGGACTTTTTGGAGTCTCCAATCCGCACTGGGCCCGCGTGGGGACTATAGCCCAAGCCCTCGTGATGAGAGGAGGCCTGTGCCCAGCAGTGGGACGCAAATAGGCTGTAGTTGTAGTAGTAGTAGTAATGGACTTTTTGTCACGGTAAACAAGCTAAACTAAGTATAGAAATATTGACTTTTGGAGCAACAGTTATTAAAAACATTCATAGACTGTAGATGTAATATTTATACTCAAACAGGAAAAATGAGAATATTTTTTGTGTCATTTATATTATGGAGTATGGAATGTGTTGATAAGGAGCGCAATCTTATATGGCGCAACAGTTGAAAACGTGTCCAGCGGATTTGATAAGCAACAAAACAAAACACACTCTCCTTACAACCGTTTTCGCTGCGCTTTCGCCTCAGCAGCGCCATCTGACGGCGCTACTGCAGACTATCCGCCTAGGTGGCTTGACGGGAGTGGCGCCGCAGCGCCCCCAACCTACCCGATTTGGTGTCCACTTTTGGAACTATAAAGATTGTGCTCCTTTATTTAAACCCTACATAATTTATATCATGAAGGAACAATAAAAATAGGTACAGCACGACACAACTTTGAAGGCGCGCGGAGAAGCACTTAAGTCGTTGAGGCAGAGACTATTTTTGCTTAATCCACGCGCCTTCTAATTTGTGTAAACCTGTACACAATTACGTTCCGTTCCTGTCACAAATTGTCTCCTTAAACGCGATATTTAGTATATTTTTCTTACAACGATTTGTATTTTATTTTATTGCGTTCGGGATAATATATTTATTTAATTTTAAATTATCTTGCATTCAGATTTCCATCAAGGATGCGATTAAGTATAAAATTAATAATATTTGAGGCAGGAAAAATTAATATGATTCATTACACTTGATTTAACTTAATGGCAATATTAAATTTAATATTTGTCTATACTAAAAATTCCAGCAGGTAATTCCACTTGTGAAAATTATTTCGAAATCTATTAGGTCATGCATAGTTAATGATATACTAGCTATGCCTCGCCATGATGTTCCTTCTTACGATCCCCGGGGATTAATAGTACCTAGTTTATGTAACTGCTCCATAATCAAGGTCCTTAAAACACACACAACTTTATCAACACTCATTTTATAAATCCTCTAAGATGCTTCAAAATCTGTCCAGAATGGCGGCAATTCGAATACGTCAGTGTCTCACATTCGAATTTCAAAAATCATAGAATAAATATAGCCGACATTTGAACTTGGAACAAACTTTCGTTCTGTCTGACTGAAGAATATAGGCGGCCATTGCTGTTGGAAGATGTTCGAAATTTGAACGTCATTACAGTATCGATATCCATTTTGTAAAATGAATTTTACTGTATGACCACAGATAGGAAATTGGCTTTGACAGAACTCGCTGTCATAACGGATGTCATTACTACTGATTTTTGGACGCATCATAGAGGATTTATGACATGAGTGTAGATAAATTACTTATTTGTTATACAAGAGTGTAAAGTCATTATTGAAAGAGAGGGGAGCGAGGGTTGACCCACGACCAGAGCGAAGCGAGGGTAAAAAAAACCATTGATCTATTATAAGTAAGGATTCACAATCAGCCGGAGAAAAATGGCCCGTCAAAACGGGTGCCCAACAGCCTTAGCTGTATCTGTTGTACAGGTGCTGGTGCTGCTAGCACCCGTTTCGCTTTCATTATAAAGAGGCGTTATCAGCATATTGGAACATATTTTCTAATGTCAGTTTGCTCCACGAATTTTTATTTGTATGACGAAGCTTGTTGCAGATACTGCTTTTGTCTTCATGAATAAATGAATTTACTCCGTTTGCTCCATATATTTTGACATATTCTGTTAGGCACTGTTAGTCTTATTTATATAGGTACTTATTATAGGTCAATGGTAAAAACTATCCTATGTTATTTCCAGAGAGAGTGAAATGGAAAGCTACTTATATCTCCACTCTTCTCCACGCCAAATTTAATCAAAATTGGTCCAGTCGTTTTGACGTGAAGGAATGACGAACACACTTTCACATATCTGTGGCAAGTAGGTGGAGTAATTAGGTACCTATTTTTATGGCTAATGTAAAATCGCGTTCAAAAATATGTACGTAGACACGCCGTTGTAATAAGGTTTAAAAGTATATACATATTAATGAACTCAACTTTACACGACTGCACGCATCTGCGAAGTAATGTGGTCAAGGATGTGAGTGAAGTCCCCAATCCGCACTGGGTTCGCGTGGAGACCATAGCCCTACCGCTCTCGTGATGAGAGGAGGCTTGTGCCCAGCAGTGGGACGCAAATACGCTGTCATGACGGTGGTGGTACCTATATATATTACATAATTTATGTATGTAACATCGAGTTTCAATGAAGGTGCCTTGCACAATTATCCCTACTTACTTCCTTACTACCTATTATAAATGTGAAACATTTTAAGCGAGAGACCTCATCATGTTCTTATTGACATGTATTAATTAACTCTTTTATACATGATGTATTTCATTATTTATTGACATTTTGAGACTGTCGAAATCTATGGAATTTATATTTATTTGACAATGGAGGCCATCTCCATAATATTTTTTTTCTTCTGGACCCTTGGGGACTATACATACATCTCTAAGATCTTAGATTTAAGTTTAAGTTAGGGACTATACATCCATTCAATGTAATTTTAGTACGTACATATATGTATAATAAAATTTATACATGTAACGTAAATTTTGTAACTATGAAAATTTTGAAAAAAGGCCTTCTGCTTGAGTTTGTTGCGGCGCTTCTTCTCAAGCAATGGGTCTAGGAAGCGCTGGTAAATTCTTCTGACGTGTAAAGTGCCCCTATGTGGCCAATTTGCTGAATACATGATTGAATTGAATTGAATTGTGAAAGTGTGTTTGTTTGTCGAAACGACTGGACCAATTTGGATGAAATTCGGTATGGAGATAGTTTGAGACCCTGGGAATAACATAGACTTAATATCCCGATATTTCGACGGAAAGGTTTTTCAATACTTCTATAAATAACCACCTATATTAATAGTATCTTCGGGTACGCAAAGTCTACGCGGGACGAAGTCGCGGGAAAACGGCTAGTACGTTATATGTTACATAATACAGGTATCATCTTAGTTGTTTGTTTACGTTCCTATATAATGATGGAAAAATACAGTTACGAGCGTCATGTCATGCACTCTATTACTTGGAATGACTGTGAACTTCACGGGGAAATTATGATATGACAATGGAAAACATATTAATTAAAATTTTGTTAAGCCTATTATATAATGTAACCTGTGTGTTCTCCCTATTGTTGCGTTAGATGGAAGGAGCAACTGGTGAAGTTCGCTTCGGTGACCTAGGACCCCGGGCCCCTTCAACTTTTTTAATTAAAAAGCCTTTTTAAAAGAAAACAGGATTACCAAAGCTCACGGTGGCTCCGGCACACGGCATAAAACAATGATCTATTATAAGTAAGAAAAATAGCCGCGTTAAAACGGGTGCCCGAACAGCTCGGGCACCCGTTTGGCCTTCGTTATAAAGAGGCGTTTATTTTCTAATGTCAGTTTGCTCCATATATTTTGACATATTCTGTTAGGCACTGTTCGTCCATACGTACTTATGTATAAAAGGCACGATTTCGAACACAATTCGATTGAAGTGTCGATGTTTACGTGGGAAGACGTCTGCGTGCCTGCGAGGCCGTCTGTACACTTGTAAATGTGTGTGTACCACTACGAGGGCCAGTGATCCACTCTCCATCTCCGGATGAAACAAATAACGGTAAGGGCGAGTTGGGCGCGAGTTGCGCGCCGGCTAGATTCAGGCGGGGGTGATGCCGTGGCCATTCTGTATGTTAGTAGGTACCTATATAATATCTAATACAGCCATAAGACCATTTTCAGAAATCTTTTCTAACTAAACAGTTTATCTTAATGCCTGTTATAATTTGCCGTTTTTGAATGCATCATAGAGGGTTTATAATATGTGTGTAGATAAAATACTTTACGTCACACCAGGCCGAAAAGCGGGATTTACCGCCCTTGGGCGCTACGAAAAATCCCTCTTCACGGCCAGGTGGTGACGTAAAATCGTATACTAACCACGGGCGGTCGTAAAGAAATCCTCAGACCGCTAGATTATAGCATCAATTACCCGCGATCTGAGACTTTCTTTACTTGACCGCCCTAGGTGTGTAATTTACTATTTTAATACAGTTGCTCAAAAAGTAAACATTTCGATACCTGTTTTACGTGCCAAAAGTTTGTCATTTCCGAAAGAGCGCTTTTTGTATTTTGACAGCTAGTGAGCGTGCATAAAGTTGTTTTTACGAACTAGTGCCTCTACTAAGTCGATAAAAATATTTTATAATCTCGATAACGACTTGAAAAAGTGTCAGAAATTCAGAATGTAATTGAATTCGAAAGTAATCTTAAGTGTTATCTCCTGTCTAGGCCATTCTACAGCCTTAATGACAAATTTTTTGACATTGATAATTTAATTAAGTGATATAATATCTATGAAATAATTTTTGAATGTCCTTTCTTGGATTAATGATCATGTTTGTGCGCTGTTTAATTTAATTAATTGTTTATGTTTAATTTATTTTTATTTTATTGTGTTTGTGTGTTTTTATATTAATTTGCATGACTGTCTTGTCGTGATATTGCAAATAAAGAAATTGAATTGAATTGAATGTAACTCCAAGAAATAAATACGCTAGGGACTTACAAACTTTTCGCACTTGTATCAAAATGTACTATTTTGTCAGTCTTCTCTGATTCATCCTTTCCATTACCAAATCAATACAGCATACCTATCTATGAAATTTTATATATTTGACAATGGAGGCCATCTCCATGATAATACTATATCTAAAAAACTCTCTTTAAGAGCAGTGAAGGTACCAGCCATGGAGAGTTGTAATAAAGGAGCGCAATCTTTATAGTTCCAAAGGTGGACACCAAATCGGGTAGGTTGGGGGCGCTGCGGTCGCCACAATTGTCAAGCCACCTAGGCCGATAGTCTGCAGTAGCGCCTTCAGATGGCGCTGCTGAGGCGAAAACGCAGCGAAATCGGATGTGAGGAGAGTGTGTTTTGTTTTGTTGCTTATCAAATCTGCTGGATACGTTTTCAACTGTTTCGCCATATAAGATTGCGCTCCTTACCAAGGCACATTCCACACTCCATAGGGTCTAGGAAGCGCTGGTAAATTCATTTATGTAGTGTAAAAGTGCCCCATGGCCTATGTGGCCAATTTGCTGAATAAATTATTGACCATTTTCTATTTTTGTCACTACGTCCTATTTCACACCAACGACATTACAATGTCATTTCGTATTGCATATTCATATTGCAGCGGTATTTTTTAATTTCATTTATCTACTACACTCATATCAAAAACCCTCTATGATGCGTTCAAAAACCGCAAATTATGACCAGCATTAAGATAAACTGTTTAGTTAGAACAGATTTCTTATCTGTGAAAATGTTCTAATATCGAATGCGATTGTCTAATAGCATTCAAGTTTCGAACAGCAATGCCCGCCTAAATTCTTCAGTCAAGAGTCTCAAGAGCGAAAGTTGGTTCCAAATTCAAATGTTGGGTCTGTATTTAGTCTATGCTTTTTGAAAATCGAATGAGAGATACGTGACGTATTCGAATTCCCTCCATTGTGGATAGATTTTGAAGCATCGTAGAAGGCTTTATAAAATGAGGTGTAGATAAAGTTGTGTATGCAACTACGTATATAATTAGGCCTTAAAGGGCCTTTATTATGTAGCAGTTACATAAACTACTAATGTTGTGAATACTAAGCTATAAAGATGTCTAAGGGCTGCCTCGTTATATGATAACCAGCAAAGGTCCCATTCTTTCCCATTCCCGTAGGGATTTCTGGAAAACGTACATGCCAAATTTCAGCTTCTTACGAGTCAGTCAGTGGTAAATTCATTTCTGTTAATGTAAAAGTGCCCAGATTTGGCCTATTTGCTGAATAAATATTTTCATTTTCATTTTCAGTCGTAAGTCGAAAGGGGTTTGATTGGGTTTTGAGTTAATTCGAATTAAATCAATCGAGCGACTGCGCCGTTTTAAATCATAATCAATCGAATAACTATGACGGCTAAGATCAATTTAGTTTGCGCTCTGTGCGGTTTTGGTTCGAATTATTAGTTTATGAATTAACTCGAATTAATTCAATCGTTGGGCTTAGTCATTTAAGAATTAAGCCGTTGATAAGCTTAACCAAAATTAAATGGTTTAAAAAACCCGTCTTAAAAACCTCGATACGGGTAAGCGGTTCCGGTCCCTGCTTACGACCAGTAGTTTCGGCTGTGCGTTGTCTGTCAATCACTGACAAAGTCACCAACGGAGGGGTTTTATACATGATACAATAATATAAGTACTTTGACTGGTATGACAGTCCGATATTCTGTAGTAGTATGGAAAATATTTCCTCCATTTTTGTTTTATTGCAATAAAGTGGCAACTCGACTTTGACGTTACGGTGACACGTCACCCGGATCGGCAGACCTTGTTTTCTTAGACCATGGGTTTTATAGATATTGTATACTAATATTATGAAGAAAGGCTCCCGCGACTAACCTTTTAAATTTCAGCGCTGTGCAAAATTCTTCTGCGAAGTAATTCAAGGATGGGTGTGAAGTCCCCAATTCGCACTGGGCCAGCGTGGCGACTAAAGCCCAAACCCTCTCGTGATCAGAGAAGGCCTGTGCCCAGCAGTGGGCCGTAAATAGGCTGTTATGGTCATGGTGGCGGTGGCAAAATTAATTTCAAAATTTACAGTGAACAGTACACGGTGAAATACCTAATCAATCGTGATGAATTTTGTACGTATTTGCGAAATACCTACACTACCTGACACACCCAACCCAACCTCTCTAGTTTGCTAACTTGCAAAGATTTACGTAAAAAAACGGGTTTGTTAATTCACAATTCGCTTGTTGATTTAAAGAATAATTTTGCATTTATATCGATATAGCTCTAGGCTCTGCTAGCGACTTCGCCCGCGTGGAATTCGGTTATCGCGCTCCCGCGGCAACTATGCGCTTTTCCGTGATACAAAGTAGCCTATGTTCTTTCCCGGGACTCCAACTATCTCCATGCCAAATTTCATCTCAATCGGTCCAGCGGTTGAAGCGTGATGAGGTAACAGACAGACAGACAGACAGAGTTACTTTCGCATTTATAATATTAACTAGCTACTTCGCCTGCGCTCCCGCGGGAACTATGCGTTTTCCCGGGATAAAAAGTAGCATAGTTCCCGCGGGAGCGCGATAACCGAATTCCACGCGAACGAAGTCGCTAGCAGAAGCTATAAATGCCAAATTAACGCAGTATGTCTGTATATTATGTCTGTTACCTCTTCACGCTTCAACCGCTGGAGCGCTATTGGGCCGCCTTTCCCGGGACTCCAACTATCTCCATGCCAAATTTCATCCCAATAGGTCCAGCGGTTGAAGCGTGAAGAGGTAACAGACAGACAGACAGACAGACAGAGTTACCTTCGCATTTATAATATGAATATGGATTCTATGGAAAATAACCAGAATAGTAAACTGGTGGTCATAGTTCGCGTCGGCTATTTGTATATGGCGTGAACTATACAAGGTCAACCGTATACTAAATATTAATTTTATAATTATCAAATTGATATATCAGTTGTCAAGCCGATGGGGACTATCGTTTCTTTGCTCACCAGTTGGCGCCACTGTTGACTAAGGTCCAGAGGTATAGCTGTCAAAGACGACTTTATAAGATCGGCGCCGAAACAAAGTTTTAAATCTTGAATCTCATTAAGTTTATTAATTATAAATAACTAACATCATATCGAGCTATGCCGCAATGTTGTGCAGTTCCGTTGTGTTTGGAAAAAAGATTTTTTTTTCCAAAGCGTTTACATTCGTAGCCAAATAATCCATATTTGCGATAATTTCACGAAGGAGATCACTTTTCAATAGGTAAATTAAAGAAATTTTCATTTATATCATGAAGCCCGCCAAAACCAGTGAAAACTGAATGTTATTGGACCTCACGCGACACTAGCGCCTCTAGTGGCAAATTCACACGCGATAGGCCCCATTTTTTCATTTCGTCGTTGTTTTATTTCCACAAAAAAATGATGGCCTCCGGATTAAACTTTGAATTAGGCCACGTTTGATCAGTATTTTTTAAATTAGTTTTGAAGGTTGATCGGAAATCATAAGATTACTAGTTGACCCCGCGGACTTCGTACCGCCTTAAACCTCACGGAGCCCGAGACCTTTCCAACGAATGCAAAACCGTGGAAATCGGCTCGTGCGTTCTGGAGTTATAGCGTCAGGGAGGAAAACCCGACTTATTTTTATATAGTAGAAGATAGATATACCTATTTTCTGCATAAAAAATAACTTATGACCAGAGACAGTGTAATCCATACTAATATTATAAATGCGAACTTCACGCTTCAACCACTGGACCCTTTGGGATGAAATTTGGCATGGAGATAGTTGGGGTCCAGGGAATTTTTGCCATTTGTCTACTGACCCCTAAAAAGGATCAAACTCTGATGAAATCAAATTCATTTTATTAATATTATAAATGCGAAAGTAACTCTGTCTGTCTGTTACCTCTTCACGCTTCAACCGCTGGACCGATTTGGAGATAGTTGGAGTCCCGGAAAAACGCATAGTTCCCGCGGGAACGCGATAAGCGAATTCAACGCGGGTGAAGTCGCGGGCCACCGATCGATCACGGCCGCGCGCTTGGTATAGGTAGGTACCTACAACTTTTAAACTTGTTGCTTAGGTACCTAGTAGTTATTAGAATAAGCATAGTTTATTCGGCGTAAAAGTAAAAGAAATACACTTAAAAAACAGCAAAAATAACGATCAGCCGAAAAGGCTGGACAGCTCAGCATAATGCTGTAACTAGGAGCCACAACGCTGATTTTCAGCTGTAGCCTAAAATTAATAAAATAAAATTATTAACACGCAAGAAAGGAGAAAAACTCACTTACGACGTAAGTAAACCGATAATTCATATTGAATGCTTAAACTCTTATCCAATAATTCCAGGTCATCTATTCAAGTTCACGAAGTGATCCTATAGGGGACGGAGAGGAATCTCCCTAACGCTTCGCGGATAAACCTGTTGTTGGGGACGTCAAAAGTGACCGCTAAGTGAATCAGTAAATCCCCGACGTAATAAATATCTCACTTTTGATAGCATTTAGCATGACTACGCAGCACAGTTGCGCACGATGCGTCAAGTGCGCTTCTTAGAATAATTGTATTTAATGAGAAATTGGAATACTGTTCATCCTTATTTAGGATATGGGAAACCCTATATTATATAGGCTCGAATGAGGCCCCAGGTTTATCGGCTAAGAATTCCAGTAAATAATACAATTAATAAAATTACGTGTTTACCGAAGTATACGTCGCACGTTTTACGATTTAAAAAAAACACGTGCCGTAAACATATTCAATTTATTTAAATACTTACATAAATAAACGAAACTAGTTTCCTCAAAATATTCTGAGAATGTCTCATATATTTTTATCGCGCATATTTTTGACTACAAATCTACAATCTAGTGTAAAAAATGTGGAATAGCCTTGGCCTTGAAAAAAACCGTTATTTTTGTGTAATGCAACCGAGAACACAGAATCCACCTGATGGTAAGCGGTTAGTGGTCACTGTGGCCCAATGGACACAGAAATCTTATGATTCCTTTTAACAAAAAATCTCATCAAGTGATCACCATCAAAGACGTCCAATGCTGGACCTGCCCCAAAGCGCGCCGGTATGATCTAAGTAGATATTACTCCTAATAAATTTCAAATTAAACTTGGCTGACGACATTAAAAAAAAACAAAGTTGGGAAAGTCAAACATTGCTATTATATTCCAGTAGGCGTTACATGATAGCGAAAATATACATACATAACGTGAGTGAATTACGGAAGCACATTTACGAGTATAATATCAGTAAGTATAAATTAATTAATAGCCGTGGTGGCCTAGTGGTTCGAGCTACCGCCTCTCATGCAGAGGGTCGGGGGTTCGATTCCGGCTCGCACCTCTAAGTTTACTTATGTGCGAAATTCAATTTGAATTTGCCACTGAACTTTTCGATGACGGAAGACATCGTGAGGAAACCTGCATGCATCTGCGAAGTGATTCATAGATGTGTGTGAAGTCCCCAATCCGCCCTGGGCCTGCGTGGGGACTATAGTCCAAACCCTCTGGTGATGAGAGGAGGCCTGTGCCCAGCAGTGGGACGCAAATAGGTTGTAGTAGTAGTAAGTATAAATTGGCTAATTAACTATTATGTAAATAACTAACCGTCTGCCGCGGTATATAACCTTTTTTCCCGTTCCCGTAGGAATTTCGGGAAATCCTATGTGCTGTCCTACACTGCCCTATGCATCTCATGCCAAAATTATGCTTTCTAAGCTACTTAGTATCGGCTCTTCATTGTCTGTCTGTCACTCAGTCAGTAACAGAAGAATTTTGTACATAAGTAGGTAGACTTACTTATAATGATTAATAAATTAAAAGTTTAAAAAAAAACTTTAAAGAACATGCTTTTATTTTCATGCACTAAAAAGAATAAAATTAACATTTCCTTTAAAACTTTTACTATAACTCATTAACGTCATTAAAAATAACTAGGTATGATGTAAAATCGTGTCGTTGTAGTTTCTTTTTCCCTTTTTTTTCCTTTGGTAAGAGTTTATTTATATAGAAACTAAACTTTATTATTAATTAATTGATTTTAAATAGGTAGTTTTACGAGTTGTAATTGTATTTGTTTTTTTTAGTTTTACACTGTAACTGTATTTAATTCGCTTGAAATTTTTAAAACTTAAAATCAATCAGATCAATCTTATGTAAATTACTTTTTATGTTGGCATTTTTGTATTCAATAATGAAGTTTATCAGTATGATACATGAATTATTTGTTTATTCAGAAAAGAACAAGTTAAAATATTAAAAATAAACTACAAATAGCATTTAAATTTACAGAAATAAGAAAAATTAAAGCTAAAAAATAACCTAAAAATCTAAATTAGGGCCTTTCGGAAGGGTTCCCATCACGCAGGCAGCATTCCCTCGCTGTATGGCAATAGCCAGTCTTTGCGCGAGAAAGCTGCCGGCGCGAGGGTAAATTACTTGTTTATCTACACAGGTAAATAATTTGCTGAATATTTTTCTATCTTGTTTTATAGTGGTCAAGAAAGGTTTGTTTAAGAAACACATAATATTGTGTACACGGGGTCCAAGCACACAGCAAAAAAGGAAATCAACCCTTGGCATACCATAAAAAAAGAAATGGTATACTCACGATCAAAGGAAATCATCTTCACGAAGTAACTTATATAATCTTCTTAATATCACAAAGAATTCAAAATAGCACACTGTGTTGATATCAATAGCACTGATTATTTTTCAATCACAAACAACACTTGTAAAATCTGCAACAAATTAATAATGATAGATAATTTTAATTGTTAAATGAATCCAGACAAATGACATTTACATCACCCTTGGCCATAAAGTGGGGTTTTCTGCCCGCTACGCGGAGAGAAAATCTCACTTCTTGGCCAAGGCAAGACGTAAAACTTTTGATAAACCACGGGTGGTAATTCGTAAAGCGCCAGATCGCATATTTATGGCCCTCACCTTCGGTTCGGGCCACAGAAAACTGCGATCTGGGACATTTACGAATTCACCACCCTAGGTCTGTAATGTACTATTAAATAAGATTTAACTAACTGTAAAGAAATAGAGTATTTCGAAGTATAAAAGCACGTTACGAAATAAAAAATAGATAAACAGTAAATGACACTATAGTATGCAGCTTTTTGACAGCTTACATACCAACATAAAAGTACGTTTTAGAACTACCCTCGATCATTTTTATTTTCATTTGATGCAAGGGTAGTTTGCTATAAATGCTAGGTATAATAGATTTGTTATGGATGCAAGGATTTTTAGACTAAGCTATTTTGACATTAAATCAATACTTAATAGAACACTTACAACAATTCATTTTGTGATATACATATTAAACGGATGACACTTGATAATGTAGGCAAGTAATCAGTAATCCTACTAAATTTCATAACGTATGTTATAACACAGTCGTTGTTAGTTAGAGAAAAGTCTAATTATTTGGAAAACGAAAAATAAATAAAATATACACTAACAAAACCTTAACGAAAACGTGGCCAAAGTTTAAAAACAACACTGATTCTTCAAATAATTAAACTACGAAATTAAATTCTAGAACTGTACGAAAATAAACTAGCTCCTTATTTTATTAAGTAACTAAGCATATAAAAAGTTGCATTATTTACCTTCTCAAGTTATTCATATTAAAAGATTTCAAGTTCATCATCGTCCACAATTCGTTATCCGTTATCATTACACTACAAATTCGCGTGCACCGATCTCTGTGTGCCACAAACTACTAGTTATAATAAGACACTATGTCATATAAGTCGTACGAACAATCAAAAGCTTGGAAGTCCATACGTAGATAAAAGCTAAAATTCCGCGATTTTCATTATGTCTAAGTATAGGACGTATTTCTAGTGCAAGTAGGGAATTTCAGAATGAAAAGGACCATGGGCAACTTTGTATGGAGCCTGGTTCTGAAACCAACAGAGCTGAAACTTAAGTCATTAAATAGGTCTTTAAATCTACTTTATTTCATTATATGGGCACAAAGCCGAATTCCATTGCAGAACTGAGATATTTATATTTCAGTCAGGGTAAATAAGATCTATTAAAAAACAGGTTCTCTTTGAGATAGAGATAGGTACTTAAGAATAGATACCTAGGTAGAAGAGGTTTTAAATGACTCGAAATAATATTATTATTGGTAAAACACGATATTCAACAAGAAATGACACCGAACGAATAATTAATGGAACGGTCAATATCCCTACCTTCATTTTTAGGGTTCCGAAGTCCACTAGGAACCCTTATAGTTTCGCCATGTCCGTCCGTCCGTCCGTCCGTCCGTCCGTCCGTCCGTCCGTCTGTCCGCACTATTGCTCGGAGATGCTTAGTTCTAGAAAGCTGTAATTTGGCATGAATATACATATTAGTTACGCTGACAAAGTGGTACAATAAAATTTTGAAATATATTTTTTTATAGGGTACCTCCCCTACTCGTAAAGTGGGGATGTAATTTTTTTTTCTTGCGTACCCCATGGTGCGGCATATCGTTGAATAGGTCTTAAAAAAATATTGTGGGTTTGTTAAAACCATTTTTTGATTAAGTGATGCGTTTGTGAAATATTAAGCTTTAAAGTGCTATTTTTTGTTAGAGTCACGTGTCCCCCCCCCCCCCCCCCTGCCAGCTAAATGGTGGTATTTGGATGGCTGAAAAAAATCACGGTTATGGCATATATAACGTAGTTGAAAGGAAAACTATCACAGCTAAGTAGGCTGTACAAACTTACGAGTCATAGTCGACCAACTTATGAAATGATTAAAAAACCAATGATTTTTCTCGAGCGGCAGGGACGTCGGGCGGGCACGTCATACCACAGGCTAGGTAGATGCTAGTAAGTCTTAGAAAGGTACTGTGGGCATCGTCAACTTCGGAACCCTATAATTTGCGCGTGGCCCGACACGCACTTGGCCGGTTTTTTTAAATTGGGTTTGCTCAATACCTACCCTCCAGAATATGAATATTCTCCGAATGCATTTATCGTAGCTCGTACTCACCGTGACTAAAATACAAATATCTTAGTTCTGCAATGGAATTCGGCTTTGTGCCCATATAATGAAATAAAGTAGATTTTAAGACCTATTTATTGACATAACTCTCAATGCGGTTGGTTTCAGGCCCATTTTGACGCATGGTCCTTTCTAGTGTGAGTAGTATCTATGAAACTACCTATATAAAAATTAAAAAATACAATAAAAAAAACCGGCCAAGAAGCGCGTTAAACTCACGCGAAGAGGGTTCCGATCCTTGATTATTTTCAATGACGTCATTTTTAAACCGTTTCACAGGATAATTCTCTTTTATATGATAGATTTCAAATACCATGGACTTCTTAATGATTTTCCTGTAATCTATAGGTCAATAACTAGCCTCCGTATTTGTTCCAAAATTTTAGGTCCAGTAGTTTCGGAGATAAGGAGAAGGGGGTTGTCATTTTTCGCCTATTTTCTTAAATAACTCGAAAAGTATTGACCAAAAAGAAATGAAAAAATATTTGAGATAAGTTTCTCTTTCACTCGTTGCACGAGTGACAGTGACGGCTAAGGCCCTTCCCTGACCCAGCATCGTCAAATTGCTCATTTAAGATCATACTTTTCTAAGAAATGTTAAAAGTTAAAAATATGAAAAAAACATATGTTATATTTGATTATATCATCCTTACATTGACAGCTTTCGATACACGTTTCACGAAACTTCGCTCGATACAATTTAATTCCAAAGTAACCTCTAACTCGGACCGCTAATCCAACTTTACTCCAGTTTATTATATCAAACAGTGTAAAACTAATTATAACACAAAAAAAATCCATATTATATGCATACATCGACAGCTTTATAAATGCCATTTTTTTAGACGGTATTTTTATAGAAATTAAAACATGTTAAAAAGTAACTAAATCGGGCGTTCTGTGCGTAGCGCTTTCTCTTTCACTCGTCCCACGAGTGACAGTGACGGCTGAGCTGGGTCTATGTACCGCTTTAATGGGAGATAATAATGCAGGTTATAATCTAGGGACATGGGAATGAGACATAGGCTAAGGCGTCGTTAACTGCGAGCGAAATCCATTGAAGTACTAGGGAGGGTTGCTACCCAGTCAAGTCAAGTCAAAGGCAAAAAATATTTCTACTACTACTACTACAGCCTATTTGCGTCCCACTGCTGGGCACAGGCCTCCTCTCATCACGAGAGGGTTTGGGCTATAGTCCCCACGCGGGCCCAGTGCGAATTGGGGACTTCACACACATCTTAAAAAATATTTATTGAGTAGGAAACTTTCGAATCGTCGTCGTTATGCTACTTATTCATATGTATGGAGGAATGTGTTTATTTATCATTATATTATATTTTACTTATCAGTGTCTAGGTAACCCTAGACACTAATAAGTGCTATCTATGACATTAAACTAAAACTTCTTGGAATTGATAAATATATTCTCAACAGACTTACGAACTAGTATGTAAAAATATAAAAAAATGAAAAAAATTGTAAATACAATACAAAAATTTACCATTTAACTGTAATAATAACATTACACTGAGATTCAGATTCTGTTCAGTTATATTTATTTGTATTATTTTAGTACATAATATTTTAGTTCATCAATTTAGAACCATCGCCATCCCTAACTGGTTGTCATACGTCATTTCTATGGATTTCGCTCGCAGTTACATGCCTGGACATAGCTGATGTTACGACTTATCTTAAGTTCGTTGACATTAAATATATTTATCTTCTAACATACCTATTTTCCCGCGACCTTCACGAGGTCGTCGCTCCATCTTGTTGGAGGCCTACCGACAGCTCGTCTCCCGGTTCGCGGTTTGAGCCTTGGGGGAGGCCTATGTCCAGCAGTGGACGTCTTTCGGCTGAAATGATGATGATGATGATACCTACTTTTATACAGATTTGTTATACATGTACCTATGTGTGTAGGGGAGAGGGGGGCAGCTATCACTGAAGGCAGCTTAGAACAAATGCGTTCAAAGACGTATTTTTAGTGCGATTATGGTCCAAATCCATTTTTTGGGCTCGCAACACTGACCCACACAACTGTCACTTGACAGATTTGACGTTTGACAGAACATGAACAAACCAGTAGCATATTTTGATTTCGATGTCAACTGTTAGCGGTTTTGCTCCCCGTGTCTAAGGATTTTCAGGCTGTATTTGAAGGAAGCGGTAAGTGAAACTTAATTTATTCGATAGTACAATGAATTAGCTTTAGTGACGAAGAATAAACAATCAGAATTTGCAATTGTTTTGGAAGATATCGATGTTTAATTTTTTAAATAGGTGTTGGGGTAGTTTTGAAAAAAAATTAGGAGGCAGTTTTGATTAGCAATCTGTTCAAAACTACCCCGGTCATAAGAAATGTTCATATCTGCCCCGATATAAACTGACATGTAGGTACGTAAACTCAAAATAATATTATCTTAGTTATTTTAGTAAATGCTCATAACGCATTTACCTGAATTAATTGGTCAAGCAAATCACGTCAGTAGAAAAGGGCGCGAAATTCCTATGGGAGGATATCCCTTCGCGCCTACACTTTTCAAATTTGCCGCCTTTTTTTACTGACAAGATTTGCTTAAACGAGTATGGTAGTCGATTCTATTGTCTGTTTTTCTCTCGTTTTATATGATAAAATGAAAATTCTAATTAGACATTTTATATATTTTTATTTAACTACAACTAAAACATAATAAATACTGAATCACTATCCCCTGTTACATTGTTGGGGTAGTTTTGAACAATAGTGTGTACAAAACTGCCTCAAGGGGGCAGCTTTAATAGAATTTCAATACTTTACAAAGGTACCCTCCTGAGGCACCTTTGAACACTACAAAAAAACATTTCTGGTCAAAAGTACCCCCTCATAGTTATAACTGCAAATTATATGAGTAAAATGTTAATACGACCATTTCTAGTGACTAACTGTACTAAGTACAGGTAAAAAAAACACGTATATCTCGATATTGTTGCCTTACAATCCAGATTTCAAATCTGCCCCAAGTAAATTAAAAGCTACCCACGCTTGGGGCAGTATTGAACATTATTCCTTGAGTTGTAAAATTCTGAATTGTACCTTTGTCTTTAGCTTTGGACATGTGCAAATGCATTAATTACATAGGTTAATAACATACATTGTTGTGTAGAGGCTTAAAACTGGTTTTTATGGGTAATATTTTGAAATACGTCAAGGAGTGTAAAAAGTGTACCAGGCTGCCCCCCTCTCCCCTACAGTGTGTATAAAATTCTCACCGAATTAAAAAAATAGATAAATGTCCAGTACACTATTATGTATCATTTATATCTATAATAGCTTCTGCCCGCGACTTCGCGTTCCCGCGGGAACTATGCGTTTTACCGGGATAAAAAGTAGCCTATGTCCTTTCCCGGGACCCCAACTATCTCCATGCCAAATTTCATCTCAATCGGTCCAGCGGTTGAAGCGTGAAGAGGTAACAGACAGACAGACAGACAGACAGAGTTACTTTCGCATTTATAATATTAATATGGATTGTCAACAGATTTACGAACTAGTATGTAAAAATATAAAAAAATTGAAAAAAATTGTAAATACAATACAAAAATTTACCATTTAACTGTAATAATAACATTACACTGAGATTCAGATTCTGTTCAGTTATATTTATTTGTATTATTTTAGTACATAATATTTTAGTTCATCAATTTAGAACCATCGCCATCCCTAACTGGTTGTCATACGTCATTTCTATGGATTTCGCTCGCAGTTAACGATGCCTGGTTATTTTGAAATACGTCAAGGAGTGTAAAAAGTGTACCAGGCTGCCCCCCTCTCCCCTACAGTGTGTATAAAATTCTCACCGAATTAAAAAAATAGATAAATGTCCAGTACACTATTATGTATCATTTATATCTATAATAGCTTCTGCCCGCGACTTCGCGTTCCCGCGGGAACTATGCGCTTTTCCGGGATAAAAAGTAGCCTATGTCCCTTCCCGGGACCCCAACTATCTCCGTGCCAAATTTCATCTCAATTGGTTCAGCGGTTGAAGCGTCAAGAGGTAACAGACAGACAGACAGACAGAGTTACTTTCGCATTTATAATATTAGTATGGATTGCCGTGTGTTTCTGTGTGTAGCTCGAAGGCTCGAGAACTGTTCAACTTTTCTGTTTTTTTTTTTTTGTTTATTCCCCATGATTCAGGGAATGTTTTATTATTAAGAAAAAAACGGGGAAAAACAAAACGAATCAGCTAAAAAATAGGAACCGTGTATAATTGGAGATGCCTTTGTCCTGCAACGAAGTTCACAGGGTCGATTAGTTTTATAGATAAAAAGTAGCTGACCCTGCGGGCTTCGTACCGCCTTAGAAATTTTTTTGGGCTTTAAAAATAGCTTACGTCCTATTCTCAGACCTACTGAACTTATACACCAAATTTCATAAGAATCGGTCGAGCCGTTTCGGAGGAGTTTGGTTACAAATACTAGACTGTGACACGAGAATTTTATATATTAGACTAGCTGACCCCGCGGACTTCGTATCACCTTAAAATGAAAAAAAAAATGCTTACGTCCTTTTCTCAGATCTACTGAACATACACTCCAAATTTCATAAGAATCGGTCAAGCCGTTTCGGAGGAGTTTGGTTACAAACATTGTGACACGAGAATTTTATATATTAGAATACTAGCTGCTCTCGCGGACTTCGTACCGCCTTAGAATTTTTTTTGGGTATGAAAAATAGCTTACGTCCTATTCTCAGACCTACTGAACATACACTCCAAATTTCATAAGAATCGGTCGAACCGTTTCGGAGGAGTTTGGTTACAAACACTGTGACACGAGAATTTTATATATGACTAGCTGACCCCGTGGACTTCTTACCGCCTTAGAATTTTTTTTGGGTATGAAAAATAGCTTACGTCCTATTCTCAGACCTACTGAACATACACTCCAACTTTCATAGGAATCGGTCGAGCCGTTTCGGAGGAGTTTGGTTACAAACACTGTGACACGAGCATTTTATATATTAGACTAGCTGACCCCGTGAACTTCGTACCGCCTTAGAATTTTATTTGGGTATGAAAAATAGCTTACGTCCTATTCTCAGACCTACTGAACATACACTCCAACTTTCATAGGAATCGGTCGAGCCGTTTCGGAGGAGTTTGGTTACAAACACTGTGACACGAGAATTTTATATATTACATTAGATATGTTGACCTACAATTTTATATAGTTCAAGTTTGTCCTATTCCACAACCTTGAGCCCTATCCTACATATTATATGTCACTGATCACATTTATTATTGATTATTAAACATAAACATTTACTTACCTAGTTTAAAACAAATCGATATATTTATCTATAGTATAGTAAACGAGCAATATTTGTATATTGTCGCTAAATATCGTCACGTTTTGCTGAACCCCGTATAGGTAGATATCTTCTACTATCTAAAGTCCCGCGCCTTCACATTTCAAAACGCTTCATTTTTTTATTATTATTCAAAAAGCACCACTAACACACTCAACGCATAGTTGATGGCTGTCTCAGCACGCACACATGTTTTGAGAGTGTTGGTGGTGCTTTTTAAATACATTGAAGCGTTTTGAAATGTGAAGGCGCGGGACTTTAGATAGTAGAAGATCCCTAGATCGATTTGTCTCCACCATAAACCCCCAAAAATTGCAAATTTCGTTCAAATCGTTACTACCGTTTCCGAGATCGTTGATATAAATAAATATTTACAGACGGTTAGCTCGTTTAAAGTATACTACTACTACTACTACTACTACTACTACTACAGCCTATTTGCGTCCCACTGCTGGGCACAGGCCTCCTCTCATCACGAGAGGGTTTGGACTATAATCCCCACGCGGGCCCAGTGCAGATTGGGGACTTCACACACATCTTTGAATTGCTTCGCAGATGCATACAGGTTTCCTCACGATGTTTTCCTTCACCAAAAAGCTCAGTGGTTAATTCAAATTGAATTTCGCACATAAGTAAACTTAGAGGTGCGAGCCGGAATCGAACCCCCGACCCTCTGCTTGAGAGGCGGTAGGTCGGACCATTAGGCCACCACGGCTTCTTAAAGTATATGATGTACCTATTTTCCGGGCCAAATGTTACGCTATAAACATGTTTTACGTGCAGTGCCGTTTAGCGCATGTAATTTTTATAATTATTCATCCTATGACCGTAGGTCATGGCGTCTTGAGTATTTCTTGTAATTTAAAACACAAGTAGGAAAAACAGTATAATTTACATCCAAGTTACGTCTAGGAAGAGATTTAATAGTCTTTTCTTACATATAACCTATATTTCCTTACCCCCGGGGTTGCTTGGCCCCACTGACATCAAGCCGCGAACCCCGGGTTAGTGAGATTTATTTGTATGAATTTGACGTGGGTTAACCCACGGCTAACCCTAGGTTAGCGGCTTGGTGCAACTGGGGCTAAGCCTGCACTTATTCTGTAGCTCATGATCCCTCAGAAAATTGGAATTAAATTAGCCTATTAGGTAGTCACCCAGAGCATCTATTCTAGTTTACGAATATGGGATTCTAAAGCGCACGGAAAAGGAAACTCCATATCGCTTCTCGGATAAACCTGTTATTCGGGACGTCAAAAGTGACTGCTTAATGAGTCCGTAAATCCCAAAAGTACAAACGTCGTTCGGCGCGCAAAGTGAAAAGCGTTTTTTTTATTACGAATGGGCTTGCGTTTGACCCTAATCACACCTGATGGAAAGTAATGATAGGGTCTAAGGTGGAACACGCTTACCCAGAAGATGCCTATTCACTCTAGACTTGAATACACCAAGATTATAGGAACTGGGAAACACAAACGCAGGGAGGGAATTCCAAAGTTTAGCAGTGCGAACAAGAAAAGATTGAACGCATCGCTTTGTTCGACTCATGGGGAACTCAACAACATGAGGATGGAAACCCTCCCGTCGTCTAGTATTCCAATGATAAAAAGTAGATGGTGGTATAAGGTCGTTGAGCGCGTTGAAGTTCCTGAGCGCTCTCTCCAAAATACAACTTATAAAAAACCGACTGACAGGCAACCCTACGCCGATGCTCCAAGCTTTGAAGTCTTAAAATAAAAAAATAAAAACCGCCTTCAAACTCCGACAGACTGCGATGTCAATGTCAAGTTCACTATATGATTAGCATTTCTTAGGGTCGGTTCACTTGACACCGACTTCGCAGTCTGTCGGAGTTTGAAGGCGGTTTTTATTTTTTTATTTAAAATTTTTTTTTCGGCTACAGTTTCCAAACATTACTATAGAAGTACATAAGTAAATCTGAAGTCCTCGAAATTGACACCAAAATCATCTATGTGCTATGTGCTAGCAAATTTCGAGGAGTTCCCTCATTTTCTCATGGATCCTATCATCAGAACTGAACCAAATTAATATGGGACCAACTTGGAAGTACCACCTTTCGAAAAAAAAAAGAATCATCGAAATCGGTTCACGTTTACTATTTATTTTTGGTGAACATACATAAAAAAAAACAAGAAAAAAAAAAGATTCCGACGAATTGAGAACCTCCTCCTTTTTTTGAAGTCGGTTAAAAATAGGGATCTCCCTGTTCCCTAAATGATCGCTCACGCGTCGCGTGAACTTCAAGCAGCTAGGTTTAAATTTCAACTTGACGCGTGAGCGATCCTATAGGGAACAGGAAGATATCTATTTAAGACTTAAAATATAGCCCCTGACCCCAAAGCCAGTCCCATCGTGATTCTCGTGACAATTTGTGACTGTTCCAAAATTATATCATCTCTGGGCTGGTGCACCTCAATACCAGCTTCTTCCGCTTGACTCCATTGGACGTAGGGCAGTTCGTATTGTCGACGAACCCAAACTGACAGACAGTCTAGAACCCCTTAGCCACAGGAGGGACGTTGGCTCTCTGTGTGTGTTCTACCGTTTGTACAATGGGGAATGCTCTGAAGAACTTTTTGAAATAGTGCCACCGACGCGATTCTATCACCGCACCTCCCGCCTCAGAAGTAAGGTCCACCCCCACGTGTTGCTGGACGCCTGGCCACCCAAAAACGTTCGGGCTTCGCGTTCTTTTCTTCCGAGAACGTGTAAGCTGTGGAACGATCTTCTTCCTGAGGTGTTTCCGTCGCGCTATGACATGGGGATCTTCAAGAAGCGAGTGAATAGAGCTCTTAAAGGCCGGCAACGCATTGGCAACTCCTCTGGTGTTGCACTTGTCCATGGGCGACGATGACTACCTCCCATCAAGTAGCTCGTCTGCTCGTTTGCCCCCCTATAGTATAAAAAAAAATATGGACGAAGAGTGCCTAACAGAATATGTCAAAATATATGGAGCAAACTGACATTAGAAAATACGTTCCAATATGCTGATAACGGCTCTTTATAATATGTGTCAAGATAAACATTTTATACAACAGTAAACCTAACAGTATAAAACTTAAGTGTCAAATTCACCGAGCGCCAAACGGGTGCCCGAATTGACGGACCATTTTTCTCCGGCTGATTGTGAATCCTTTACTTATAATACATCAATGACCTAGACAGATTTTAATCACTGCTTCAGTTTTTGTAAAATTTACAAATGGGGGAGCTATGGGGTTTAACATAAAAAATAGATTCGCGTGTATATATGCGCGTGTATATATAACTATAGTTCTCAGAGTCACTAATGGATTTAAGTTGTTAGAGGAAACACACAACAAAATTCAATGTATCTACACCAAACGTTTACCACTAACTGTTTAACAGTTTGTGGTTAAGAGAGATACAACAGAATCGTGT
Organism: Aethes cnicana; assembly: GCA_963971205.1. Lineage (NCBI taxonomy): Eukaryota > Metazoa > Arthropoda > Insecta > Lepidoptera > Tortricidae > Aethes > Aethes cnicana. Next base: position 4,596,863 of record OZ020301.1, on the reverse strand, counting down.
TTGCACACGTGACGGAGAATTAGTAATAATACGATAACCACTGGGTTTAAGTGTTAATGACTTTTTAACTTTTGTAACTGACGAGTACACTAGACAATCCATACTATGAATGAATGAATGAATGAATGAATGAATGAATGAAGATTTATTGTGTTTGAGTTAAGGTACAGAAGAAAACAGATGGTCAATGCTTAAACTTAGGTACTTATCGCTTAACTCTACCCTTTCGAGTGTACACAAGTAGAATAGAAATAGAGTTTAACTTTCTTAAATAATTACATTACTAATATTATAAATGCGAAAGTAACTCTGTCTGTCTGTCTGTTGCCTCTTCACGCTTCAACCGCTGGACCGATTTTGATGAAATTTGGTATGCAGATAGTTGGAGTCCCGGGAAAGGAAAGAATTTTTTATCTCGGAAAAACGCATTGTTCCCGCGGGAACGCGTTAGCCGAATTCCACGCGGGTGAAGTCGCGGGCAGGAGCTAGTGCTTACTATTTTAAACTAGCTTCTGCCCGCGACTTTGTCCGCGTCGAATCCGGTTATCGCGGGATGTCCTTTCCCGGGACTCCAACTATCTTCATACCAAATTTCAACCAAATCGGTCCAGTAGTTTTCACGTGATGCGCGTTCAAATAAACAGAAACAGATAAATAGTCATGAAAATTCTAAAAACTGTTAAATGTGTTCTGTTATCGATTCTAAGTAAATATCCCCAGCCAACTTTCTTTCGAATATCTCCCATGTACAGAGTTTCGACCCTCTTTAGCTTGAAGAAGATGTCAAAGTGACTCTGTCTGTCTGTCTGTCGTCGGCTACCTCAGGCATTGGCTTGAAGATAGTACAAGTCACCGGCTTGGCCATTATAGTTTATACTTTTTATCCCAGAGAAACGCTTAAGAGGACACGCTAGTGTTCATTTTTCCATACAAACGTTCTCGACATATTCCTCCCTGGGTTTTGATCGTAGATCAATGATTTTTTGTAATAAGATCAATTTCGTCAGTTTCTGTGTCGGTACGTTTCGCTTTTAGTGATATTTTTGTTCTCAATAGAACTAGGTGACTCCAAACAGTGCTGAAAACGGCCCGATTGAATAGGCCGCAAAGAAATGCCTGGTATACAAAAACCACAATAATAAACGCAAAAATCAAAACGGTCCGACACAGGTAATTTCCTTCTCATCCAGTTCCCAAAATTTGATTACGATTGGTTTAATTTTGGAGGAGGAAAATGTCGGGAACGAAACGCCGATTTCCGAGTTTTTTACGTCGGATTTTTCGACGGAGCTGCAGTTGTCCTTACCGCACCTTTTGTCGCTCCGCCCGCGTCTGCGAGACAGCAATATTGATTTAAATTTCTCAAATCTGAAAAGGGGCTCAGCTCACGTATCCTCTTAATTCCTGCGAAAACGCGAGAACCGATTTCGAAGCAGGCGAAGTCGTGCATAGAAGCTTAGCTATGGCAGGGCCTAATAGGGATCTCGCTATTCCCTATAGGATCGCTCACGCGTCAAGTTGAACTTTAAATCTAGCTGCTTAAAGTTCACGCGACGCGTGAGCGATCCTATAGGGAACAGCGAGATCCCTATTTTAAGACTTCGTATATAGACCCAGACCCTATTTGCGAACTTGAATGAGGACAATCAGCGATTTTTAGTTTTTTTTTTCGTTTATAGTACACCAGCACCAGGGTACCTTTGGTGACTTTTGTTTGATTAAAAACTTGTATCGGGAAAAAGTTATGTATAATCAATATAGATACTAAGTATGTTTATTACTTTTTGTGTTTGTTTCTTCTGCACATCTTAGTACAGAGCACCGCCTACCAACCTAGTTTGTTTTTCTTCATCTCCACTATCCAAAGGTTGTCTGGTAGAGATCGCTATTGAGCGATAAGACCGCCTGCTGTATGCCATACCTTTTTGTGTAATTACATAATGTCTACTGTTCCTTGATTGTGTGGTGTTCACTAAAGTATATTGTATTGTATTGTGTATACTTAATTAATTACATTGCCTCAGAGGTTAGAAAACTCATTATTATTAACCTCTTTGACCGTAATCAGATTTTAAATGCGTTTAAGAGGATCGTGTTGTTTACCTACAAAAATAATATCAGTTTGTCTGCTATCCATTCCTCTAAGTTTACTTACTTATGTGTGAAATTCAATTTGAATTAACCACTGAGCTTTTCGGTGAAGGAAAACACCGTGAGGAAACCTGCACGCCTCTGCGAAGTAATTCAAAGATGTGTGTGAAGTCCCCAATCCGCACTGAGCCCGCGTGGGGACTATACCCCAAGCCCTCTTGTGACGAGAGGAGGCCTGCGCCCAGCAGTGGGACGCAAATAGTATTTAGTAGTAGGTATGTATTGCAATTCCGTAGTAACCGTATCACATGTTTGTGCTACTGACATATTGGACCTTTCTCCAACATATTACCTACTCGTAGTCGTTAATCATAAACATAATTATACTGTCACTGTTATCTACTTCCATAATACATTTTGTAAATAGTATAGGTACTTAAAAGCGAATCCTAAATGAGATATTATACTAGCCATCATTTTTTTGCGTTCCCGTTGGAATTTCGGGAAATCCTCTATCTCGGTGCTCACCTACACTCCCCAAGGGATACAATACAATATACTTTTTAATACAGTTGCTCAAAAAAGTTAATTAAAAAAAACAAAAAACCCGACTGCGTAAAAAACTAAAAAGAAAAAACAAGACTACTTAGTTCAGTAGTAGCCTAGTAGCTAGGATTATGTTAAGTAATATTTACCGTCGCCATCAGATATATAATCAAATATTGATTGCTATTGAGGAATCTAAAGATGCCTACTATCGGGACCCATTATTTGTAACATTTTAACCTAGATTTTAAATGGGTCCCGACTGTAGGCATCTTTAGATTCCTCAATAGCAATCAATATTTGATTATATATCTGATGGCGACGGTAAATATTACTTAACATAATCCTAGCTACTAGGCTACTACTGAACTAAGTAGTCTTGTTTTTTCTTTTTAGTTTTTTACGCAGTCGGGTTTTTTGTTTTTTTTAATTAACTTTTTTTATTTTACTATTTTTAGTTAGGGATTATAAGACCCTAAATTCCGCAATCTTGTCATTTCATGGAGAGAGTTGCTATCGTGGGGATTATTAAGTAGCTTGCGATGATCTAAATTACTGATTATTAATCCCTCTAGAGACCTAACCCGGCTCAAAACGCTACAAAGGCCTGACCCTATTATAATTCTTCAAGTCAACCGATAGATGGCGCTACTGGTACTACATTAGAGTATTAGGTAGCTATTTTATTTATTTACGAGCGCTGAGTACTGACTAGTGTAATTGGTACCTATAATCAATTAGGTTATATTTTACTGTATTAAGTAGGTAAATAACACTATTGACACTTTAAATGTAATAACGAAAGTAAAAGTCTTCAAGTCAACGGATAGATGACGCTACTGGTATACACTACATTGCACATGCGTACGTACTTGATTGAAGTTTGAGATTTATGAAAAACATTGTTATTATTTTATAGTCGTCATGACCTGCTTGAAGACTCGGTGGCCTAGATTATTTCCTGTGTTGCTAATTCGAACGGATTTACTACTGGGTGGATAGGTACCTACTTTACGTGGTTAGTAAAGGAACTTTGAATCGTTATAAATCATAAACGGTTCTTTTGTCTGAAAAATGGTCAAAGAAACCTAATAATGATTTTTAAATACCTATTCAACGATACCTCACATGCCATAGTTGGTTGACTTTTATTTTTTTATTTTGTACAATATGGCGTCTGGTGGCCGCCATTTTGAATTTTGATTAATTTCATATCTTCAGTGACACTCGCGCGATTCAGACGAATCGATTGACGTATGATTCATTAAAATCGACCCACGCGTTTGAGCTCTAGTGTGCCACAAAGGAACAAACATACATACATACATACATACATACATACATACATACATAGACAGGTAAACACATAACCCTCCTTTGCGGTGCGCAGTCGGGTAAAAAGTAAACATTTCGATACCTGTTTAACGTACCAAAAGTTTGTCATTTCCGAACGAGCGCTTTTTAACACGATTTTATTAGGTCAACCTGTATGTAACTAAGTAATGGAATCTTGCAAGTTAAATTTGACCCACTTTCCGATTTCCGATTGAGCTGAAATTTTGCACGAATATGTAAATCGCGTGTACCATGCAATATTATGATGACGTGGAGCTCTTCTGATGATGGAGCTGGAAGGTGGCCATAGGAACTCCGTAATAAAACTACATAAACCCATCGAATATGGGCTCGTTTGATTCGTCTTGAAGGGTAGATGAAGGATTCACAAAGGAAAGTACAGTCAGCAATAAAAGCGTGTCCCAAAAACTAAATTTTTGAAAAAACTTATTGTAAGAAACTGTCATAAAGAACGTTTTATTGAATTCTTAAGGAACTGGGTTTGTTTCAGATATTTTTGTAACCAAGCTGATTTTGATAGGTTAACTACCTACTACCAACTTAGTTTTGAATTCACCACCATAACAATCTATTTACGGTCCACTGCTGGGCGCAGGCCCCCTCTCATCACGAGAGGTTTTGGGCTGTAGTCAATATTGAGGACTTCGATAGCTTTAATGGAGATTTTATGGAAGTAAATCAAGCTGAGACGTTTCTTTAGCAAGATATATTGACAAGCAGGGAAAAAACAAAAAAAAAACATTCTAAAATAGAAAAGTATAAAAATAGGTAAAACAGTCTATAAAATGAGGTTGCAACCGCAACAGTCCCCACGCGGGGCCAGTGCTGATTGGGGACTACATACAGATACATCTTTGAATTACTTCGATGCATGCGAGTTTCTACACGATGTTTTACTTGATGATAATCTGGTGACGATTAATTGAGCGTTTGATAAGGATACTACTAGGTAATTTTTAAAAAATGTGTAAGAAAAACGCCTAAGAAGCTTCATAATTTAATAAATACCTCACTTAAATTCTTACAATAACCAATAACTTAAACTTAGTTATATCTATAAATTAAGTACGTTAAAGTAATAAATAATACTGCAATAAATTGGGTAGGTAAGTAGAGATAATCTACTATACGAAGTCCAGCCCCTCCACAATTCAAAACGCTTCAATGCATTTGGAAAGTGTTTAAAAAGCACTACCAACACTCTCAATGCATGTGAGCGTTGAGAGTTGGCAACTTATTGGCAACTCCCGTGACCAAAATAATGCTAATATAATGCGCCTGTAATGCACCTGTGAACCCATTTAGGATCTAAAGCCGTATAATTTGTGCCCAAATCAGCATTATGGTAGCCGTATAATCGTTTGTAATGCTCCTATAGAACTTGCTCAAAATGCTTAATGCCGTTCATAGACCCAGCTCAGCCGTCACTGTCACTCGTGCAACGAGTGAAAGAGAAAGCGCTACGCACAGAACGCACGATTTAGCTAGTATTTAACGCGTTTTAATTTCTATAAAAATACCGTCTAAAAACATGGCATTTATAAAGCTGTCGATGTATGCATATAATATGGATAATATTTCTGTTATATTTAGTCTGACACTGTTTGATATAATAAACTGGAGTAAAGTTAGATTAAAGGTCCGAGTTAGAGGTTACTTTATAATATAATAATAAAATTTGTTTATTGGTAAAGGACACTAAATTTACAAAATAAAACAGTATCTGGCGGTCCCACACTAGGCAATGCCTGTCACGTGGCGACCTGATTCGGTATACATTATAAATTAAAATTAATGTCTTTTATGTCTAAAGAAGAGGACAGAGTGCGCTTACTTTATTTTACGCTAATTAAATTCGAATATGTAACAAAAAGTAAATATTGAATTGGAAAAGAAATATAAAAATATATATTAAGTAAAAACGAATGTATTCTTGGTGTGTGTAGATACTGTATGTGTGTGTGTGTGTGTGTGTGTGTGTGTGTGTGTGTGTGGTGTGTGTGTATGTGTGTGTGTCTGTTAATCTGTGATTGAGTGTGTGAATATATACAAGCGAGATATGATTTAGACTTCGATCTTGAGCAAATTTTCCGTGTCCTGGTAGTCGTGTTCGCGTAACCAACTGAGAATCTTCACTTTTGCTTCACGGGTTGAGTCTTTTGAAAAATTGCAACATTTTACAGCCTTGTTATAGATATAAGGGTGCAAAAAGTCAGGAAAACGTCGGGCAAATGCTGTTTTTACCGACGGGGTGTTAATTTGGAATACGCGTTTAAGGTTTAAAGTAGATATGTTATATGTATGTGTGTTTATGTATTTACTTATATTTATATATATTTATACTATATATTATGTGTGTAGTTTATTTATTTTTATTTAATTTGCTTCTATATGTTATATTTTTACAGTGTGGCTACTTGTAAGTAGCCTCTATTGCACCGCCACAACATTTTCCATAATGTCCAAAGGTTTAACTGGTAGAGAATGCCTTATGGCATTAAGTTCACCTTTTATATTAGTTTTACTAATGTGCAATAAAGTTTAAATAAATAAATAAATATACTGATTGGAGCGTATAGTTTTAATATGGACCTGAAGACAGACACGCAAGATCATTAATTTCCGTACACTAAGGACATTAACTTCCTTGTACAGTGTAGTTGTCGGGTACAACTACAAACGCGGTTTTTAAAGCATCACCTTAAGCACGAATCGCTGAGCTCTTTCAAGGGGCAAAAGTGCAGTGGTAGACGAACCACCCCAGACAGTTATACAGTATGATAGCACTGATTCGCAAAGAGAGATGTAAATGAGTTTTAAAAGGTATTTTTGCGCAGAATTTCTCAAAATCTTCATAATAAATATTATTTTTCGTACCCGAGCAGATACCATTTCTATGTGCTTCTTAAAATTGAGATTTTCATCAATAATTAAACCTAAATATTTGACTGAAGTGCTATTTCCAATCAATTCCTTATTAGCTACCGAATTAAATTGTATCGAGCGAAGTTTCGTGAAACGTGTAACGAAAGATGTCAATGTAAGGATGATATAATCAAATATAACATATGTTTTTTTCATATTTTTAACTTTTAACATTTCTTAAAAAAGTATGATCTTACATGAGCAATTTGACGATGCTGGGTCAGGGAACGGCCTTGAACGATACATAAATGCTGTAAGTCGGCCGTTATACAGCTTTGATGTGTTACTTGGGGTTTGTCGTACTTTTTAAATACTTTCCAAATAAATTGAAGCGTTTTGAAATGTGGAGGTTTTCCTATAGTAGAATATATCTGTATCTTACATGCTTAAATCTTAATAAAACTTAATAGTTCGAACTTAAATTCATTCTGCAATCTCCCCCGCACCACAACTAAAAGCCTATTTGCGTCCCACTGCTGGGCACATACCTCGTCATTCAGAATACGAGTGTAAACACTATTTACTTCTGTTCCGATGTTACTTATCCATATCCATACTAATATTATAAATGCGAAAGTAACTCTGTCTGTCTGTCTGTTACCTCTTCACGCCTCAACCGCTGAACCGATTGAGATGAAATTTGGCACGGAGATAGTTGTGGTCCCGGGAATGGACATAGGCTTTTTTTTCTCCTTGAAAAACCCATAGTTCCCGCGGGAACGCCATAACCCAATTCCACGCGGGCGAAGTCGCGGGCAGAAGCTAGTGTGGTCATAAATAACAACATAAGTTAGGACATGTATTCGAAACTATAACAATTCTTTGGCATTAATCTAACATAGGTAATTTAGTACGCTTGTAACATACTTATGTATATGGAGGGTTGAAGTAAAGGAGCGCAATCTTTATTCTTCCAAAAGTGGACACCAAATCGGGTAGGTTGGGGGCGCTGCGGTCGCCACTCCAGTCAAGCCATCTAGACGGATAGTCTGCAGTAGCGCCGGTTAAGGCGGTTTTACTCTATATATCATAGAGCTCTTTGTGGTATTAGATTTCCCATCCCGAACTATACGTTTCTATGAAACTCCGTGGTTACTGGCGACTCTTTACGCTAAATGGCCATTTACTACTACTACTAGAGCCTATTTGCGTCCAACTGCTGGGCACAGGCCGCCCCTCATCATGAGAGGGTTTGGGCTATAGTCCCCACGCGGGCCCAGTAGGTACGGATTGGGGGCACAGACATCTTTGACTTACTTCGCAGATGCGTGCAGGTTTCCTCGCGATGTTTCCCTTCACCGAAAAGTTCATGGTAAATTCAGATTGAATTTCGGGAATGGCCATTTAATCAGAGGCTAATCCTATGACCCAAGGCGCTAGCAGTTTTAGTGATCCAATCCACATAAGCAGACACTCTAGTGTACACCCCCGGCCTCGCTCGCCTCCCGCAGCCGGAGCCCCATGAGACGACCCCGTGAAGCTGCCATCGGCCCCCCCATAGGCAGGCTAGAGGCCCCCCGGAGTCCCCTTTACACGCGTCCACGCCTCCTGATAGAATTCCTGGAATAAAAAATAATGTTTACTAACCATTGATCTATTATAAGTAAGGATTCACAATCAGCCGGAGAAAAATGGCCCGTCAAAACAGGTGCCCGAACAACTCGGGCACACGTTTGGCGCTCAGTAAATTGGACACTTAAGTCTTATAGTGTTAGGTTTACTTTTGAATAAAATATTTATCTTGACACATATTATAAAGAGGCGTTATTAGCATATTGGAACGTATTTTCTTATGTCAGTTTGCTCCATTTATTTTGACATATTGTGTTAGGCACTAAATAATGTTTGCTTGCGAAGTAATTCAAAGGTGTGTGTGAAGTCCCCAATCCGCACTGGATCCGCGTGGGGACTATAGCCCACCAAAACCCTCTCGGTATGAGAGGAACCCTGTGCCCAGCAGTGGGACGCAAATAGGCTGTAGTAGTAGTAGTAGTAGTTTACGTACAGACTATTGACAGTATGTATATGTTATGTAGTTAAGATCAGTGCTCCTTGTAAACATTTAGAAACTAGGCGCAGAGTCAAAAAGACGTAGAGATATGTACTCTGCCAAAACGTCAAAATTTGTATACAGCGGCTCGATCTTATGCTATGTCGTTAAAGTTTCTGTATATATACATGTTTCATTTGCCGCTTTGGTCGGATACCTACATATTTTTGCCCTTGACTGTACTTATGTTATTCGAAATTTAACATAATTAGATTGCCAATAAAATAAGTAGAGAAATGTCTTTCCTTATTTTTATCGTAGGCAAAGTTTGGCCGCCAGGCACACCTAGCAAAAAAGAATCCATACTAATGCATGCTAATATTATAAATGAGAAAGTACTCTGTCTCTGTTATCTTTTCACGCTTCAACCGCTGGACCAATTTAGATGAAATTTGGTATGAAGATAAGAGTCCCGAGAAACGCTTTTCCCGGGAAAACGCATAGCTCCCGCTGGGATGCGTTAACCGTATTCAACGAGGGCAAATTCGCGGGTAGAAGCATGTATTCATAAATGTGAAAGGTAACTCTATCTGTCTATATGTCTGCCTGTTACCCCTTCACGCTTAAACGTCAGTCCCGATTTAGATGAAATTTAGTAAGGACCTACCTAGTTCGAGTCCCCAGTCGCAGACAGAAGCTAGTAAAACAAAGAATTACCTGCACATATCATAGAGTCCAGTATGGCCTGCTGTCTCCCGCCCAGGATCTGGTCTTTCCTGCAAGTTGCCAGGTCCAGAACTGGTACCGCGGCAGCCCTCAGCACTGGGGCGAAGCTCTCTGTGCTCTCTGTAATGACAGTTAGGTTTATTTAAGCTAATTCAGAAGTGCAATAAATTTTCACCCCGAGTGAAAAGCCAAGAGCGCCCTGGCGTTTGGTGTGATCCATGCATAGACATAAATAATACTTCGTATGGACCCGGCCTAACGTAGATACATGTCATGTTTCCCCACTTCATTGGTGTCCAATCCAAAGTTAAACTTATATCGTGACACTAAAGCTGGGTCACATTTTTTCAACAACGAGACGAGTTTTTAGATACTGAGAATCAGTTTCGAAAAAAGTTTTTTTAAAAACGCTTATTTTCACGCACGTTCGGTGACAGAACTTTGGATTGGACACCGTGGAAGTGGGGACATATTACGTGTACGTTAGACCGGGTCTATATTATTTACGTTTATGGATCCATGATACAATAATATACTTCGCCAGGTATGACAGTCCGGTATTCTGTAGTAGTGTGGGTGTCACCCTAACGTCATTCGCACCGCTGTGTGTGGCAAGTGGTGTATTAAAATAATCCCCGACCCCCCATGTATCCTGTGAGTGTTTCGTTAAATTATTACGTTCATTTGTTTTTAACTTGTCCCATTTTGTGTGCTTAAACAAGTAAATGACAATTTTAATGCGCAAATGATTTATTTTGCATTATAACGGCAGAAAATATTTCCTCCATTTTTGTTTTATTGCAATAAAGTGGCAACTCGACTTTGACGTTAACGGTGACACGTCACCCGGATCGGCAGACCTTGTTTTCTTAGACCACGGATTACAACAACGTCTTTACGATGAGTGCAAAGTTGGTGCAAAGCGTTAAAAAAAAGTGCATAGGAAAATCCCAATGAGACTACCCACGTACTTGGTACGTACATAAAACGGTCTTGATAAGTATTCTAGCAATTATTTCGTAATAGATATTGCTGATGGAATTTTATAGGCGTTTCTGTTCTTGCACCAAATATTAACTCGTTACATGGCGAACCTTGCCAGATCCCCCTCCCCTGAGTGGCGGACCTAGCCCTCAGGATCTAACCCTTGGATCCGCCAGGGAGCTTTAGCCCCATTGTCATAACAGGTCTCACCAGTCTGGAAGCCCCAGCCAGTGACGGCGCACCAATGGCCGGCGCTCTCTGCTCCCAGGGCAGGCAGACAGATCGGCCGCACGTGGCTATTGAACTGCACCCCGGAGCGAGCCATCACGATCAGCGCTATGTCGTTGCTATGAGGACCGTCTGGAATAGAAGAATTTGGATTTTACTAGCCGTGTCTCTCGCTAAACCGCGTAGGTCCTGTTTTTTCCAGCTTCGCAATCTTTATTATTTGGAAGTCATCAGTTTATGGACAATGGTGCTAGAACAATTTGTGGACAAAGGTGCAATGGTGAGAAGCCGTGGTAGCCTATTAGTTTGACCTACCATCTCTCACGCAGCGTTCGCGAGTTCGAACCCGGCTCGCTTGAAAACAACGTGAGGACACGCATCTGCGAAGATGTGTGTGAAGTCCCCGATCCGCACTGGGCCCGCGTGGGGACTACATCCCAAACCCTCTCGTGATGAGAGGAGGCGTGTACCCAGCAGGCCGTAAAATAGGCTGTTGTGGTTGTGGTGGGTACTAGAACACATTCACAGCGTTAAAGTAATGAGAGACTGGCACTTACTCTTCCTGAACTCAGGATGAACAACCACCTTCTCCGCTAGGAACCGGTGCTCGTGCTTATCCTGGAAATTCAGCCGGTGCTCGCCCATCACCAGCCTGATGTGCTCCACCTGCAGAGGTTGCTGGAAAGGAGGATATAATGATGCTGTAGTATAGTGTAGTCTTCAAACGAGCGCACAGCCCACCTGATGGTCACTGCGGCCCATGGACACCGAAATCCTATGATCCCCGCATTAAGAAGTCATAAGATCTCGAATGCGTTGCCTACCCTGAGGCCTAAGATGGAATGCCTCTGTGCCAGAAATTTCACCGGCTGCCTTAACCCTCTACCGGAACACAACAGTGCGAGCACTGCTATTTGGCGGCAGGTTGGCGGGGAAAGACGGTGGTACCACCACCACCCCGGAACCTAGCACCAGGCCCTACCACTATCAAATTCATTCAGGGGTTAAAAACCTATACGTCTCATCGAACAGTAGGTTAAAAGGATTGAATGTTCGTTACTTGGTTACTTTACATTAAGCCGGGCGTGAAGCTAGGACTAGACGCTCAACAATCCTTATTGTATTAGCTTCTACTCGTAACCTCGTCCACGTGGTATTCGGTTAGTTAGAGAGTTCCTGCGGGATAAAAAGTAGCCCAAGTATATGTTGACGCCTATACCAAATTTTGAGGCAATCCGATACATAGTTTTCGAGTTCAAACCGGGCATACATACATATGTTAGGTAATTGTTAAGTATTGAGTGTTGATAACTTTGTCTAAGAAGTGCGCGGCACTCAGGACTAGACGCTCAGCTATCACGGTCCCTCCGCACTGATGATCAAATGATAATGAGCCTCATATAAAGATGTTATCTAATTGTTACGGATCGAGTGTTGGTTACTTTGTCGAAGCAGTGCGCGGCGCTCAGGACTAGAGGCTCAGCAATCACTGCTCCGCCGCACTGATGCTCAAATGATAATGTAGCTCACCAAAGGAAGACACTAATTGCGCTCATAGGGGAAATAATACATGTGTAAGCGAATTTTGGAATAGTTGTAGGTGAAGGTGCCTTAAACAACATACTAAAAGTACTGATGGTGGGGAGCGCCGCTAACGTGTGGGGGGGGGGGGTCCAAAGGTCCCTTTTTTTGGTTTTTCGTAAATATCTCGTAAACAATAACCCGCAACAAAAAATGTTCTAAGACATAAATAATTTACATTAAATTTTCTACAAAAAGATATACACACTTTTTTGCTAGTGTAAATATTGAAATAGATAATGAAGGGGAAAGTTAACGATAAACGATTTTACGCGTGGGTTCGGGATTTGGTCCGCTGTACCCTGATTCTTTTTAGATAAGCGCTCATACTTGACACAGTTGTCCTTTGGATAATTCTGAGTGGATTCATTCTGAGGGCCACCGCGGGACACCGCTCGGTTGGTGGGGGGAGAGGGGGAAAGCGCTTCAGTTAGACCTATATATATTTCCAAAAATTGTAGGAGTTAAGAGATGCTGTTTATTGCGAAATGATCCTTACTAAATGCTTCATCAAATCTAATTCACAATTATTTATTTTTATTGGTGGTTTTTCTTAACTTTAGATCGATATTACAAAATTCTATATTTAACAATTTCTTTTAGTAAGTTTGATATCAAAAATGTATGGTGGTGTGCACTGCCACTTTTTCAAAAGTTGGCGCATGTAATGCAGATTTGAACATGGTATAACAATACTGTCTACTTTAAAGAATAAAGAAAATATTGAGAATATTAACCAACTACTCTGATATTTTCTAATTATCATGGGCCATTTAAATGGTTAATTTCAAGGAATTTCATTTATAATTGAATCCAGTTTATCACATTTAAAGAATAAAAATTGAATTAGTCCACTTGATTAACAGAAAATGCTGTTTGAGGTTAGATGCATTTTTATATAAGGCAGTCATTAACTTCAATTAAGAGCTTCAAAAGCGATAAATCTAGCGGTCGACTGAGTTCCTGGTTGACTGGGCACACTTGGTGTGTCTCGTTTAAAACTGCTGGTCCGATTTTGATGAAATTTGGTATGAAAATAGTTGGAGTTCCGAGAAAGGACATTGGCTACTTTTTATTTTGTCCTTCTCGGAACTCCAACAATTTTCGACCGCTAATTTTATCGCTTTTGAAGCTCTTAATTGAAGTCAGTGACTGCCTTATGTAAAAATGCATCTAACCTTAAACAGCATTTTCTGTTAATCAAGTGGACTAATTCAACATTATTTCTTTAAATGTGATAAACTGGCTTCAATTTTAAATGAAATTCCTTGAAATGAACCATTTAAATGGCCCATGATAAATAGAAAAATTCAGAGTAGTTGGTTAATATTCTCAATATTTTCTTTATTATTTAAAGTAGACAGTATTGTTATACCATGTTCAAATCTGCATTACATGCGCCAACTTTTGAAAAAGTGGCACTGCACATCACCATACATTTTTATATCAAACTTACTAAAAGAAATTGTTAAATTTAGAAATTTGTAATATCGATCTAAAGTTAAGAAAAACCACCAATAAAAATGAATAATTGTGAATTAGATTTGATGAAGCATTTAGTAAGGATCATTTCGCAATAAACAGCATCTCTTAACTCCTACAATTTTTGGAAATATATATAGGTCTAACTGAAGCGCTTTCCCCCTCTCCCCCCACCAACCGAGCGGTGTCCCGCGGTGGCCCTCAGAATGAATCCACTCAGAATTATCCAAAGGACAACTGTGTCAAGTATGAGCCCTTACCTAAAAAGAATCAGGGTACAACGAACCAAATCCCGAACCTACGCGTAAAATCGTTTATCGTTAACTTTCCCCTTTATTATCTATTTCAATATTTACACTAGCAAAAAAGTGTGTATATCTTTTTGTAGAAAATTTAATGTAAATTATTTATGTCTTAGAACATTTTTTGTTGTTATATATATATAGTTATCGTTTACGAGATATTTATGAAAAACCAAAAAAAGGGACCTTTGCCCCCCCCCCCCCACACGTTAGCGGCGCTCCCCCCCATCAGTACTTTTAGTATGTTGTTTAAGGCACCTTCACCTACAACTATTCCAAAATTCGCTTACACATGTATTATTTCCCCTAAGTTTTGCTTCCTTTGGTGGGCTAATGAGCCTAATATAATATTATATTAATTGGTAAGGATTGAGTGTTGGTTACTTTATCGAAGCAGTGCGCGGCGCTCAGGACTAGACGCTCAGCTATCACTGCTCCGCCGCACTGATGCTCAAATGATAACTTGTCTGTGTCCAGCATTTGAATCTCCACCTGAAACCATGAAATTCAATGATTGTAGTCATCACCTACCTATCAAAAAATATAAATGAAATGAAAACGGGCTTCAAACTCCGACAGACTGCGATGTCAATGTCAAGTTCACTATATGATTATCATTTCTTTGGGTCGGTTCACTTGACACCGACGTCGCAGTTTTTTTTTTTCGGCTACTGTTTTCAAACATTACTATAGAAGTAATAAAGTATAAGGGCTTTCTTATTTTATTCTTTTGGTGCATTTTTGATTAAATCTGTTTTATTAAATCAAATAGTGTAAAACTAAAAAAAAAGCACTATCATCAGCCATATGAGTGGACAGAAGTTTGGCGAATTGTGCCTGTATGTATTTATTTCTGTGGCCAATTCCGATTTTGGGTTTCATGTTTGATAGCTGAATCAATCAAATTGTTCTTATAATATGTTTGAAGAAAATGGTATTCGCGGTTAAAAAAATATCGGCATTTTAAAGGAGCAGGTTCTCAATTCGTCGGAATCTTTTATTATTATTATTGCTTAAGAGGGTTTACTCCGAAAGTTAGCAACGTCGCAAATAGCTGTCAAATATTGCGCTGTTTTCATTAATTTCTGAATATTACTGAATGAAAACATGAATTATCGATCTATGGTTGAATAAAACATTAACTATGGATTGCCACCATTTTCATAGGAACACGAAATTTTTAGGATTATGGAAGAACTATCTTTTGAAAACTTTCCATCGCATTTTAATGTAATCTTATCATTTTAATGCCTAACCAATAAATATAAAACGAGACGCGTTAATTCAACCATAGAATGACAACTCCTTTTTTAAGTATATTGTGTCGTTTTTGGTAAGATCGGTACATACTTGCCAATATATGCCATACCCTGCCAGGGTCCATGTACTCTACTATATTTACTAGTTATTTAAGATTTAATGTTCCTACATTAAGAAAAATGTAGGTATATGGTTGCATTGAATAAATAAATAAATAAATAATATATAGCCATATTCTTCGGACGCAACGAACACTAAAGTTGCGTTCAAACACACAATAGGTAACAGTTTTTAAACGAGTTTTCGGCTCTTAAATTAAAAAGAACCTTTAAGAGTGCAATCGTTACGATGCCCCAATAAATCAACTTGCAATATCTCGGCTAAGCCAATTATGATCGGTTTTGCATAACGCGAAACCCGTTCGGGAATCGCCCTGCGTAGGACCATAGCGGGATATTTTATGTTATTTTTCTTCGTTTTCTTTTTAACCGACTTCGAAAAAAGGAGGAGGTTCACGATTCGTTTTTTTTCCTTTTTTTGTATGTATGTTCCGCGATAACTCCATCAATTGTGAACCGATTTTGATGGTTCTTTTTTCATCGAAAGGCCAAGCCTTCGGATTGGTCTCGTTTTAATTTGGTCCAGTTCTGATGATGGGATCCATGAGAAAATGAGGGAACTCCTCAAAATTCGTTAGCATGTGTATGATTTTGGCATCAATATGACTACAGCGAGATTACGTCCCATTGTAGACATGTTTGAAAGTTGTAGCAAAAAAAAATTATATAAACTGATATTTTTATAAAAAAAAAATGACGTCAATCTCTGACAGCCTACACTGTTGTTATAAATTGTCTAGTTATTGATATTTATACGTTATTTTTTATGCCAATTTAACCAAAACTAAAGGTCATAATATAGCCGTGGTGGACTAGTGGTTCGACATACCGCCTCTCGTGCAGAGGGTCGGGTGTTCGATTCCGGCTCGCACCTCTAAGTTAACTTACGTGCGAAATTCAATTTGAATTTACCACTGAGCTTTTCAGTGATGGAAAACATCGTGAGGAAACCTGCACGCATCTGCTAATTCTAAGATGTGTGTGAAGTCCCCAATCCGCACTGGGCCCGCGTGGGGACTATGGCCCAAACCCTCTCGTGATGAGCAAGACGCAAATAGGCTGAAGTAGTAAAGGTCATAATGCCTATCACAAATACCTGCCTGTCTCATAAGTCATACGTAAAATGACTTAAGATTTTTTGCAATGGCAACACATTCGTCGGTTCAAAAACAAAAGCAAATCGATTAGCGCGCTAAAAGTGAAAGCACCCTGAACAATTCCTGAACAAAGCATTTTTGTTTTCCATTGATTATAAACAACCTTAACCATGCAGTTGGCGATGTGGTAAACATCATACTTGAAGTTAGTATAAGACGCCGTTCTAGTTCCGATTTTTTCTAACGACATGTGCGTAAATCCGCATACGTTTTAGTATTGCGTGCCTGTTTATGACAAAATAGACCTAGAAATTGTGTGTCAATATAGATATAATATACCTCAACTAATCGAAAGGCCTAAATAGTTTTAATTTGGTTTCATGACGCATTGGCGTTAGCTGTAAGGTCATGTTAAACTTTTATAAATAAATAAATAAATAAATAAATAAATAAATAGACATGGTGACCTGCGTAATCTTAACAATCTCCCCGCGTATGTTACCACCCAGCACAAACGAGTATGGCAGAAGGGTGTGGACGCACGCCCTACCACGCGCCTTGAATAGACTTCCAAAGGATGTTATTTGCAATACGAACATTAAACAAATAGTTAATGTATATAAAATGATGTTAATAAACGGTTTGCCAAATGTATAGATTTGATTGTACGCGACGACTTAACATAATATCTATGTCATACTAATTTAACGTAAATTCAATTAAAACTCGCAAAAAATCTATTAAATTAAGGTTTAGAGTTTTAAGTGCAAAAACTTTGTATTTGAAGGAAAATAAACAGTTCTTTATTATTATTATTTGTTGGTACATTTTCATGTCACGGGCCCATGGGGACCTGGTCATTTGCATTCATGGGGCCGAAGCCAACATGAAGAGGCTTTTGGTACCTTTTACTAGAAATGTGAGATGGCCGCAACTGTGGAGATCTGTCCTCCCAATACAACATGAGGCTGTACTGGCGGACAGCCCTCCCCAGTTGCCAAACTATTGCCGAGGAAGGAAGAGACTTGGAGTGGGCTATATGGATGGGAGGTGTGGACTGGAAAATCGGGCTATGGAGTGAGATAACGGACATCTGCCTGATCAATATCTCACAAATCGAAAGTAAGGCAGACGGTGACTCGCCGCTTACGCACTAACCAAGAGGCTAGCCTTCGTGGGCCCCCTATACAGGCCACCGCACGGGCGGCGAGGGAGCAACACTGATGTAAGCAGCTAAGGGTGTGGAGAGGTGTGCACCGGTTTCACCATCGCGGGTCGCGCCTCGTGCGCAACCCGGAGCGGGTTTCCCCGTTATTACGCAGATTGAGCACTTCCACCCTTTCAAGCATATAGCTCCTGCGCTCCACTCTGGGCGGCCAACTAAGACAATCCAGAGGCGGGGGAGGTGTGTAGCTGTGTGTATGTGTGTGTATGGCGCATGTGTGTGTGTGCCCCCAGGAGGTCTCGGGTGCGAGGTGTCGCCGCTCACCATCGGCTCGCCACAGGCCGCCCTACGCTGACTGACTGCACCGGTGGTACAACACCAGGTGGGCGATGGGGTCGTCACATCCCTACGCCTGTTATTATTACTATTATTATTGGCGTTTTAGCATTTTTTTAAAGCCAAGTTTGTATTGCCAAGGCTCCAAATGACTAACAAAGGACCACATGCGATGTCTATTCGAATTTTGAATATAATTCCTCAGCATTTAAGTAATGAAGAAAGTTACAATACTTTTGTAAAAAAAACTATCTTTTAGAAAAGAGTCCATACTCGTTAAAACAATTTATGGATTTTTTTTTCAAGGGGAGATATATACGTATTTTTTCTTCTTCTTAGTCTTACTTGATAAATGACATGTATTTCTTTTATTATTTTTGCTATACCCTAGTAGGGTCCATGAATGTACTAGAAATTTCTTTAACTTCTAATAAATACCATGGTTGCAAAGGATTATATGAATATTTAAACCTGATTAGTGCCTTTTTCCCCACTGGCACGCGTAAGTTTGCAAAATGTGACGGTCGTTTTGGCGGGCTTTTGTTCATTGATGAGTTTGTTGGTTATTCAGTAATGATGTAATGTGTTTTTGACCTAGTTTACTAATTGATCATTGCACTTTAAGGATGCTCATGAAATTGAGCAACGGAAGAAATACTTTGGGTCATTCAGGCGATTATTTTATAATTCGGCAATCAATTAGGTAGTTAAAGAGTTATACCGAAGAATTAGACCTTCTTCTTAGTTTTGTAATCTACATGTCAAATTTAAGAGGGTTTATTCCAAAAGTTGGCATCGTCACATATGGCTGTCAAATGAAAACAGCGAAATATTTGACAGCTACTTGCGACGTTGCCAACTTTCGGAATAAACCCTCTTAAGCTTTCTACGTAGTTTCTGCTGTGCGTTGTCTGTCAGTCAGTCACTCACACAGTCAGTAACGGTTGAATTTTTCGTTTATTGATGATTGATTTATGATGAATTTGAATTGATTATTTGTGTCAATTTAAGAAGCTATTTAAAACCAACCCCCTACAACTTTAAACCAGGGTAACATTAACACAATTAAAGTATACCTACCTACTTGTAACACATTAGATACCTACCTTTTAGAAAGAAAAAAAATGACAACTTTGTCCAGTTTGGTAATGGGTTGAAATTTAAATAACAAAAAAATAAATATTCCTGGCTCAAATCAAACTTTTGAGTTTCTAAAAACAAAGCAATATAATATAATTAAAAAAAAAAAACAGATTTCGTGTCCCAAACGACTGGAGGGTTGAAGTAAAGGAGCGCAATGTTTATAGTACCAAAGGTGGACACCAGATCGGGTAGGTTGGGGGCGTTTCGGTCGTCACTCCAGTCAAGCCACCTAGGCGGATAGTCTGCGGTAGCGTCTTCAGATGGCGCTGCTGAGGCAAAAACGCAGCGAAAACGGTTGTGAGGAGAGTGCGTTTTGTTTTGTTGCTTATCAAATCCGCTGGACACGTTTTCAACTGTTTCGCCATATAAGATTGCGCTCCTTACCAAGACACAAATTCCACACTCCATAGAGCAAACCCTTAACCCGATCGTCTTTGTTTTAGGCTCAAATTATAGCTGACTAATTTTTCCAGAGGAACTTTTCTCAAATTTTTGATATCATTAATGGTTTCCAAAATATCGAGCGACAAAATCAAAAAATGCGAAAGAATTGTTTTTTGTTTTTCACTATTTCGGCTATAACTTTTTTCGTTATAGACTTTCTTGAATAATTGTTTTTGCACCTTACAGCTCTGGTGAATACGCGTCTTTCGAGCTTTTTTTGAATATCATATCTCCACCACTCTCCGAGATATCAGGGATCGCACTTTTTCGTGAACGAAAAAACATTTCCAATGTAAAATATTACTTACCTGCCACGGAAAAGCACCGTACGGCGTTTCAGTCCCACCGACAATTTTCGCCATCCTCCTCGGGTTGAAGTCAACTGTCCTTGTGCCGCACTGCACTTTGTTCTTCCCCGGTCTAGGCAGCACATTCTGATTGAAATAATTACTAGAAAAACTAAATGCCTTCGACGGACGCGTCCTATTCTTGTAAAACTCCATATGATTTACTCTGTTTAAAAAAAAATCCGCCCCAGCTAAACCCATTGAGGATAAAACAAGAAAAATCGAAATCCTGGCCACTTCCATCATAATGTTACATTATAAAAAAGAAAATTTTAAATTTGAACGCGTTCGAACGACGCGGGTTCCAAAATCAAAGTGAGACGGTTATCAGACGCGCGTTTTTTTCAAGGCGCACAATAAATGTGTGTCACTGGTTCAGTCTTTGTTCGATTAAAACTATTGTATGGGGGATCTAATTTGAAATGGTTTTGAAAATCGAATTCGATTTCTTTTTTATCTGTGCTAGGTCAAGGTAGGAAAACAAAAACAGATTTCACATGTGTCACAGAAAGTTCGTTTGGAACTTGTTTTGAAGTCCTATTTTTAACCGACTTCAAAGAAAGGAGGAGGTTCTCAATTCGTCGGAATGCCCTCTCGTGATGAGAGGAAGCATATGTCCAGCAGTGGTAGAGATCTTCTACTATCTAAAGTCCCGCGCCTTCACATTTCAAAACGCTTCAATGTATTTAAAAAACACCACCAACACCCTCAACACATATGTGCGAGCTGAGACAGCCATCAACTATGCGTTGAGAGTGTTGGTGGTGCTTTTAAAATAATAATGAAAAAATTGAAGCGCTTTGAAATGTGAAGGCGCGGGACTTTAGATAGTAGAAGATCTCTACGCAGGTAAGGCTCTGGTAAATTCATTTCTGTTAAATTCATTTAAAAGTGACGTGTAAAAGTGCCCAGATGTGGCCTATTTGCTGAATAAATATTATGATTACGATTTTGATTTTGATAGCGGAAATAAAAGGTTTCAAAATTATTTATTTATTGATGAAGTAACACAAAAAAATATTCAAAAGAACATCCAAACACTTTCACATGTAAAACAGTGAATACTTACAAAGGATAAGGCATTGGAGATAAAAAAAGCCTATTGTCTCACGTAATTGTACGTTTGAAACATTTTCAATGTCATGACAACTTTCGTTCTCTCTCATGAATATTAAAGTAATTAAATATGAATTTACTACCTAGCTTCTGCCGGTGACTTCTTCCGCGTGGAATTCGGTTATCGCGTTCCCGCGGGAACTATGCGTTTTCCGGGATAAAAAGTAGCCTATATGTTGACGAGAGTTATAAATTACCCCCATACCAAATTTTGTTGTAATCCGTCCAGTACTTTTAGAGTTAAATCCGGACATATATACAGACAATTTTTCTCAAGTTATTTTGTGTTCAGTGTCGTTTATATAGTCCCCTCGACTTGGTAGTTTCTTATAATTTTCAAGTTTCAGACGCGACTTCTTCTACAGACTTATTATCAGTAATATCTAAATATATAAAACTCAAAGGTGACTGACTGACTGACTGACTGATATAGTGATCTATCAACGCACAGCCCAAACCACTGGACGGGTCGGGCTGAAATTTGGCATGCAGGTAGATGTTATGACGTAGGCATACGCTAAGAAAGGATTTTGCGAAATTCCCACGGGAACGGGAAAAATCGGGATTTTACTTTTTGATATTTCTGCGCATACGAAGTTGCGGGGAAAAACTAGTAGGTATATAATATACTAGCTGACCCGGCGAAATTCGTACCGCCTTGTTTTTTTATATTTTTCAAAAAAATTAGTTAGGTAAGTCACTACTGTCCCAAGTGTCCCAAATACATAATCAGACTTTATAAGGAGTGAATCAGGCAGGGGTGAACCTTGAATTGACCTTACACCTAAATACATAATCATTTGAAAACATTTTTCCTCATGACCTTAGTAAAAAAAAAACCAGCAAAGACGCGAGTTAAACTCGCGTGGAGAGGGTTCCGACCCTACCCTTGATTATTTTCAATGACGCCATTTTCAAACCGTTTCACAGGATAAGTTATTTTATATGATAGATTTCAAATACCATGGACTTCTTAATAATTTTCCTGTAATCTATAGGTCAATAACTATCCTCCGTATTTTTTCCGAAATTTTAGGTCCAGTAGTTTCGGAGATAAGGGGGGGGGGGGGTAATTTTTCGCCTATTTTCTTAAATAACTCGAAAAGTGTTGATCAAAAAAGAAATAAAAATAATATATTTGAGAAGTACTTTCATTTGATATGTCACACGATATAGTTTGAAAAACTTCATGAATATATTTTCAAATTAAGCCCCCCAAAATAGGGTATATGTTTAAAATTCATTTATTTTCGTTACACGTCCGTCTTTGGGTCACAAACTTACATGTACGTACCAAATTTCAACTTAATCGGTCCAGTAGTTTCGGAAAAAATCGACTGTGACAGACGAACGGACAGACACACGAGTGATTCATAAGGGTTCCGTTTTTACCTCTTGAGGTTTGGAACCCTAAAAACAACGGGTTGCACTCCGGGAGTGCCGGCAGAAGTGAAAACTTGCACAGGCATACATTTTCGTGGAACAGTTTTTCGATCAGGTCACGTGTCCGTCTTACGGTCACGTGACCTGTCGCGAGTTTAACATTTTTTCCCCATCACAAAAAAGTGCACAGCGCCGCTAAAGAAGTTTTCACTTCAAAAACTTATTTAGCATAATATTCTTTCATTTCAGGAATGTACTTCGCAGATTTTTATTGGAATCGAAAGTCGTTGATCTTTTTCTTTAAAATTTTCGTAAGAAAGAAGACCCATTAAATACCTTGGGACATTTCACACAAATTAACCTAGCCCCAAACTAAGCAAAGCTTGTACAATGGGTGCTAGACAATGATATAAATACTTATATAGAGAAATACATACATATATAAATACTAAACAAACATCCATGACTCGAGTACAAACATTTGTGCTCATCACACAAAGTTTGCCCCGAGCGGGACTCGAACCCGCGATAGTTGGAACAGTGGGCAGGATCACTACCAACTGAGCCAAACCTGTCGTCATTATATGTATACATACATATATGTATAGTTAGTTATTCATATTATTAGATCCATCCATGGTCTAAGAAAACAAGGTCTGCCGATCCGGGTGACGTGTCCACCGTAACGTCAAATCAAAGTCAAGTTGCCACCTTTGTCCACCGCCTCGAACGCAGTCTCCAACGCTAGTAACGCCCGCTGGTGACCAAAAATACGGTAACCCTCGTCAATAGATATGGACGAAGCCATGAATGGAAATATTTCAACAAGAATAATATTCGTCATTGAAGGTTAGCGAATAAATTAACTCATAAACATATCAATATCATAGAACGAGTGCAAATTGATGTGTTTTAGGGATCGGTCCGAGCGAGATTTGAACCTGTGAACACGCAGTATTTTCTTACTGAGCCTAATAAAATACCATGCAAGCCATAACTGTAAAATAAAAAAATAAAAACCGCCATCAAACTCCGACAGACTGCGATGTCAATGTTTGAAGATTTGAAGGCGGTTTTTTTTCTCTGCTAGTTTCTATACATTACTATAAAAATACTTAAGTAACTCTGAAGTCTTCGAAATGGACACGAAAATCATCTACGTGCTAGCAAATTTTGAGGAGGTTCCCGCATTTTCTCAAGGATTCCATCATCAGAACTAAATAAACCAAATTAATATGGAACTAACTTGGAAGTACCACCTTTTGAACAAAAAAAGAATCATCTAAATCGATTTACGTTTACTATTTATTTTTGGTGAACATACATAAAAGGGGTAAGTGTTTGTATGTTAGTTTGAAGTCGAGTTTAACAGCTAAGTAGAATAATATCACTACATAGTATAAAACAAAGTTGCTTCCTGCTGTTTGTCTGTTTGTTTTTTTTGTAGCTTAGATCTAGTCATGGATGTTTAGTATTTATATAGAGAAATATATTTCTCTATATAAGTATTTATATCGTTTTCTAGCACCCATAGTACAAGCTTTGCTTAGTTTGGGGCTAGATCAATATGTGTGAAATGTCCCAAGATATTTATTTATCTTTAAAACTACGCAACGGATTTTGATGCGGTTTTTTTAAATAGATAGAGTGATTCAACAGGAAGGTTTGAGTATATAATTTTTTATAGTTTTAAGACTCAATTCCCGCGGGAACGCTATAACCGAATTCCACGCGGACGAAGTCGCGGGCAGAAGCTAGTTGTGTATAATACATTCCAAAACTGATACTTATAACAATAAAATACAATTCGACCGCTGAACTTATCTGGTATAGTTTGGAAACTCAGAAACGGAATTTCCCCGAATAGGAAAAGTGTGTTAACTTTTATTTCTAGTGAAAAAAAATACAGAACCTTGCTATGACGGCAATCATTTGTAAAAACTGTCTGGTAATTGATAGCTATCGGCATTGAAAGGTAAACTGCGGAAAAAACGCAAAAATATTAGAATTACAAAGTGGCGCCCACATTGTTACGATAAATCAACGATTTTACGCAGTTATTACTGGTTCAAACTGGTTTAGGAGTTTCGATTGGGAGGTAAGTAGTAATTTATCGTATGCTGGGACAAATTTTCCTAATATCCAGCCAGGCCTTCCTGAATGAGGGCCACCCACCAGCGGGCGCTGCTGCCGTTAGATATTGTGTTCGAGGCGCTGATTGGAGGGTTTTTTAAAATAATTTATCTATTTTCTCATTAAAAAATTGTGGTACAAATGAAAAAAGTTCGCCAAACTAATGTTTAATGGCAAGTATTGAGCTCACTTCACACAATAACCTAACCTTAACGTAACTTAACTTGGAAAAAACTACGTACTTTATAATCTTGCATCTTTATTACATAATATTGTTAATATTTATATTTATTTATTTATTTAAACTTTATTGCACATAAAGAAAACTTAGTGTACAAAAGGCGGACTTAATTCCTTGAGGCATTCTCTACCAGTCAACCTTTAGGCAAAGCAGAAAATGGTTAGGGGCGGTGCCAAAAATATAAACATATGCCTTGCCCACAATAACGCCAATAGCGCCCCTAGCGGATTTTTCATCCGCGGTGACCTTCATTACCACCCTTTTTTTATACCTACGATATAGGCAAACGAGCACACAGCCCACCTGATGGTAGGTGGTCACTGCGGCCATTGGACACCGAAATCCTATGATCTCCCATTAAGAAACCATAAGATCTCGAATGCGTTGCCTACCCTGAGGCCTAAGATGGAATGCCTCTGTGCCAGTAATGTCACCGGCTGCCTTAACCCCCTACCGGAACACAACAGTGCGAGCTCTTGGCGGCAGGTTAGTGAGGAAAGAGCACCCTGATTGAGATGACCTATATTAAGTACAGTCAGCAGCAGAAGTAGATAAGCTGTCCAGGTGTTCAAAATGACCTACACACGCCCTTAACGTCTTAAGAATAAGGTCTACTTCTGCTGCTGACTGTACTAGCTCCTGCCCGCGACTTCGCCCGCGTGGAATTCGGTTATCGTGTTCCGGGATAAAAAGTAGCCTATATTCTTTCCCGGGTCCCCAACTATCGCCAAATTTCATCTCAATCGGTCCAGCGGTTGAAGCGTGAAGAGGTAACAGACAGACAGACAGAGTTACTTTCGCATTTATAATATTAGTATGGGTTTCTTGGATCGTTCGAGACGAAATTAAGTAAAGAAGTTTCACACTTCACACTTCAAAAATGAGCTTCACCCGCTTTAATAAAAAAGTGGCCCACTTATGGAATATTTACCTCATCTACATAATAATCAGCGACGTAACTTTGACCCACAATGTTAAAGGACATACTGAAATACAGGTGTACTGTCCGCAAATATATACACGAAGTAAGTATTGCGAAATAGTTTCATTCATTCGTGAAGTTCACACATGTTTTGTTAAAAACGCCAAATTGTAATATTTACTTGGTCGATGACGTAATAGTACATTACAGACCTAGGGTGGTGAATTCGTAAATGTCCCAGATCGCAGGTTTCTGTGGCCCGAACCGAAGGTGAGGGCCATAAATATGCGATCTGGGGCTTTACGAATTACCGCCCGTGGTTTGTCAAAAGTTTTACATCTTGCCTTGGCCAAGAAGTGAGATTTTCTCTCCGCGTAGCGCGGTTTACGGCCAAGATGTAAAACATTTTTACATCACCCTTGGCCCTAAAGTGGTATTTTCTGCCCGCTACGCGAAGAGAAAATCTCACTTCTTGGCCAAGGTAAGATGTAAAACTTTTGACAAACCACGGGCGGTAATTCGTAAAGCCCCAGATCGCATATTTATGGCCCTCACCTTCGGTTCGGGCCACAAAAACCTGAGATCTGGGACATTTACGAAATCACCACCCTAGGTATGTAATGTACTATTGTGCCTGATATGTTATTCCTCTAGATATTTAAAGGTCGAAATATTATTATCAACTAGTTGACCCGGTGAACTTCGTATTTTTTCCCTGTACATTTTTTTTAGCAGTTCCTCTAAACTTTTTCCAGTTTTTTTTTCTAAACCTTCCATGAATCACAGGTTATAAAAAAAAGAATCAGCCAAATCGGTCCAGCAGTTCTCGAGCCTTAGCCACACACAGCGATTCATTTTTATATATAAGAAGATTACTTATGCTCAAATATAACCAAAGGTCAAATACTAGGTACCCCACCTGTCGGTATTCGGTGGTTGAAATCTAGGTATGACTAACCCATATATGATGATGATGATGATGATGATGATGATGATGATGATGATAATGATGATGATGATGATGATGATGATGATGATGAAACTGTTTACAAACTTTTGATCCTATCCTACCAAGTGTCACTCTCACAATTAAAACGAATCTAACGACACCTTACAAGTTAAAACCCAACAAGACGTCTAGAAGAGTCTAGGCTACGGAGCGTGCCTAAGAAATTACATACATACATATACTCGAAAAACATAACCTTTCTCCTGGCGTAGTCGGGTAAAAAAATGAATAATTTTAATGTAGGCATTTCTTGAAAAATGCTTGCACTCCGTACCTACATAAATACTGAATATCGGATAATTATCGCCAATATCTGGCTACTGCAACCCGAGGTCGAGTTGCATCAGACAGCAGCTGATAAGGATTCAGGTATTCATTCATTCACTAAACGTTAAACGATTGGTCTAGAACTGAGCATGGCCACGGAATCACCCGCCTTAGTCCGTTTTCTATTGGGAAACAGGTCGAAATTTTCAGTACAGCAATGCCATTTGGTAGGAATGTTATACACGTTGATCTAAGTCGAAAACCCCTGGTAGCCACTTTGAACTCCGCGACTGGTGGGGGGAGGGGGGGTTAAAGTACAGAGCTCCCGGCGATCAGAAAAAAAATCCTGGCGGATTAGTTTGGACTTTTGAGTCAAGTTTGGTGTCGTTTTCGGGTAACTAGATGATGCCCAATTCATTCCTCATACCAGTTTTTTAGGGTTCCGTAGCAAAATATGACGCAATACTTAAAATAATAAACTTTTAGTAGTAGCGAAATGCAAACAAACTCTCATATTTTCATATTTTTGTATGAAATTTGGTTAATAAAAAAATACTGTCTGAAAGCCCATCTAAGGCAGAATCTAAAAACATTAGCAGTAATACCTTTTACAATTTTCAATGTAAAATAAAATATTGAATGTACTGCGACGGTCGTCAGCGCAGCGTAGGGGACGGTAACAAGACCCGAAAAACTGTCAATGTCAACGCAAAAAGCTTTCATAATATCAATAAATTAAAGTCCTTACAATAATATCATACTTGTAATAGATATTCTCTTAATTATTATTAATTAAAACAAATGTATTTTTCTCTCTTTACCTGATTTTCTTCTTTTTAATATTATACTAGCGGCGCCCGGCGGTATTATCTGCTGTTAAGAAGTAGCCTATGTATTAATCCAGGGTTTCAGCTGCCTCCATGCCGAATTTTATCAAAATTGGTCCAGCCTCTTGAGCGTGAAGAAGTAAAAAAAACACACGAACTTTCGCCTTTATTACTTTAGTATGATTTTTAATCATCTTCAATTTATAAACGAAGTCAGGCAACACTGTTAAAAGTAAAGACGAATAATAAAAGAACGTTTGTGAATTAGTTTTATTAACAACCACCTCCACAATTACATAACTCAGTACATTTGAGCTGGCGTTTGAAACATTGCACCTGGAACTGCAATATTTCACGCACCGACATCTTTTTAATTCTAGGCATGCTTGAGCAGCCGTAGGACTTTGGGTCCACAGTGGCACTCAACCCAAGCTTCTTCTTTCTGCCAACCACATTCATATGGACAAGGAATTTTTTGCGTCGCGTCTTCTTTCGACACTGCCCCCAAATATAAACAGCCAAGGTGTATAACATTCCTACCAAATGGCATTGCTGTACTCAAAATTTCGACCTCTCCATACAAGCATTCCCAATAGAAAACGGACTACCTGAATCTAGCCGGCGCGCAACTCGCGCCCATCTCGCCCTTACCGTCATTTGTTTCATCCGGAGATGGAGAGTGGATCATTGGCCCGCGTAGTGGTGCACACACATTTACAAGTGTACAGACGTCCTCGCACGCAAACATTGACACTTCATTCGAATTGAGTTCGAAAGTTTGACAAGGTTCAAAGGTCGATTTTATCGTTTTTTTGTGTGGTATGATAGGCAAACGGGCACACAGGTCACCTGATGCTAAGCGGTCACTGCAGCCAATGGACACCGATTCTCATGTTTTTTAATCAAGAAACAATAAAATCTCGATGCGTTATTGCCTACCCTGAGGCCTTAACAAATGCTTAGTAATTTCACCGGCTGCGTTAACCCGCTTACCGGAATACAACAGTGTGAGCACTGCTATTTGGCGGCAGGTCAGCGGGTAAGATGGTGGTACCAACCCGGACGGGCCAAGAACCAGTACCACATCTGATCGAGCTTCGATCCCGTGAAATGACTGTTTATCATCGTAAAAGAATTAAGCAACCAATAATGTGAGTAACGTATTCTCAGAATGGATGGAATTGTTTGATCGGTTGCATAAAAAAGCGTGCATAATGAACCAAACTGACAGGAAAACACTGTGGCAGGGGTGTGCAACCTTAGGTGTGATTTATAAAAAAAATCTAAGGTCAGTCGGGGCAAGCGCCAGGATGGAGTCCACGGAGTGCACCCACCATAGATATAAAGGATAACTACGAACTATGATATATTCTACGATATATTTCCATACGCGGAAAGGAAAAGGGGAGAAAGATGGCGGAATATGTCCAGCGAGCAGTGGAATAGCACAGACTGACTAAGTAATAATTATCAGACATGGCAATTCGAGTGAACTTAAACGATAGGGAGTTTCGATGTTCCTGAACGCATTCAAGTTCGCATCGAACGACGCGAAAACTCCTTATCTCTTTTTGGCACAACCTGATTCGAAACGTCAAAGTGCACGATGGATATGCGCTTCCTGGCATAGTATTGCACGATTGATTACCTGTCTCGCTTATCTTGCGAGACGGTCTATCCTATATGGGATAAGGGAAATCCCACATCCTATCCTTTATTTATTCGAATGTGGCCCTGACATTTAGCTTGCAATTTCACTCCCAGAATAGGGATGACGACAGGGTGAAGAAATCGAAATTCTAATTAGTCCCGAAAAATATTAGACACGTATTTTTTGTTTTATCAAATTAACAAAGAATGACTAAGTTAAAACGCATTAAAGTTGGAGAGTGGGGGCTAACTACGTCACCGTTAGGTATAAATCGTACCTAACCGTGACGTCACGCGACATTTCAACTCAATATCTCTCCGTATCAGTTTGATTACGTAAAAAAGAAAAAATACGTGTCGAATACTTTTCAATAACCTTCCTGATAGACTAAGGAAAAAAAGTTGTCGTCATCCCTATTCCGATGTGTAACAATTATATTGGAGCAACCAAAGGTTGCCGACGCCCGGCGCTTGCGCATTGTATGCAACGAGATGGGATCTCGGTACAGTTAAGGAGTAAATGTCACGATGGCCCGAGAAAGTGTGCCTTAGGATTCTGGGGACACGAGACTGGGACATGTCATAGCTAGCTGCTGCATCATCTGCCTGATTTTTTTAAATACCTATAAGTGCTCAAAAAGTAAACATTTCGATACCTGTTTTTCATTTCCAAACGAGCGTTTTCGTTTTTTGACATCTAGTGAGCGTGCCTAAAGTGGTTTCTTACGAACTACTTAAGTACTTAGTGCGTGAAGCTTTTTGAGCTTCATTTCATCCCGTTCGTTTATTTGCTAATCGGAACTCGCTCCATATGCTGCTAGGTACATAATGTTTTGTAAAATAATGTAAATACTAATATAGTTATAAGTCGTTCTAACATAGATATTATATTTTTTGACTTTTAATTTAATTTTAATTTTAATTTTAAAACTATGGAACACAGTTTTCTGCAATAAACATCATTATTATTTGTTGGTACATTTTCATGTCACGGGCCCATGGGGACCCGGTCATTCGCATTCATGGGGCCGAAGCCAACATGAAGAGGCTTTTGGTACCTTTTACTATAAATGTGAGATGGCCGCAACTGTGGAGATCTGTCCTCCCAATACAACATGAGGCTGTACTGGCGGACAGCCCTCCCCAGTTGCCAAACTATTGCCGAGGAAGGAAGAGACTTGGAGTGGGCTATTTGGATGGGAGGTGTGGACTGGAAAATCGGGCTATGGAGTGAGATAACGGACATCTGCCTGATCAATATCTCACAAATTGAAGGCAAGGCAGACGGTGACTCGCCGCTTACGCACTAACCAAGAGGCTAGCCTTTGTGGGCCCCCTATACAGGCCACCGCACGGGCGGCGAGGGAGCAACACTGATGTAAGCAGCTAAGGGTGTGGAGAGGTGTGCACCGGTTTCGCCATCGCGAGTCGCGCCTCGTGCGCACCCGGAGCGGGTTTCCCCGTTATTACGCAGATTGAGCACTTCCACCCTTTCAAGCATATAGCTTCTGCGCTCCAATCTGGGCTTTATTTATTTGGGAAACCAACCAACCTTATCTAATTACAAATATTTCTTAAGTGAAATATGCTAAATGGCGAATTATAGGTTACCACAGTTTATACAAAATAGAAGAGGAACCGAGTGTCATCAGTTAACCAAGTAAGTAACAATCATAAAAAACATAACCCTCCCTATGGCGCAGTCGGGTAATGAACTGAGCTGCACTATCGTACTACATGGTAAACATTACGGAAATACTTATAAAACAAACTAACCACGAGAATAATTTGTGAACGAAATGTATGTATGTAATTGTGTGTGTGTGCGTGTGCGTGCGTGGGGTGTGTGTGTATATTACATGACTAGAATGTATGTATGTATGTGCCATAGGTATATGGCGCTATATATTTATTTATTTAACTTCACTACTTAGTATCGTAAATGTATTAAAAAATGTCGTTTGATACACGTGCGAAATAGTCATTTTCACTCGTCCCTAGTGTTAAACGCTCGCTTTCGCTCGCGCCAACATAACAAGGGACTCGTGATAAAATGACAAACTTTTCGCACTTGCATCAAAATATACTATTAATTATTGGGCAGACCTTGCATCAAAAGGACCCGCCAAACAGACGGAGTCACTTTCCCATTCTACACGCGTACATTTACGGATCATAACATCATTACACTGACTGAGTCATCAAACATAATCGTAACACCATTCGTCCGTCCGATAGCGAAATGTCAGTGTGTTACTGGCTTATAGCACGA
Source organism: Aethes cnicana (assembly GCA_963971205.1). Lineage (NCBI taxonomy): Eukaryota > Metazoa > Arthropoda > Insecta > Lepidoptera > Tortricidae > Aethes > Aethes cnicana. The sequence goes on along the minus strand of OZ020301.1, from coordinate 4,564,921 downwards.
CCCAACTTAGAAGGCGCGCGGATTAAGCAATAATAGAGCTTAAGTGCTTCGCCGCACGCCTTCTAAGTTGTGTCGTGATATACTGGCTTACGTGGGTGGCTTTATGTATGAGATGAGAATAATGTACAGTAGGTACAATGCGAGAACAGGGAGACAGTTTGGCGAGCCCGCGTTACACCGAAGGCGTCCTACCCACACTGGTAAATTATTTTTCTCAAACATGCAATGAAATATTGATATTATGTTCTTCTTATTAGCCTGGGAAGTATCACGTTTCAGGCGCGGCTAGACAATTGGTCTATAATGAAATTTCATACAAACGTTGCAGGCCTAGGCCGGCAACTCACTTTTTTTCATTTCCAATTGACAATTTTATGACACAGCATCTTGGCATTCCGCCATTTAAAAAAGCTACAAGCAATATTTACTCTGTGGTTCGCTATGACATTCTGCCAATACAGGTATTAAAAAAACATGAACCATATTTGCTACATAGGTATCGCAGTTTTATGTATGTAAAAAAGACAAAATATATTATATACATAATATTATTTACTTTATTTATTTCATTGTATGTTTGAGAAAAGCACTATACATACATCGGCGGGGAACGGCAGTTGTCGGCCTCGTAACTATCCGGCCTCACTTCGTTCGGCCGTATACATATAATACTCGGCCTGCAACATCCTCCTTCCCGGCCTCTGTAGTAATGTACTATTTCTGACGTGTAAAAGTGCCCCTATGTGGCCAATTTGCTGAATAAATGATTGAATTGAATTGAATAAATAATCCTGAATAAACGAATAATTCAACTTGTATTTGCCACTGAGCTTTTCGGTGAAGGAAAACATCGTGAGGAAACCTGCACGCATCTGCGAAGTAATTCAAAGATGTGTGTGAACTCCCCAATCCGCTTATAGCCCAAACCCTGTCGTGATGAGAGGAGGCCTGTGCCCAGCAGTGGGACACAAATAGGCTGTAGTAATAGTCGTCTGGTCACGTGACTAGCGGGAACGGCCGGGCGCTCCTTCCAATCCTCGAGTCTTCAGGTGGTAAGGGCGGGGCTGATATCCATAATATGTAACAGTCCGTCACAACTATAACCACAACAGCCTATTTTCCAAAGGGAAAGGGAACTTCCTAAAAAAATTGCGAAGTATAAGTATAAAGTTCGCTTTCAATGCTGTGAGGCTTCGACGGTAGGGATATGGAACTTCCCTTTCCCTGTGTTCGAATAGAGCCCTAGACAGACAGCGTTTCTTCCGCAATATTAGTATGTATAATAAAAATGATAAACATCATTAGATTTTGCCTCATACCGTTGCGACCGCTACGATGATGGATCAATCGTCGATGGCTAACATGATCATCGCAGTTATGTAAATAGATCATCAGTTTCTGATGATAAATGATCTATGTACAAGTATGGCCCAGTGGACTGGTTTCGATCACGCTCCGAGATGACTCCATTAGCTGTATTTCGGAAACGGTTTTCTTACGAAGTGTTTGTCAAATAAGTTCTTGTTGGTAACCCGTAATTTACACACGTTTTGATTTAACCACAGAATATTTAATAGTACTTACTACTACTACTATAGCCCATTTGCGTCCCACTGCTGGGCACAGGCCTCCTCTCATAACGAGAGGGTTTTGGGCTATAGTCCCCACGCGGGCCCAGTGCGGATTGGGGACTTCACACACATCTAATAGTACTTACTAACGAGTGAGATATTTATTTCAAAAACTAGAAAGAATAAATATTAAAATTTAAAATCCCGTTTTTTCCCGTTCCCGTGGGAATTTCGGGAAATCCTTTCTTAGCGGATGCCTACGTCATAACATCTACCTACATGCCAAATTTCAGCCCGATCCGTCCAGTGGTTTGGGCTGTGCGTTGATAGATCACTATGTCAGTCAGTCAGTCAGTCACCTTTGAGTTTTATATATTTAGATTTTCACACGCAACTTAAGACTTATCTCAAAAATAGAATAAATAAAATAAAATAAAAACCTTAAAATAAACATATTAGACTAGACTATAACTACCCAACTAACAAAATAACGTTGTATAAGAGTTGCAAGAACGTTGTTCATTCCCTGTTTGGTACACAAAGTTGGTCGTGTAAACGTAGTTGTCAACGTTTACTAAACGCGAAAAAGGCCCAAATTATACGACTTTTTCGTTACATAAAAGTTGTATAAAAGTCCGGCAAGAACCCATTCAGTCCGGTAATGGTTCTATCCGGACTGTTATGGGACCTTAGTGGTTCCATAACAGTTGTAGGGTGATTCTTAAATTGAGTCCAGATATTGTAAAAAAAAAAAACTTTTTTTTTACGACTTATAGCGATGTGCATCAAAAGTATATACCAAAAGCATATTTTTGATGCATGTGAACAATCTTAAAGCCCTCAGGAAAGGTAAAAAAAATAGGTACGTAAACATGGCTGTGACAGATTGTGCCTCGGTCGTGACGTTACTGAACCAGGCTATGACACTGTATGACGTTCTTTTACTTTTGATTCCTCATATTAAGGTGATTTCACGGGATCTGCTTTTATTTTGGCGCGTCTATTTCTTTCGTATTCACGCCTTGCTATTTTTTTTCTTCTGGGTTGTTTTTCTTCTTTCGTGGCATCTACAGAATCATAATAGCGAAAAATCAGTATACTTAATAAAAGGGATGTTTTTTAAAAGTACAGATGAAACCAAAGAATATGTAAAGCAGAGTCAGAAAAACCATTGTCAATTTTTTTTAACATGGCTATTTTATTAGCTAGTTAGAAAGTACGACAAATTAAAAAGACACGTATTTTTTTCTTTTTTTTTCGTAAGTCGTCAATATCATACATAAAATTAAAATTTAAAAACTCCTCATCCTAGAAGAGCGTTAGTCAAAAATGACGTAGTACTAAATTAGCTCTTTCTGCGCATATACATAGTTCTGTGCGTAACGCCCGCTCTTTAGCGAAAGTGAGTGAATTGAGTGAGATGTCGTCACGCACCAGGTACCACTAAAACACGATTTTATCTAAAAAGCAATGAACGAAAAAATCTGAAACTTTTTTAGATTGAGATACCAAAATGGTTTTCGAATTACGCCTTGCAAAAATTTTGAAATGTTGTCAATTATTAAAATGAAATACATATGATGTCACGACCACGCATTATTATGTCACGACCGTGTACTCAAAAAGTCCGCGGTCGTGACATTTTTTCCATACCATGGCCGTGACAATTTGAAACGTGTTCAATATAACCGAAAAACTACCCATGATTTCGCAGATCTTAAGTAATTATCTTAAAATACGCTATATGACGTACATATTATATTTCAATCAAAAGGGTGACACTGGTACTTACCTTCAAAAATACTACATGGCGTTGACGTGTTAAGGTTGACCCGTTTTCAAATAAAATGGAAAACAAATTTTTGCGAGACACTCACTACGTTCAGAACTTTGCAAATCTGACGAGAAGACAGTGTTGCTGTTCTAAAAAAACTTAGAAAGGGTTGTCAACATCAAAGATAGTTTTCTACCCAGTAACGCATATTTATGTTATCGCACATGGTCGTGACACAAAAACTACTCACAAAGTTCAAGTTGTTTAAAATCATAAATTGTCATTGATATTTATATATGTTTCATGTAGTCTTATAGAAAATAGATTATTCTTTCATAATTGCAGTAATATTTAGTTAAAATAACATGCCATCTCTACAGAAAAAAATATTTTGTTTTCAAATCCGGGAATCTCACACTACACGGTCCGTGACATTTTGGACTTGTTATTTTTTTTTTATATCTTTCTAATAATATTATGATAAAAAAAATATTCATACATGATACTAGAGGTACTTTACTAGGTAAATTAATATAAAGTTTACTGATTTTCCTCAAAAATGTATTGAATTCTTACAACTCACACAAAAAAACGTAAGAATAAGAATCACCCTGTATAGACGTTACAAGGTAACTGAAATGTCGCAGAAGGGTTTAATAGTGGCTTTTATGGTACACATTTGTCGTTCCTGACTGATATGTCATATGACCATTGTGGAATTTTAAAGATAAGTTTGTAACTTGTAATTCTAATAAGAATTTTACTCAGAAGAAATTCACAATGACGCGAAAAAAGTGTGAGAGAAATGTGTTCAGTGCACCTATTTCTTATGGGACTTTTAGTTTTATGACAATATATAGGTGTGTTTTTGGCCAAATCTTTGCGCCCCCCTCGAATTCTTTGAATTTCAGTCTATGTACAAAATTATTTACATTTTGTTTTCATACTAAAATTACAGCCATCTTGTCTAAGTTACAATGGGACTTCTATACGACTGTTTTCGGACTAAAACGTCGCATAACTGTGGTTTGTGAAATCAATGGTCGGCCATGATAAACGTTTTTAGGGTTCTGTGAGATAATCCATACTAAATTATTATAAATGCGAAAGTAACTCTGTCTGTCTGTCTGTTACCTCTTCACGCTTCAACCGCTGGACCGATTGCGATGAAATTTGATATGCAGATAGTTAGGGTCCCGGGAAAGGATATAGGCTACGTTTTATCCCGGAAAAACGCATAGTTCCCGCGGGAGCGCGATAACCGAATTCCACGCGGGCGAAGTCGCGGGAAGAAACTAGTAATCCATATCCATATAATATTATAAATGCGAAAGTAACTGTCTGTCTGTCTGTCTGTCTGTCTGTCTGTTACCTCTTCACGCTTGAACTGCTGGACCGATTGAGATGAAATTTGGCATGGAGATATTTATTTATTTATTTTAGGATTACCAACAGATAATACATCATGTGAATCATTTATCTAATAAAGGCTTATGCTAGATGCTTATCTAATTATAGGTAAACACAACTTGCAAAAAAAGTGCCATCAATGTGCAGAAATAAATTAAAAAGAAACATGCTATAATTCAGAAAACATGCATTAAGTTATAATTACATATTTTTATTAAAAATAATCTTAGATAAATTATATTTAAATTTAAAGTGTTATAAGTGATTTAATTCAATCAATCAACATTTTAACAGATTTTAGAATAATACTCTGATATTTTTCTTTTAAATTTAGGCATGCTATCGTGAAAAATGTCGACACCTACAGAATCCGGTATATGTATGTACTGCTGAATCATCCTTGAGAGTGGTGAATTACTACCTAGTTTAGTTTTACGAAAAGGAGTCTTAAAGAGTTTGTGGACGCCCGGACGAGGAAGTCTTGTGGGTACCGTAAATTTGATGTTTCCTAATAGTTCTGGACAGTCCAAGCATTTACAGTTTACCAATTTAAAAAGAAACATCAAATCCAACACCTTTCTACGAGAAGTAAGGGAAGCAAATTTGTAATGGTTCAGGCGTTGTCGATAAGAGTCTAGAGCTGGGGATGGTCGAGCGGTAAATTTTAAACTTGTGAGAAATCGTTTCTGAACTCTTTCGATGCGGTTCTTATGAACCTCATAGTGAGGAGACCATGCCTGAGAACAATATTCCAGGTTGCTTCTGACCAGGGCTTTATATAGCAGCGTTTTGGTATTAATGCGCTTAAAATGTTTTGTGGTTCTAATTATGAATCCCATCATTCTTGACGCTTTTTTTATAACGTTATCAATATGCGCATGAAAATTGAGTTTCTCATCCACAAGCACACCCAAATCTCTTATGTAATGAACTCTTTCTAGTTGTATCTTATTGATATTATATTCATTGTGAATGATATTTTTATTGCGGGTGAAGGTGAGACAATAACATTTTTTCGAATTTAGGACCATGTCATTAGCCGTGCACCAGTTCGCTAACCTATCAATATCCTCCTGTAGTAACCTGCAATCTTCGGGGTCTTTAATTGGCCTAATAATTTTGAGATCATCAGCGAAGAGATACGGTTCAGAATTTACGCAACAGTCAACAATATTGTTTATGAAGATTAGGAACAGCAAGGGTCCCAGATGCGATCCTTGAGGAACCCCTGTTGAGGCTATAAAAGTTCCAGATTTTTCTCCATTTACAACCACAAACAACTTTCGTGCTGCAAGGTATGATTCTAGCCAATTAAGTAGAGAACCCCCGATCCCACATTCTGACAATCTCGCAAGGAGTATCCGATGATTAACCCTGTCAAAAGCTTTACTTAGATCGGTATAAATAGTGTCAACTTGCACTCGATCATCCACCCATCCAGACACCTTTTCAATATACGCTGCCAAGTTTGAATTAGTAGATCTGCTTTTAATGAAACCATGCTGTTTTTCTGTTATTAGTTGTGTAAAGTGAACATATAAATAGGGATATACTAGGGACGAACAGCTTGGGAATTATGGACAGTATAGAGATTGGACGGTAATTACGAATGTCAGATTTTTTACCATCTTTAAATATGGGAACTATTTTGGTAGACTTCCACGCAGAAGGAAATATACCGGATTCTAGTGACCTATTGAATATGTATGTCAGCGGTAAAGATAATTGTTCAGCGCATTTGTGCAGGAATAAAGGCGGTAAGTTATCAGGACCGCACCCCTTGCATACGTCTAGGGTTTCTAATTTTTTTTAAGTATCTTTTTCGGTAATCACGAGTGAACATAGTGAGTTGGTAAACTCTTTACCTATTACTAAATTCTGCTGTTGAACTGCACCCGTTGCATTAGTAGTGTAAATGTATGAAAAATTTTTCGCAAACAGTTCACAAATGCTAATATTGTTTTCGCCTACGTCCGCGTCTAAGTGCATAGTAGCAGGTAAGGTAGATTTGTTTTTTCGTTTTTGTTTTATAAATGTCCAGAAATGTTTTGGCTTGAGTGCTATATTTTTTTCTAGATTTTCGCAATACAAGTTATAGCATTTCAGCGATGCATTATCGACAGATAAGATCGAGACTAAGCTTATCCATAGGATTTTTATACTTTTTAACTTTTAGTCTCAGCTTATGTGTTTATATGAGATCGCGAGTAAACCATGCCGGGTATTTATTGCCTTTAGGTATCGTTACAGAGATAGTTGGAGTCCCGGGAAAGGACATAGGCTACTTTTTATCACGGAAAAGCGCATAGTTCCTGCGGGAGCGCGATAACCGAATTCCACGCGGGCGAAGTCGCGGGCAGAAGCTAGTAATTTTATAAATGCGAAAGTAACTATGTCTGTCTGTCTGTCTGTCTGTCTGTCTGTCTGTCTGTCTGTCTGTCTGTCTGTCTGTCTGTCTGTCTGTCTGTCTGTCTGTCTGTCTGTTACCTCTTCACGCTTCAACCGCTGCACCGATTGCGATGAAATTTGATATGCAGATAGTAGGGTCCCGGGAAAGGACATATGCTAATTATTATCCCGGAAAAACGCATAGTTCCCGCGGGAACGCGATAACCGAATTCCACGCGGGCGAAGTCGTGGGCAAAAGCTAGTAAACATAATAAGCAGCAAGATATATGTCACTATGCTTGCAATGTATTTTGCAAAATAAAACCTTTATTAACAATCCTTTTGCTAAAAATAAAATATATACGGAACCATTTTTTGGACAAAGTTGTTTAGTTGACACAATGGTAGTTTATTCTAAATAAGTGCCTGTAGGACCTTTATATAACTTTTAGGTCCGATTAAAGTTCCCAAACCCTTTTATCTAACGTTTGTACAACGTTGTACCAATCAGTTGTATAAACGTTTGCACAACCTGTACACTGGCACCATTATGCGACGTTGCACAATACAGTCGTATAAACGTTTAAATATCTTATATTTTGGCACCATTATACGACGTTGCATAAAGAGTCGTAAAAACGTTTACTCAACTAATTTAAAGGACCTTTTAGTTACAGGACTAAATCGTTGTATGAATTACGGTTATACAACGTTTTAGTTGTTAAGTTACTTCTATACGACAGTTATATAACCGAAAGTCGCATAAGACTGGATTATAGGACTAATTTGTTTGTTGGGTATACCACCTAAAAAAAGCCGTGGTGGCCTAGTGGTTCGAGCTACCGCCTCTCATACAGAGGGTCAGGGGTTCGATTCCGGCTCGCACCTCTAACGCCCGGTTCCTATATCCAAACAACGCCTCGTTTTGCCTACGGACGGTTAAAATTTGACAGATTCTCTATGGAACAAATGTCAAAAATCAACCGTCCGTAGGCAAAACGAGGCGTTTCGTGGATATAGGAACCGGGCCTAAGTTTACTTATGTGCGATATTCAATTTGAATTTACCACTGAGCTTCTCGGTGCAGGAAAACATCGTGAGAAAACCTGCAAGCATCTGCGAAGTAATTCAAAGATGTGTATGAAGTCCCCAATCCGCACTGGGCTCGCGATGGGGACTATAGCCCAAAGCCCTCTCGTGATGAGAAGAGGCCTGTGCCCAGCGGTGGGACGCAAATAGGCTGTACTAAGTAGTAGTAGACACTAACTAAACTTAAAAAATGAAATTATCTAAAGAGGGTCCTTGTGGCATTGTTCTGAGGATGCTGGCAGCATTTCCTCGCTGGATTGCTACGCTAATGCATTGAGCGAGGAACCTGCCAGAACGGTCCAGCAGTTCTAGAGCCATAGCCAAACTAACACACGGCAATTAATTTATATATGTGTACTAGCTGACCCTAAACATTTTTTTTTGGGTGAGTTAAAAAAATTGCTTACGTCCTTTTCTCAGACCCATGGAACATACACACCAAATTACATAAGAATCGGTCGAGCCGTTTCGGAGGAGTTTGGACGAGAATTTTATTTATTTATTTAAACTTTATTGAACATAAAGAAAACTTAGTGTACAAAAGGCGGACTTAATGCCTTGAGGCATTCTCTAACAGTCAACCTTTAGGCAAAGCAGGTTAGGGGCGGTGCCAAAATATATATATATTAGAGATACAGATTTTAAGGGATGTCTTAAATTAATATTGTGTTATTTTTAAACCTTCTAACAAGATCACGTTGCCATTTCCGTCATTGACATATGGTAAGTACTTAATATTGTAATTGTAATTGTACAGAATCATCGACCATCGAGAAAAGTCGGCCAGTGTGTCGTGTTGTGTACACGGAGCTTAGAAAGTTGTGGAGCGGAGCTTTTCAAAAATAATTTTTGAGATCTGATTATCGTAGGTACGAAAAGTTTAGTAATATCCCCTTTAAGGCTGTTCCTATACCCAGCTCAGCCGTCAGTGGCACTCGTGCAACGAGTGAAAGAGAAAGCACTACTTACGCACAGAACGCCCAATTTGGTTAGTATATTTAACGCGTTTTAATTTCTATAAAAATACCGTCTCTATAAACATGGCATTTATAAAGCTGTCAACGTATGCATGTAATATGGATAATATTTCTGTTATATTTAGTATTACACTCTTTGATATTATAAACTGGAGTAAAGTTGGATTAAAGGTCCGTGTTAGAGGTTACGTGAAACGTGTAACGAAAGCTGTCAATGTAAGGATGATATAATCAAATATTACATAGGTATGTCTTTTTCTTCATATTTTTAACTTTTAACATTTCTTAGAAAAGTATGATCTTACATGAGCAATTTGACGATGCTGGGTCAGGGAACGGCCTTAATAATTGACGTTTGATTTGACTGCCACGGCCATTTGGGTTTTATCGATATTTTTTGCCCTTACTTACTTGCTATTTATTTATATTTACCACTACTACCAGGAACGTGTTCAATCTACTACATATAGTAGTACCGTTTCGAATATAACCCCGGTTGAGTTAAATATCATCTCTATGGCTTTCTCTGATCCGTCGCTACGACCCGTTGGGCATTGTGACATTTGTCACTGAGTTTAGTGGGTGGTTCTCGGAATAATCTGCGTACATGATAATATCGCCCTTTTCACGCAAACTTAATAAATACAGATCTCTCGGCACCGAATTCTGTTTTATACCTTTCGGTGTCGAGATCGAGACACTTGGTCCGTGGGGTCCTAATGCTCTAGATTTTTATAAAGAAATTTCAAAGAGATTAGTCGACGTCACCAGGGACCGAAGAGCTGGCAGCTTTCTCGCTCAACGCTTGAGCATCGCTATACAACGGGGAAATGCTGCCAGCATCTTCGGTACCATGCCGCGGGGGCCGTTTTTAGATTATGTTTAATTTTTATGTATTTTTAAGTATTTTAAGTAATTTAGTTATTTTTAAGTAGTTTTAATACTTGTTAAATAAAAATTTAATAATTTTTGTTATGCACTTCAATTATACCTACTTATCGAAATTTTTGTGTTGAGTCTTACCTGATTACTTGTCTGCTATCCATTAGCATGTAATTATCTAACCTAACTAAGTAAGTGTACCTAAGTACTAACTTATTATAAGAACATACTTGATACATTAGATACTAGAACATAAGTCTTGAGGATGTCTTCAAGTGGGCGTAATCACTGCGACTCAGTCTCCTACTAGAGATCTTCTACTATCTAAAGTCTAGTCTTCTACTACCTTCACATTTCAAAACAAATCATTCGTAATTAGCTGCAGTAGAGATCTACTGCAGCTGATTACGAATGATTTGTTCTTTTGTGTAACTGTTTGTTATCTAAATATATCAAACTCAAAGGTGACTGACTGACATGGTGATCTATCAACGCACAGCCCAAACCACTGGACGGATCGGGCTGAAATTTGGCATGCAGGTAGATGTTATGACGTAGGCATCCGCTAAGAAAGGATTTCGCAAAATTCCCACGGGAACGGGAAAAAACGGGATTTTTCATTTTAATATTTCTGCGCATACGAAGTTGCTGGGAAAAGCTAGTGTTCAATAAAATCTTTAATCTTTAAACTATAGATTCTGCTCGCGGCTTCTTCCTTATATTCTGTCATATAAAACCACAATACGCAAATCAATGCTGCTAAACATTCATCATCATCATCATCTCCCTATAACCATTATTCCACACTAGCTTCAGACCGCGCGCTTTGCGTGGAATTCGGTTATCGCGTTCCCGCGGGAACTATGCGTTTTTCCAGGATAAATAGTAGGTAGGCCTATGGCATTCCCAGTGGCGTGGACTGTTTCTGGACAGAGTAGGTAGGTATAGCTAGACAACAAAAATAAATATCTTAGAATTTTGCAACTAATAGCGTATGCAGGGTAGGGTAGACAGTGTCTTTTTGTCTGTATATGAAATTATGGATTGTACGCCACTGGTCCTTCTCCGGGATCCCAACTATCTTCATGCCAAATTTCATCTCAATCGGTCCAGCCGTTTCAGCGTGAAGAGATAAGATAACAGACAGACAGATAGACAGAGTTATCTATCTAAGTTTATTTTTGTTCCGTTCTTCCGTTTCTAATTCCAAAACTCAAGTTTTAATTTGAAGCAATGAAAACAAAAACCCAAATTATTGCATTTTTTTATTAACAAAAACATACATTCCGTTTTCACAGTCACAAATAGTGGAAGAGATTTCAGTGTCCATATTCAAAATTTTCATAAAATTCACATCTAAATCTGTATTTTAAAAATTAATCGCTTCAATTGTTCGAAAGCAGGTTGAATTGATGTGCGCGCGCAGTGCACAAACATTTTTGCAAACAGATTTTTATGTACACAGATTATTATAAAAAAAACTGATCACAGTCCATGAATAGCATTTAAGTATTTCTTTTTCTTTGACCTTCAAATAAATTATTTTACAAGCTTGAAGAGCGCCTTTGAGATACCCCCCGCTTTCAGATCATTGATGGCTTGTTCATATTCAGACAGCTTGTAGGTCTTAATGCCGAGGTTATGATAGTCCAGGTATCTGAAAAAAAATCGATTAAGTATAATCCATTAGAAACTTATTAGAAAAATATCCTAACATCAATCCATACTAATAATATAAATGCGAAAGTAACTCTGTCTGTCTGTCTGTCTGTTATCTCTTCACGCTTCAACCGCTGGACCGATTTATTTATTTTAAAAGGTACATATTACAGACAGTAATCATTTACAAAAAAAAGAATATAACAGAGGTATATAGTCTAGATTACAGTCCAATTAACATATGTACACGACATGATCAGAGCAGATATTCATTGAGGCTAACAGAAGAAAAACATTCTAATACTTAAAAATAAACGAATTTAACAAAATTGTTAGATGGGGATTGAGTTGTAGTCCCGGGAAAAGACATAGGCTACTTTTTATCCCGGAAAAACGCATAGTTCCCGCGGGAACACGATAACCGAATTCCACGCGGACGAAGTTGCGGCTGAAGCCAGTTAAGTATAATTTTATATAATCATTATCATTTTTGTAAGAATGTATTGTGAACTGTGAAGTTTGTTTGGCTGTCTTGTTCATGCTTGTTCTCAACAATAGGCCAGCAAGCGCTAGTAGACTCACTACATTTTCTGACGTGAAAAGTGCCCCAAGGGGCCGATTTGCTAATTAACTGATTTAATTTAACTTCATCATCATCATCATTATCATCATTTCAGCCGATAGACGTCCACTGCTGGACATAGGCCTCCCTCAAGGCGCGCCACTCAGACCGGTCCTGTGCCACTCGCATCCACCGCGTTCCCGCGACCTTTACAAGGTCGTCACTCCATCTTGTATTTAATTTAACTTAACTGAATTTAATTTAACAGAGCAAGATTCCTCTCATCACGAGAGGGTTTGGGCTGTAGTCCTCACGCGGGCCCAGTGCGGATTGTGGACTTCACACACATCTTTGAATTACTTCGCAGATACGTGCAGGTTTCCTCACGATGTGATGAGAGGAGGCCTGTGCCCAGCAGTGGGACGCAAATGGGCTGCTGTAGTAGTAGTAGAACAGAGCATATTTTGTAAATAAAGAAAAGTGGAATCTTGAGCTAGCGAGGGATTCAAGCTGTCACCCAAGGAGTCAAACATTTTTGCTACCGTGTACACTCTGCTTTTCACTCCTATGAGAAAACCAGTAGCAGCAGGAAGCAAAATCGTACTTTGCTTCTTATTAGCGGGGCAGGAATGGAGAGGGAGCAAAACAGCATTTTTAACCGACTTAAAAAAAGGGAGGAGGTTCTCAATTCGTTGGAATCTTTTTTGTAATTTTTTTATGTAGGTATGTTCACCAAAAATAAATACCTACCTAGTAAACGTAAACCGATTTCGATGATTCTTTTTTTATTCGAAAGGTGGTACTTCCAAGTTTGTCTTATATTAATTTGGTTCAGTTCTGATGATGGGATCCATGAGAAAATGAGGGAACTCCTCAAAATATGCGTACATGATTTTGGTATCAATTTCCAAGACTACCGAGTTACTCATGTATTTATATATTTCTGTAGTAATGTATGGAAACTTTTTAAAATAAAAACCGCCTTCAAACTCAGACAGACTGCGAAGTCGGTGTCAAGTGAACCGACCCAAGAAAATGATAAACATATAGTGAACTTGACATTGACGTCGCAATCTGTAGGAGTTTGAAGGCGGTTTTTATTTTTTATTTAAAAAATCGAATGAATTTAAGTACCTGTCACCCATGGCTTTGAGCCAGCCGATGGCCTTAGGGAAAGTGTAAGGGTTGATTTTAACTCCAACAACCGTCAGTTCCTTGTTGTAAATTTGGAAGGGGTTCAATCTGCAAAAAAATGTTTATTGTAATATCATCATCACCATCATTTCAGCCGCAAGACGTAGGGACATAGGCCTCCCCCAAGGTTAACTCAGATTGGTCCCATCGGCCATCAGTCCTGCTGTACATGTTTACACAACTTAGAAGGCGTGTGGATTAAGCAAAAATAGACTCTGCGTCAACGGCTTAAGTGCTTCATCGCGCGCCTTCTATGTTGTGTCGTGCTATACACAGGCTCAACAAACACCAGAGGGTTTGGGCTAGTTTGGGGTAGAAATATTTATTTTGGTTTATTTGTAAATTTTAGATGAATGTCTTCTCTATATACTGTATCACCTTCGACCGCATCGTCACTTACCATCAGGTGAGATCGTGGTCAAATGCTTGCTTATAATAATAATAAAAAATTAAAAAAAGTTAGGTATTTAATAATATTTGATCGAAAATATCAAAGAAAGATACAAATTATCGCAATTCGGATCGTTCGTTCATTGGCCGTTCGGCGGCCGTCCACACCGGATTCGATCGAATGCAAATGGTCGAATTCCTTTGATGAACCCTTCGTTGGCCCTCCGTTGGCGCGGTGTGTACGTACGCGGCATTAGATCTTGTTTTCGACTTCTGCGCATCGAAGGCACCGCTCAAGATACTTGCCGATGCCTTTAATAGCAGTTTGATAATACGGTGTTAATACTTACGCAGCCTGTTGCGTAGGGGGACAACAGCCGAATAGAACGAATTTCCCGCCATGGTTCAGATAGTTGAAATTAAGCTCCATCACCTTGCCCACACCTGGCGAACAATAGAAATAATGTCATCTATCTATTAAACACATTTTACTGGGAACCATTGACCTATAATAACATACGGACGAACAGTGCTTAACAGAATATGTCAAATTATATTGAGCAAACTGACATTAGAAAATACGTTCCAATATGCTAATAACGCCTTTTTATAATATGTATCAAGATATTTTTTTTATACAAAAGTAAGCCTAACGCTATAAGACCTAAGTGTTTTACTGAGCGCCAAACGGGTGCCCGAGTTGTTTCTCCGGCTGATTGTGAATCCTTACTTATAATAGATCAATTCTGGGAACAGATAAATCATGCTTTTTCATGCTCCTCTACTGTTAATACCAACTACACAAAATGTCCTAGAATCAAGTGTTAATTTTCGAAATTCACGGTGTCAACGAATTACTTTGCTTTTCCGCTGCGAATTCGATATCAACTAGCCACAACAATGCTGTCAGTACAACAATCTTTACATATATGTATGTTAAATTTATCTATGTAGGTACTATGTATGTTTATATCATATTATATATGAGTTTATTATCGTTTTAAAGCACTGCCTACCAAACTATATGCGCTTTCTTCCTCTCCACTCGGTGTCAAGTGAACCGACCCAAAGCTGATGACAATCTTATAGTGAAACTAGCTTTTCCCCGCAACTTCGTATGCGCAGAAATATTAAAATGTAAAATCCAGTTTTTTTTTCCGTTCCCGCGGGAATTTAGGGAAATCCTCTCCTCCTTCCTCCCTCAATCAATCCTCCCTACGTTCCCTAAGGAACCTGGATGCCAAATTTCAGCTCTACGTTGATCGATCAGTCAGTCAGTCAGTCAGTTTCTTGTTTTATATAGGTATATAAGATTGACACCGACTTTGTAGGCTGTCGGAGTTTGAAGTCGGTTTTTATTTTTTTATTAATTTTTTTTTTCGACCTCTGCGCATCGAATGCCACCGCTCAAGTAACGTGCCGATGCCTGTACTCGCCTCGCTGCCTCCGCATTTGTCCCATAGATCTACGACATACCTGTGCAGTCTACAATAACGTCGTAGAGGATTCCTTCCTTTGCCAGCGTATCTGGAGTGATTAGTCGGTACCCGGTGTCTGTAAAAACAAAATAGCCATAATAATAATGTATTACCTAATGGACAAGAATACGCAAAGCTCGACTTAGATGGCGCTGCAAACGCTTGACCCAAACCAAAACCCAAACACTGCAGCTGTTTTTTTTTTTATTATTATTAAATATTGACCGCAATTTTAATTTTGGTTCAGTTATTTATGATGAAAATGAAGACATCCCAATGCAATTATACCTGCCCCAGATACATACTTTCGGAAATACGTGTCGTCCGTTCTCATTGCATCCTAAAACTGCACAGCGCGGCATTTTTTTATAATTTAAGTAAAACCAATAACAACAAATATTTCTCTATGTAATTGACAGATGGTTTGGGTCAAGCGACTGCAGCGCCCCTAGTGGCCAAATTATTTAGATTTCTTGTCTATTATTGGTAATAAGCTTTTATTACCCGCGACCTCGTCTGCAGGGAATCTAACACTATATTTCCAAAGCTCTTCTTCCAGGATACTTTTAAAACCTTTTCCGGGATTCCGGGATTCCCGGGATTACGGGTTTTGTGGGATTTCCGGGATTTCTATCTGAAGTCCTATTCCGGGGTCCCTCTAATGAGTCTCCGGGATTTTTCCGGGATGCTTATTCCAGGTTACAAACTATCTGTTTGCCAAATTTCATGCAATTTTTTAGTTAGCGTGATTGAGCAACAGACATCCAAACATCTAAACATCCAAACACATTAGTAAGATACTAGCTTCTGCCCGCGACTTCGTCCGCGTGGAATTCGGAAACAGCGTTCCCGCGAGAACTATACGTTTTTCCGGGTTAAAAAGTAGCCTATAATATGTTGACCAGTGTTATAAACTACCCCCATACTAAATTTTGTTGCTATCCGTCCAGTAGTTTTCGAGTTAAATCTTGACATACCCTACATATACAGGCAATTTTTCTAAGAATCGTTATTTTGTGTTCAGTATCGTACATATAGTCCCCTCGACTTGATAGTTTCTTTTAATTTTCAAGTTTCAGACGCGACTTCTTCTACAGACTTATTATTAGTATACATGGTGGGTCAAAAAATATGGCAAATAATTAACCCACAGTATCGGCTATCGATTCTAAGCATATTGTATAGGTTTTTTTTTGAGTTGGTAAAAAAATATTTTGTATAGGATTCAAGCGTCGCTCACACAACCAATCCCATATACAATTTTTTTTTTACCAACTCAAAAAAAATTAAAGACCCATACAATATACTTAGAATCGATAGCCGATACTGAGGGTTAATTATTTGCCATATTTTCTGACCCACCGTGTAGATTACTGGTAACATTATACAGGATCAAGCGAAACGTTCTGATGATATTACCCACAGAATCAGCTATCGATTCTGAGCATGTTTTTTTTAGGTTTTTAATTTTTTTCCAGTAGGCATTCTGCGCATGCATTTTAATAAAGTTAAATGATGTTCTTACCTATACTCGTACATCTGTCAACCACAAAGTGTATAAAATTGTATTCTAATGTATTACTGAATTGGGATTAAATTGCTTATTATTATTATTATTTGTTGGTACATTTACATGTCACGGGCCCATGGGGACCCGGTCATTCGCATTCATGGGGCCGAAGCCAACATGAAGAGGCTTTTGGTACCTTTTACTAGAAATGTGAGATGGCCGCAACTGTGGAGATCTGTCCTCCCAATACAACATGAGGCTGTACTGGCGGACAGCCCTCCCCAGTTGCCAAACTATTGCCGAGGAAGGAAGAGACTTGGAGTGGGCTATGTGGATGGGAGTCGTGGACTGGAAAATCGGGCTATGGAATGAGATAACGGACATCTGCCTGATCAATATCTCACAAATTGAAAGCAAGGCAGACGGTGACTCGCCGCTTACGCACTAACCAGAGGCTAGCCTTCGTGGGCCCCCTATACAGGCCCCCGCACGGGTGGCGAGGGAGCAACACTGATTATTATTATATTCTGCGCATCGAAGGTCACCGCCCAAGTTCCGTGCTGGGGCCTGTAGTAGTAATGTTACTTACTCAATCGTTTCACGATCTCCAGTCGCGCCTTGTTCATTTCGCAGACTGTCACTTCCCTGTGACCCTGGTGGTGGAGAGCTGTTACCCATAGGTTACCTGTAATCATCATAATCGTCATCATCATCATCATCAAAAATAGGGTCTATGTTTAAGTACTAACTCTAAGTTTCACAAACTTACATATACGTACAAAATTTCAACTTAATCGGTCCAGTAGTTTCGGAGAAAATCGACTGTGACAGACGTACTCGAAGACTCGAGAACATCGAGAAGATTTCGCTCAGCCAAAAAAAGGCGAATCAATTTGTATGGGATACGATGTTCACCGGGTCAACTAGTTGCGTGTTATATATATTGGGATATTTGCGGATACACCTCGACCCATTAGGATCTTTTGTGTAATTACAATTACTAATTATCCTATCCACGCAGCTAGTTCATTGCTTCTTCCACCTTTACTAATAAGTCAATGATGGAGTTCAATGGTAGTGTTTTGAAATTCCCCGGAAAAAATAACACTCCATATTTACTTGTACCACAAAAAATATTATACTCGTAATTATTATTGAAATATAAGTCAATATTATCTTAACTTTAAACATTATTATCTATCAAAGAAACAGACCTTCCTTGCATTAACAATAGGTAATTTATTCTCGTTAAATATACTAAAACTAATTCAATAATGTATGAAATTAGTCCAAGAAACAGGTTAGGCATTAACCCAAGAAAGCTGTTTTTTTTTTTGATAATTATGATGATATATCTAAGAATTGCAAAATAAATTTATTCTTCTTGGTTGGAGACACTATTATTTCTAAGTATTAATAGTTATTTGTTATGCAAGGCTGCAAAGTTGTTGTTTGCTGTGAGTGCGTGATTGAGACCCGAGTGAACGAAGGATTCTAGGGTTGAACCACGAGCGAAGCGAGTGGTTCAAATATAGAATCCTGAGTGTAACGAGGGTTTCAAGGCACGAGACAGCAAACGACTTTGCTGCTGAGCGCAACACAAAATTTTTCACCTCACGCGCGATTTTTCGGGAAGAAGACTTAGTTCGGCGTCACGTACAGTTTGTGCTAACTCTGGAGGAGATAAAAACCGTATCTTCATCGCTAGAATCGCTCATATTTATTTTATTACTTCGTATAGGTATTCTAAATTACAAAACCAGCAATCTAAAAATTTTTTTTTTTTTTAATTATGTTTTTTTTCCGGAGGTTGCGTTCCAAATCACTCCTACTCGTACTTCAAGATTCAATTATTCATTGAATACAGTTAAAATATACACATATTTAAGTATTTTTGTGATAAAACATAGTGAAATAATGAAATACATCTGAAACGGTGTATTAAAAATATAATTTTATTAGTGATGATATTAAGTAAATTCAACCTTTATTTTAATATAAAACTCTCACGACGAATTGCGTTTCAGAACGTATCGTTGTTTTTTTATTGTGACAGTGGCGTCATGCGTCGTTCGAATTTCAAAAACACTTTCCACGCTAGCCGATAAAAACAACTTTTGCGCTCGGATATCAAGCTGCAAAACGACCACTTTCGAGCCAGTGAGGTGAAAAATGTATTTTTCATGATATTGTATCATGGTACCCGGAGAGCAGACCTTGTTTTCTTAGAGCATGCGTAAGACCCTTACCGATGATGCCAGCTCCGACGATCAGAATTCGCTTGCCTATGTCCAGCGGAGAAGCACGATCAAACCCATGGGCGACGCAGGAGTACGGCTCGCAGAGACCGGCTGAAACATCAATCAATAAATTAAATATCTCGGGTATTTTTTTTAGTTGCATAGGCAAACGAGCGCACAGCCTACCTGATGGTAAGTGGTCACTGCGGCCCATGGACACCAAAATCCTATGATCCCCCGTTAAGAAACCGTAAGATGGAATGCGTTGCCTACCCTGAGGCCTAAGATGGAATGCCTCTGTGCCAGAAATTTCACCGGCTGCCTTAACCCTCTACCGGAACACAACTGTGCGAGCAATGCTATTTGGCGGCAGGTTATCGAGGAAAGACGGTGGTATCACCCCGGACGGACCTAGCACCAGACCTTACCACTATCGAGTTTTTTTGCGAATAGTAGATTGTATAGAGCAAAATGGTATATTTTACCGCGGGGACAACATTTAGTAATAATATAATTTTGCTAACCGATGCCCGCGAACTTCGTCCCGCGTAGACTTAGAATTTGCGTACCCGATGATACTATACAATATACCTAGACAGTTATAGTTATAGACGTATTGAAAAATTGGTTTGACCCGCGGAAAACCTTCCCGTGGAAATATCGCGATAAAAAGTCTCTCAAACTATCTCCATACCAAATTTCATCCAAATCGGTCCACTCGTTGCGATGTGAAGGAAGGACAAACAAACAAACACACTTTCACATTTATAATATTAGCATGGATTATTATAGCATGGCAATGGCAACTCTCTTGCTCTCTGACATCCAATGGCGACAACGTGTAACTTGTGTTTGTTCTTCGTTAGTAAAGATTCTGAGTTTTATCTTCATCTACAACCAGCATTCCACTTCTCCCAACAGGGCCCTGTAAATAATGCAATGCGCACGCGCATAGGGTTGTCATCTCCTAAAATGAAAAAAACCGGACTTTTCCCAGAAAAAAGCCTGACATCACCACAACTAAAACCCAAACATAACTTCCTTATATGTAGCTGAATGAAATGAATCCCTTTTGCATCCGGAATAACGCCCCTTAATAATATTCTGCCACGTAATTTCAGTACTTCGTAATATTTATTCTACATTAGAAAGTGATTTGAAAATTGAGTTTCGTTTGCGTCCGTCCTCGTAGCCATAGATTTCGGCAAATCATTGCTTCGCTTGAGGCGCTGACAAAAAGCCAAACAAAAGCCGGACAGGCCGGACATATAAATATTTGGCCGGACACAGCTCGAAAAAGCCAAACATGTCCGGCTAAATACAAACAGATGGCAACCCTACCTACACCAATGTAAGGAGATTGTCTACTACTACTACTACTACAGCCTATTCGCGTTCCACTGCTGGGCACAGGCCTTCTCTCATCACGAGAGGGTTTGGGCTATAGTCCCCACGCGGGCCCAGTGCAGATTGGGGACTTCACACACATCTTTGAATTGCTTCGCAGATGCGTGCAGGTTTCCTCACGATGTTTTCCTTCACCGAAAAGCTCAGTGGTAAAGTCAAATTGAATTACGCACATAAGTAAACTTAGAGAGATAACTTAGGAGATTGTCAGTCTATTACAATTACCTTATTTCTTGAAATATCCATTCACGAAATCGAATAGCCTGATTATATCTACTTTTTCTATATTTTTTGTGGAATGTTTATAGCACCATATAATCAGTATATATAAGTGTTTATCAAGGGTCATGTATACGTGGCATTTTTATCGCACCGGCGTTCATCAACAAATGTGAATTGTTTACAAGAAACGTGAATTACAATAATATTTATGATATTTCTCGTTGCTTAATTGTTAAGCTATTA
This sequence comes from Aethes cnicana, assembly GCA_963971205.1. Lineage (NCBI taxonomy): Eukaryota > Metazoa > Arthropoda > Insecta > Lepidoptera > Tortricidae > Aethes > Aethes cnicana. The sequence goes on along the minus strand of OZ020301.1, from coordinate 4,543,925 downwards.
TTATTCAACCCGGATTCATTAAAAAACTTAAAAAGCGTTAGTTATTTTCTTAATTAACAAAATGTAGCTTTAATTTATAATTATGCATTATCTATCTATTAAATAATAGCTTTTATAAATAGCTTATTGTGATAATTTAATACCGGGGCCTCGAGCGAGACATTAAATAGCTATTACATCACCCTTGGCCATAAAGTGGGATTTTCTGCCCGCTACGCGGAGAGAAAATCTCACTTCCTGGCCAAGGCAAGACGTAAAACTTTTGACAAACCACGGGTGGTAATTCGTAAAGCCCCAGATCGCATATTTATGGCCCGCACCTTCGGTTTCGGTTCGGGCCACAGAAACCTGCGATCTGGGACAATTACGAATTCACCACCCCTAGGTCTGTAATGTACTATTTAGAGTTATGGGAGATTTATGGTATACTGTCTGACCCCGCGGACTTCGTACCGCCTTGGTTTTTTTTGGGTATGAAAAATAGCTTACGTCCTATTCTCAGACCTACCGAACATACACTCCAAATTTCATGAGAATCGGTCGAGCCGTTTCGGAGGAGATTGGTTACAAACACTGTGACACGAGAATTTTATTATATTAGATATCATTTTATGAACATGGGAAATGGATCTCCTATTTCAATATTGAGGACTCTATATGGATACCTAATATTCCAATAGAATATGCGTAAATAGGGAGATAATGTATTAGAAAATGTTATAATTTAGGTGATCCTATAGAGATGGGAAAATAAATCTCTTCTGTCGCTTCTCGGATAAACCTGTTATTCGAGACGTCAAAAGTGACTGCTAAGTGACTAGATCTCAAAGTCCAAACGTCGTTCGGCGCGTAAAGTGAGATAGGTGCCCACGCGCAGTCCAATCGTGAACATGTAGAGCAGATGGGTAAGTAAATTGCGCTTTTTGGAATTGCGTACGAGTAATTTGCTCTCTCTCAAAAATTGGAAGACTGCCTATCCTTATTTGGGATAGTATACAAGTTCTTGATATTAGAGAAGCTCAAACCAAGCTCTTCTTCAAGCGAATGCTGCGTAAGCATTTGTTTGAGCAGGTCGCGTAGATTTGGAATCCTTCATATATTTCTTTGCTTCGTGCGGCTGGTTTATGTATGTATTAGTTTATGTTTTATATGTTTATCTTTTATATAATTTTTATTTACGTTTATGTAAATTCATCCCCTTTTGAAATTATTTGTTATCTTCCTTGTATTTCTGTAGTTTCTTTCTGATATTGATGCACCTACTCATTTTTCTTTCTGTTTGGCCTTATGGTTGACTGGTAGAGAATGCCTTTAGGCATTAAGTCCGTCAATTGTATACATTTTGTATGTGCAATGAAGTTTAAATAAATAAATAATAGTAAATCCTTCATGGAAGGCCGTGGATGGCTGTATGCCAGGAACCCAGGCGTAATGTGGGATAAGGAAAATGAGATGTTTATTTTAGTTGTTATTTTGTTGTACAAGTAGAAATAAGCACCGTTGTAAAACAGAAGACTAGTAATGCAACAATTTTTGTAAGCAGATATTTGTCTATGATTTTTTTCTCTTTCTTAGGTGTCCAGCTGAAAATTTGCGCTGCGTGCCCTAGCATATTGCTGAGCTGGCAGCCCTTTCGGCTATTATATTAAATAAATGTTTAATTTACTTTTTTTGTCTCTGTGTGTAGGTATACTGCGTTTTGTTTTGTTATCTTTTTTGTAGCTAGTGGTAAGGCCTGGTGCTAGGTACGTCCGGGGTAGTACCACAGTCTTTCCCCGCTAACCTGCCGCCAAATAGCAGTGCTTGCACTGTTGTGTTCCGGTAGGGGGTGAAAGCAGCCGGTGAAATTTCTGGCACAGAGGCATTCCATCTTGGGCCTCAGGGTAGGCAACGCATTCGAGATCCTATGGTTTCCTAATGGGGGATCATGGGATTTCGGTGTCCATGGGCCGCAGTGACCACTTACCATCAGGTGGGCTGTGCGCTCGTTTACCTATACCAATGATATAAACAAACTAATTTTTTTTAGCATAGGTAAACGTTTCTTTTCTAGAAGTTGATGTTTTAAAAAATACCTTGTTCAGTGGTTATTCCATCGGGCAGAGCGAACACGTTCCTGTGTGGACAGCGTACATACTCGGCCCAGCCGCCATCTCTCCAGATGCCGATTGTATCGTTAATCCCAGAGGTTAAGCAGTAATGGTAGTTGCCGCTTCTACAGAACTCACAGGCGTCGCAGCCGCTGGAACAAATTAGGTCCATCTTATTCCTGCCCACTAATTGGCGCCACTATCTGCAAGGTTGTGGCTGTCAATGTCAACGTTTTGTCATTTCATACAGTAGAGTCAATGTCAATGTGACATTTGACGTTTCGGAGACCACAGGTGTTGCCAGTTTAGCAAGAGATATGGCACATAATGTACTAAATTGGCAACATGCAGCTCGGAGGACAGCAAGCACCTCTAACGGCATATTCACCAAGCGAATGGACTAGGTCTACCTCACAAATGCCAAATTTCAGTTTAATCCGTCCATTAGTTTGAGCTATGCGTAAATCGTAATGCGTTCATAGATAGATCAGTCAGTCAGTCATTCACCTTTGCCTTTTAGTAACAGACCGACAGACTGAGAGACAGAGTTACTTTCGCATGATTTACAATATTAGTATCTAATCTCTCTCTCTAACTCTCTCACTCACTCTAGTATGGTCTAGCATGGATACGGATAAAATGAAATCTAAATTCTTACTTGTTAGGATCCACGACGACTTTCTGTCCCTTCTTGAATGGAGACTTCTTGCCGACCTCGGTTATTATCCCGCTGAACTCGTGGCCCAACGCCAGAGGGCGTAGCTTGCTGGCTGGAAATTCTCCCTTAAAATACAAAAAAAAAGTTAGTAGAAGAAGAAAAATATAGCGAGGCTTTTGTCGTCATGCGACCACACAGGCCGCTTGTAGTATTCGCTGTGTGCAAAGGTGTGGGGGATACGAAAACGATCACAGCGTGTGACATAGCCAAAATGAAAACTGACGGACACCAGTGCAGTGAACTGTCACTACTACTACTACTACTACAGCCTATTTGCGTCCCACTGCTGGGCACAGGCCTCCTCTCATCACGAGAGGGTCGAGGGTCGGGAGGGCATATATTTGGAGCGAGTATGTTATGAGGTTAGATAAAGAGACATACAAGCCTCTTCGCCACAAATTTTCATTTCAATGGTAATTCACTTATTAGATGGTCCCTATTTCGTCGATCAAAGAGTATAGTTGAATATTGCGCCGCCGACTTCGCATACGCTAGTTGGCGCTTTCGTCGTGCTCACTGCCAATAGGCGGCGGTAACTTTCTTTGCATGGACCATCTGTCTGTACTTATGTCTTTAGAAACAAATGATGATGAAGCTCAAGATCAATCAAAGGGCCATGGGGAGGGATATGCTTGGGGCTTCTTCTAGGATTGATAAAATCAGAAATGAGATCCGCAGGAGAACTAGGGTCACCGGGACTCTGACATAGCCTGAAGAATTGCTGACCGTAAGTGGCAGTTGGGCGCACATTGCGAGCGGGACTGATGGCCGATGGGGCCAAAAAGTTCTCGAATGGCGTCCGCATACCGGGAGACGAGCTGTTAAGAGGGTAGGCGACCCAAAAAATAGGTATTTGAAAAATCTATTGCCGTCGCTCTGCGTTCGCTCCAGGTGGCAATAGTGCGATAGGGACAACTGCAGCTCGGAACAATTTAACCTACTAAATGGGCGAAGACAGGGTTACGTAGTTCCTTATTTCAGCTTCCAAAAATGAACCAATTTAAATTTTTCTTTCGCGTATAGCATAACAATGATTTTGGCTATGCCTCTGTTTTTGATATTTTCTTTTATATTCGTTGTTTTTTTTACTGGGCGTCTATTTACGGCACTTGAAAAGTGGCAATTTTCGTACTTTTCGAGGGTATGTTATTCTTAAAATACAACAATTAATCAGAAAAACAAAACATACCGGCATGGAAAAGGTAAGGATAGATTTGTACAAAAAAAAACATTGCTCTAACGTAATTAACCAGCGAGGAAATAGGGGATTACCACGGGACTACGTTTGCATGGAGTTAGTACGGCCGGTAGTATATCCTCTTACTTAACAGCCCTCCGAGCGAACGTCGCGGCAATACCAATGGAACAAGACTGGTCCAAGTGCGGCGCCTTGAGGGAGACCTGTGTAAGAGCAGTGGACGTCTTTCAGTTCAGCTGACATGAATGATGAATTACCTGAATGATGTGCAGATCAGTGCCGCAAATGCCCGAGTATTCGACCTTGACGATGACGTCGGTGTCCTCAATGATTTTGGGGACAGGGAAGTTCTTCTCATATTTGAGGGTGAGGCTCTTTCCGTCGAACACTACAGCTTCCATTTTGATGATCTAAAACATAATCAGTGACTTCGAAAAAGGACCATTTTGAATTATTAACACACTAGGTTCTGCCTGCGACTTCGCCCGCGTGGAGTTCGGTTATCGGGCTCCCCGGGAACTATGCATTTTTCCGGGAAAGAAAGTAGCCTATGTCCCTTTCCAGGGTCTCCAATTATCTCCATGCCAAGTTTCATCTCAATTGGTCCAGCGGTTGAAGCGTGAAGAGGTAACTATAATATAATATTAATATGGATAAGTATGGATATGAATAATATGGATTAACCTACCCCTAACATACCCACACGGTATGGCCCGTAATATGAGCAAAATTACAATGTAGACCTCTTAACTCAGTGATATTTATGGTGAGTGGATTCAAGCACAGTTAACGGACTCCTGGTCGTTAAATATGGCCGCCCAGCTGTCATTCCATACAGAAATTTAATTTTATCCCATAGTAAAATATTTAACGTTAACTTTAACGGACGCTTTGATTCAACTCACCCTAAGTACAAATGGTTCCAATCAACTATAATTTAAAATTCTCGTGTCACAGTGTTTGTAACCAAACTCCTCCGAAACGGCTCTACCGATTCTTATGAAATTTAGTGTGTATGTTTAGTAGGTCTGGGAATAGGACGTAAGCTATTTTTTTATTCTAAGGCGGTACGAAGTCCGCGGGGTCAGCTAGTAGGTATGTATTATTATGTAAGTATAGTTATGTATTCTATGTTATTTTTTGGATACTTACCAAGATGTGCTGCTTACAAGAACTGCACCACGTCTGAACATAACTTAGATGAATAACGCTTAAATAGATAGATAGGCAACGAGTGACTGTTGTTTACTCACAAATGAGATAATGATAGCCTGTCAATCAGGGTACGGTGGGCAAATGTTAGAATCCATCCATATCACTACATACCTAGTATAAAACAAAGTCGCTTTCTCTGTCCCTATATCCCTATGTATGCTTAAATCTTTAAAACTACGCAACGGATTCTGATGCGGTTTTTTTTAATAGATAGAGTGTTTCAAGAGGAAGGTTTTCGTATAAAATTTGCTATAGTTTAACGCTCAATTCCCGCGGGAACGCTATAACCGAATTCCACGCGGACGAAGTCGCGGGCAGAAGCTAGTTAATAAGTATTATAAATGCGAAAGTAACTCTGTCTGTCTGTTACATCTTCACGCTTCAACCGCTGGACCGTTTGACATGAAATTTGGCGTGGAGATAGTTGGGGTCCCGGGAAAGGACATAGGCTACTTTTCATCGCGGAAAAACGCATAGTTCCCGCGGGAACGCGAAAACCGAATTCCACGCGGGCGAAGTCGCGGGCAGAAGCTATAGATACATAAATACAGTTTTTTTTTTCTAAAAATCGTTATTCTGTGTTCAGTGTCGTTCATATTTTAAGTATTATTTATTTTATTTTATTTATATAGTCCTCTCGACTCGAGTTTCTTTTAATTTTTAAGTTTCAGACGCGACTTCTTCTACAAACTTATTATTATAGTATACTAGCTGACCCCGCGGAAAAATAGCTTACGTCCTATTCTCAGACCTACTGAACCTACACTCCAAATTTCATAAGAATCGGTCGAGCCGTGTCGGAGGAGTTTGGTTACAAACACTGTGACACGAGAATTTTATATATTAGATAGACAAGGACTGTAAATTCTCCGAAATCACCATGATTTTGACACAGAACCCTTACGACATTAAATGTCTAAGTACGTAAACAAGTTGATATTGATAAAGTGTTGTTTTCATATAGACATGTAAGTACTTGCTTTCACACGTAGTAACTATTTATTAATCTGTGCTTTAACCATGAGATAGATCATCGCCTAGCCCTATTTGCCTGCTACATTATGATAAAACTTCATTGTCTATTATAAATAAGTAAGATTTCACAATCAGCCGGAGAAAAATGGCCCCGTCAAAACGGCCTTCGTTATAACAGCATATTGGAACGTATTTTCTAATGTCAGTTTGCTCCATATATTTTGACATAAGTATACCTATTCTGTTAGGCACTGTTCGTCCATATGTTATTACTTATTATAATGTCAATGGGTGACTTCGTTTGCGTTAAAGCCAAACCAGTATAGGATACATTATTTTTAATGGTTTTCAATAATAGGCTACACGACCGTTCGCTACCTTACTTACCTAATTGCAAAAAGTAAAAATTATTAAACCCTCTGACATCTTCGAATGGCTGATCAGGTCATGGTTACCTTACCAAATACTTTCAATATCATTGAAGTAACACGGTACCAAATTTCGAATCGATAGGACGTATGGAAGGTAGTCAGATGCCCTCATCAACTAGAAGAGCTGATGATCTTCAAACGGCTAAACAGATTTTCATGAAACATGGCTAAGAACACTCGGGATAAAATTATCTATGACACAAAAAAACTAAACGGAAAACGGTTCATCCGTTTGGGAGCTACGATACCACAGACAGATACTCTTTTTGCGTCGGGGGTTAAAAATGACGATCACGGTATTCCTGCTCACTATATATGCAACGTGGTGGCTGACAAATATCGAGGGTTGAAGTAAAGGAGCGCAATCTTTATAGTTCCAAAAGTGGACACCAAATCGGTTAGATTGGGGGCGCTGCGGTCGCCAGAAGTGTCAAGCCAAGCCACCTAGGCGCTACCTGCAGTAGCGCCTTCAGATGGCGCTGCTGAGGCGAAAACGCAGGGAAAACGGTTGTGAGGCGAGTGTGTCTGAAGGCGATACTGAAGACTATCCGCCTAGGTGGCTTGACACTTGTGCCGACCGCAGCGCCCCCGACCTACCCGATTTGGTGTCCACATTCTGAAGTATTAAGATTACGCTCCTTTACTTCAACTCTTCATAGGATTTATGATATGGGTGTAGATATAAACAAAATTTAAATGCTCCGACTCCGGATTCGATAAACCCATCTCTAGTTTATAGCGTCATCTAGTGGCAATCGTAGACACAAATATCCTAAGCTGCACTGCGCCATCTCTCCGGGTATAACTTAACTAAACTACAGAGTGAATGAAACTGCTTTATCGACACATTCAGTCTTGACATTTATAACTGTGTGCGTGTTGTGACACGAATGAATGGATGCGTCATAAATGTTACCAGGGTAAGAAGAAATACGATAAAGTGATGGAATACGGCCATCATAATTGGCTATGGGTGAAAAATGACAATGTGCTCGATTATTTTTTTATGGATAGGAATAACCTTCCGAATCAAGAGAAAAAAATCTCGGAATTTTCCGTACCGTAGATTCTGCGTAAAAAAAGAAATTGATTTTGCGTTATGACGATTGAAATAAAGGTGTTTCCTTGGTCCAAGTATGCAGCACTACTTCTTGAAAAAATCAATAATGTCAATAGTATCAACACTTTTTTTGGTACGGAAAATTCTGAGATTTTTTTCTCTTGAAACGGAAGGTTATTCCTAACCTTGAAAAAATAATCGAGCACATTGTCATTTTTCACCCATAGCCAATTACAACAAAGTGGCATGGAAGAACAATAAACTTTTTGAAGGCTATATTTATATTATATGACATTGTGCAACAGTTTGTTCATGTCATTGAAATAGAATGAACTCGATTGATAGAAAATCTAGTCAATTATTGGGGCTTGACATTAGTAACTACTTGTTATTTTTTTTTATTGTTTAAAATCTTTGGTGTGCTTTTTATAGAAGGTTATGGGCTGAAATCGTTAGGCTTTACTTTCTGAGCAGCTACTAACTTAGTATTGTTTTTGTATTTTTTAGTTTTTGACACTGATTTAAATGTTACACTACATAGGTAACAACCTTGACAAACCGGTGACACTGAAAGTACGCCCCGGGGCGTACTTCTGAAGTTCCTCAAGTCAGCAGCCAATCAGACGCCGGCCGCGTGCCAAGGCGCGAAACCCAAATTTCAGTCAGTAATAATGGGCATACGCAGCAAAATGCTGCAGCAATCGATCCCATAATCAAAATAAGTCCATGTGGAACACGTTTCACAGTAAAGTTTTGATTTTTAATGTCATATTATTTTTATTAACACTAAATCAAAATTTCATTACGAAGGGTTTTCAATTGTTCACTTTTTAAGCCCAATGTTGCAAGGTAATCATGGTTCAAAATTAACCACATTTCAGGGAAATTGTTAGACAAACCGTATAGTAATAAATGTAAATAATGGCGTTTTGATATTATATATATTATTGTATTAGATAATCATAATAAATAATAATTACAAGATATTTTATTTAAATCAAGAATTTAATAAGGTGTCGTTGGATGAACTGTGTATTTATTTATTTATTACAACTTTATTGAACATAAAGAAAAATTCATGTACAAAAGGCGGGCTTAATGCCTCGAGGCATTCTCTTCCAGTCAACTAAGTCTAGTGTAGTGTAGGATCAACTTATATTTTTATGGGTTGTGGGGTCCCAACTCCTTACTTCAACTTCTAGAGCTATCCTTATATAAAGTAAAAAAATAAGTAAACATGAAATAGTTTTCAGTAAAAAACCCGTTTTTTGGAATCTGGAGTTTCTTTCGCATTTTTTATATAAATAACATGACTAAGGCTTTGTGTTTAGAATTTCGCTAAAAGTATTGACGCCCCTTAGAACGGGAAATAACCTAGGTATGACTTCAATGTTTTTGCAAAAATCATTTAAAAAAATAATGGCAGGAAAAACTTTTATTGTTTATCGATAAAATATCATCACGTTTCATCCCTGTTTGCTTGTGCACTTTATCCCGGGATACACTGTATACTTTATGCAGAGACCTCGATGTTGTCCTCATGTTGGTTATTTATAGGTTTTGCTAGCCTTTCCCGAGACTTTGTCGTGGAATTAGAATTTGCGTACCCGATGATACCATACCATATATGTACACTATACCATACCATACCACACCATACCACCAATTATAACATACCATATACCATACCATACAACCATACCATATACCGTACAACCATACTATACCATATACCATACAAGGAAGAACAAACAAACACACTGGCCCATATATATCTATAGGTACTTCAATAAAAAGGTAATTATCTGTTTGTTAGAGTTAATCTCAGAAACAACTGAACCGATTTGAATGCAGTTTTCAAAGATAGAGCGTCATTCGGAACTACATAACTATATTTCAGCTATGTTTGATTAAAATCGGATATCGGAAAGAAATATCGGCATTGTTATATTCCACGCAGACGAAGTCGCGGGACACAACTAGTTTATAATATTACTACGGACAGAGACAATGTGATTATATAAGACTGTCAATCTCCTTACATTACGGCGTACATCGGAAATAGCCACGGAGCTTCAACTTTTCACTTTTCGCCATCTAGATGAACTCCATCAACAAGAGTTCAAATTTATATGCAGGCTACCTAGGCAGCGACATCTATTATCGCATTTAACACTTATTTTGGGCGTACGCTGATTTGTTTGAAGGTTGTCCTTCTAAGTTTACCTTATTTTTCTATACTTTGGATATAGTTTGGATACAGACTGCTGGTATTCCGGGCAGACTTCGTCCTGCCCGGAATACCAGCGCCACCTAGCGGGTCTAATTGTCTTTATCTAGAAATTCTTGTCAACAGGCATATAACATTTCATTTAAATCGGTCCAGCCGTTTAAGAGGACTAGGGTGACAAACACACGTACAGAAAAAATATTTATTTTATTTTATACATTCAAATTTTCATTGTAAACAGTTAATTTAAAGCCTTCTTTTATTATCTTTTTTCTCTAAAGGTATTTAGCGTAGGTACACGTAGTAAGAAATTAAAATTACAGTGGAATCCGTTTATAATGACATCGAAGGGAATTGACAAACACGTCATACTAAGCGGACGTCATACAAAGCATTTTTGTGAAAAAAAGCAACCTTCTTTTTTAGGTAAATACTTATTTTAATAGTAACATAGCATATTAAATCAAAATAAATATTGCACGTAATACATGTATGTATATTTTTCATTTTTGCGAGAGATGAGTTTGATTCTCCATTTTCTAATCTGCATATTATTGCACCTTTTTCCTCAATCGTAAATGCTTTACGACGTTGAGAACTTGATATGACATTTTTTTACATGGGAGGCATCAATAAAAACAAATCCGTGACGTTCATCTGTTAATTACTCACCGAGATTCAAAACAAAAACTAGCCACGTGCCGAACATATTCGGGAATCAACAAACATGACCAAAGGTAGGCGTAAAAAAACACGTCAGCCACTATAAACGGACAAAATTTATTAAAAATGGGTCATAATAAGCGACATGTCACTGTAAGCGAAGTTATTATATCCGACTTTGTTACAAAGAATTTCATGTGAAAACCAAACTTCGTTGTGTAATTACGTCATAATAGGCGGTTGGTCAATATAGGCAGAGTCATAATAAACGGATTCTACTGTAACATTTGTCAAAATATGAACAAACTTCATTTCAATATTTACCATGGATAGAGCCTAATACTTAAAACAATTCATACTCTGAATGTTTCTCGTTTATAATCTTGTTTAAATATAATTTTGTCAATATAAAAGCAAAATAAGATGTTGAACGGCCTTTAACATTAACTTGTTGAAAAAAAAACTTTGGGGTAAATTTCCCGACACTGGTATCACTACCCGTTTGACATCCCTTTGACAGCCATGAATATTGCTATCTTTGTCTAGCGTCAATTCGGCCTATACGTAGCATACGAGTAAGAAAGAGATAGACACAGTTTTACTACAACTTTTCGTAGTTTTCAGAGTTACGACTCGATTTTCAAGTTTTGACACGTTTCTTCGAGATGTTTTATAGGAAGCTTCGTCTCTAGTAATGTACCTCAGTGGTTTTTGACGTGACACCGTCTTATAAATTGATGAACGCCGGTACACTGCACCAACAAAACCACATGACGCAATAGTAGCGTTACGTGATGTTATGTTATCACGTATAAAATTATCGTCCGTAAACCGACTTTACAGACAACCAATTTTTTTAAAATATAATATGTATGCTAAGAAGTCGGTTTGTTTGTTTTTAATTAACTTTTTTAAGCATTTATAATGATAGTATCGATTTTCTGTCATGAATCGAGGGTTTAAATTTTTTATCTGGCTACCCCGATACGCACCTGCCTTTTATTCCATTCGATCAATTGCGTTGCGTGAACATACATTCATTCATTCATCCAGAGGGAGCGGTTTCGGTTAGCGTGAGTGTGGTTAGTTAGGTAGCGTAGCGGCTAGCCGAAGTGGCCGTGAAAGTTTTGTTGTGAGGTGTGGTGAAGCGTTTTATTCAGTGAAAATGGCAGCTTACAGTCATATTACGCTGCTACTATGCTTATTATCAAACGGTAAGTCAAAAATACCTTAAATACAATCTCCATGACGTCAAACAGCTCAATTATCTTTGAAAACCAGCAATCTTTTTACTCAAGAAAACGTACATCGGTACTTGTTGTTTCAATTGTTTGTGTTCATGGCACGTACTTTTTGCAAAGACACACCCATGTAGCACGTTTCTTAAGTATACAACTCCTAATTAGTTACCTAATTATTATGTCGGCATAAGTAAAAATGCTTTAATATGGACGAGAGATACTATTCTGTTTACTTCACGGCGTGATTGCAAATTCACGAGTTTTAACGGTCTTTTTGTTGATATAACTCATCGTGTTCCAGTTTGTAATTAAATTTACAACCTAATAATGGGTTTACCACTCGAAATTGATGTCGTAAATGCATTTTCGGTAAGTGACCGGCCACCCTTCGCATATCGATTCTGTTATTCGCTCCATTGGTTTAAAACAGGATGCAGGGGTGATCCTGTCTACGATAAAAGGGTGCAAGCAATAAATTACGACTTGTAAGCTTTTAAATCAGCCATTTGTTGAATAATAGCGACAATTAGGGTGTCAGAGCATCAATGAACGATTTTTCGATGCTATCTCTACTCAATTAAGTACGAAAACTTCGGTTTAGAAGCGTTCCGATTTTGAATCTGATTCCAAACTAAAACTGGTTTCTTAGCAAAAAGTTAACAAAATGATTAGCAGAGTTGGGGAAAAAATGCTCCAAATTGTACTTTTAAGTAATATTTCGTACCGAAACAATGAAAAACTGTACCCTATTAAAAATAATATGACTGATGTCTGTCTGTATGTATGTATTTCACATGGCTCTATCTCTTGAACAGAAAAAGGTAGAGATCTTAAATTTGCACGAAATGTGTGTTACTGTGGCAGCTATGACAACAAATAATAAAAAGTTAAAAAAAACTAAATTGGGGTCTTTATACAAGTTACTGTTTTTTTATTTGTCTTCTTCAAGCACTCTATCTCATGAACCATTGGCAATTTGATGTACCACACACTAAATGGCAGAGGGGGTCACCCAGCTAAGCGAAGTCTTCGGAATTAGGTGTCTATGCCCTGCACTGTCCGTGTTTTGCTTTATTAATTGTTTGAACAGTTTAAAAGCTTGTTTACTTAATTAAGACTACAGGGGAAGAGTGAAATAATGTGTCAATATATGTACTTGCGTGATAGACTAACTTAAGTGGAGATGGACTGGCCACATGCTACGGGACCAAAAAGAAAAAAAAAAAAAAAAAAAACAATAGAACCGACTTCAAACTCCGATAGCCTGTGAAGTTGGTGTCAAGTTCACTATAAGATAGTCATAGCTTTGGGGCGGTTCAGTTGACACCAACTTCACAGGCTGTCGGAGTTTGAAGTAGGTTCTATTTTTTTATTTAAAATTATTTTTCGGCTATACTTTCCAAACATGTGTACGATGGGACGTAAGTCTCACTGTAGTCTTTGAAATTGATGCCAAAATCATATACATGCTAACAAATTTCGAGGAGTTCCCTCGTTTTGTCATAGATCCCATCATCAGAACTAAACCAAATTATTAAAAGGGTTCAAGTTGGAGATACACCTTTCAATTAAAAAAAGAATCATCGAAATCGGTTCACTATTGACGGAGTTATGCATGGTCATACATAAAAAAATATATATATATGTATATACGCGAATTGAGAACCTTCTCCTTTTTTTTTCGTCGGTTGACAATGGAGCAAAATTATCACCAACTGGTACCCAAGAGATGGAAAAAGAAATAGAGGAAGACAATACTAAAGATGGGAAGATGAGCTAAAGCCAACAGCGGGGCCCTTTTGGAGAAGGGTAGCCCAAGATAGAAAACAATGGAAATTGTTGGAGGAGGCCTATGCCACAAGGCACACTGAGCTAAAAGATATTTTATAAGCAACTAGCTGACCCCGCGGACTTCGTACCGCCTTAGTTTTTTTTATAAACCTCACGGAGCCCGAGACCTTTCCAACGAATGCAAAACCGTGGAAATCGGTTCGTGCGTTCTGGAGTTACAGCGTCAGGAAGGAAAACCCGACTTATTTTTATATAGTAGACTAGCTGACCCCGCGGACTTCGTACCGCCTTAGTTTTTTTTTATAAACCTCACGGAGCCCGAGACCTTTCCAACGAATGCAAAACCGTGGGAAATCGGTTCGTGCGTTCTGGAGTTATAGCGTCAGGAAGGAAAACCCGACTTATTTTTATATAGTAGACTAAAAATACAGAATGGAACAAAAATATACTCAGGATATAGAGGCTAATGAAATGAAATGAAATGAAAAATATGTTTACACTTATGTATTTCATACTCTTTTTGATAGCATTTGCACCTAAACCAGATAACCTTAATTATAATTAACATAAGTACTAACGTGTACATTATACATATAAGCTATAGGCTATAGGTCCTGCCCGCGACTTCGCCCACATGGAATTTGACTATCGCATTCCCTATGTCCTAAAAAGTAGCCTATGTATTCATCTTCATCGATTCAGCGATTTAAGCATAAAGAAGTAACATGCAGACAGAGTCACTTTCGCATTTATCATATTAGTATGGATTTGTCATCTGCTTACGTAACCTACAGACTGGACCGACAAACAACGCACAGTCTAAACCATTTAGAGTACATAGAAGTATGAAATCAGCTACATAATTATAAATGTGAAAGTTAAGGTTGTCCATCTGGATTGAAGTTGTGACACCCTTCGCCACCCTAACTACTGTAATGAACGAAGTTTGGTATGGACTAACACATGGGCTAATTTTTATCCCTATGTTCCCACGGGATTTTGAATTAAGTGGGTTACACTAAGTCATGATATAGAAATATGGGGATGAAAAAAAAAAGAATGAAGCACTTGATTAGTTAGTTAAAAATCATAATTATTGCGAGCGATATTGCAGATAAATTGTATTAAAGAACAGAATTATTATAAACGCTCCCTTTATTATTTCTACTTATTACTTGCTATTAGGGGGTTGCCATCTCCTAAAATGAAAAAGCCGGACTCTGCCTACAAAAAAGCCGGACATTTTACCCTTAAAGCTTGACTTCACCACAGCTAAAAGGCAAACACAAATTTTATAAAGCCGGATATCGCTTGTTAAAACGTTTAACCCAATTTTTGCCTGTTCCCGTGGGAATTTCGGAAAATTCTCTCCTATAGTTCCTCTACACTCCTCAAGGAACCTACATGTTAAGTTTCAGCTTTCTTCGATCAGTCCTGACATGACTACTGATGTAGTGATGATAATTGATGATTGATTTGCTTGAAGCGCTAACAAATATCCAAACAAAAGCCGGACAGGTGAATATTTGGCCGGATACAACTCGAAAAAGCCAAACATGTCCTGCTAAATACAAACAGATGGCAACCCTACTTGCAATAGTTTTCCTGGGGGTAAAAAGACGCATCCCTTTTATTATAAAGCAGTCAATAATATAGGGTTGCATTGCATTGCCTTTTTTAGGGACACCCCTATAAATCTATTTCTCTCTGCACTCCGCTGTGCTATCCTAGTAATATTATAAATAATAAAGTTAATCACCACACTGGATGTAAAGATACTTATGTTTTTTTACGTACTTAACTGATTTTGATGACAAGACAGGGAAAAACACATACTTACTTCCTTTCAACCTATTCCTACCTTATCTGGATTTTTGCGAATAACTTCTCGGCGCAAAATTCTTGAATTTTTAATATATTTATTATAATTTAATTTGTTTTTCTTTTTACAGTATGGGGCCAAAGAACTCCCACAATCTCTCACATAACGCAAGAGCAGATTCGAGATATAGGAGGGCAAGTCGATTTGGACTGCTCTGTCCACTACGGACAAGATTTTCCAGTACTATGGGTAAGTCTTTTTACGTCCCACTGCTGGGCACAGGCTGTCTCTCATCTCGTGAGAGTGGGCAGTGTGGGTATGTGACGAGTTCATTGACTCAAACCATCATCATCTGAAAGATGAACTGTCGGTAGGCCTCCAACAAAGCTCCTCCTGGTAAAGGTCGCGGGAATGCGGTGGATGCGAGTAGCGCGCCTTGGGGGAGGCCTATGTCTAGCACTGGACCTAAAGGTTCGCTCAGACCGGTCCTGCGCCACTCTCATCCACCGGACTCCAGAAAAAATACATGTATCGCCATAACTTTGGCTTTATTCGGGTAAAGAATTCAACAATGTCTGACAATTATCCTTCCCCGTGACTGTCTCCATAGCTACCAAATTTCATCTAAATCAGTCCAGCGGTTTAGAGGTAATAGACAGAGTTACTTTCGCATAACTTTAGTATGGATTAAGAGGGTTTATTCCAAAATTTGGCAATGTCGCAAATATATGTCAAATATTTCGCTGTTTTCATTAATTTCTGAATATTACTGAATGAAAACGTGAATAATCGCTCTATGGTTGAATAAAACATTAAGTATGGATTGCAAGAATTATTATAGCAACACGAATTTTTTTGTATTATTTTGCCAACTTTCGGAATAAACCCTCTTAATATTGTCTGTCGGTTTCCTACACGCGTGAAACTATCATCTCTGAATGAAGATAGTAACCCTTGGAGGAAGAACAAACAAAAATATTTTCATGATAGTTTCCTTGAAGGTTTTGAATAAATAATAAATGGATGCAAGTTATTCAATCGTCATTTTCTATCAAAAAAGATTGAGATAAAATGTTATCCCATAATAGACTTTAACATAAGTAACTAAAATGAAAAAAACATACATACATACATACATACATACATACATACATACATACATACATACATAGACAGGTAAACACATAACCCTCCTTTGCGGTGCGCAGTCGGGTAAAAAGGTTCCAGCTTTTGCTGAACTTAACCAAAACAAACTCTCAAAAAACATTACTCTTTCCTTTACCGTCGGTTAGAACCGTTCAAACGCCCTTATGGTACAAAATTGTTTTATAATGCCGTCATTGAAGCCACAGATACCCATAAAAATATAAAGTAACCTATTATCAAAATTCTATAGCGTAATTCGGTCCCCTATATTCTATGAGTCAGTCAAGCATTCAAAATGGGGGCATTGACTGTGTAAACCAAAGTCACAATGAGGACCAATAAGACTTCTGTGTAGCGATTGATACTTTTATAGTATGTTGGGACTTAAGTATCAAGATTAGACATCACATCACATCACAGGAAGTGAATTAGGAATTTTACTTATCGCTTTTACTTAATTTCGCTTACAATACAATATACTTTATTGAACACCACACAATCAAGGAACAGTAGACATAATGTAATTACACAAAAAGGTATGGCATACAGCAGGCGGTCTTATCGCTTAATAGCGATCTCTACCAGACAACCTTTGGATAGTGGAGATGAAGAAAAACAAACTAGGTTGGTAGGCGGTGCTCTGTACTAAGATGTGCAGAAGAAACAAACACAAAAAGTAATAAAACATACTTAAATACTTTTATATATAAACATACATAAACTTACATATAAATAGATAACAGCCAAATAAATTAAAATATGTAATCCATTATTTTACGTAAGACGATTTAAGGCTTAATTCCTATATCCCGTCTTTATTTATTTATTTATTTATTTAAACTTCATTGCACATACAAAATGTATACAATTGGCGGACTTAATGCCTAAAGGCATTCTCTACCAGTCAACCATAAGGCCAAACAGAAAGAAAAATGAGTAGGTCTTTCTGTTCGCAGATGGTTAAAATTGATATTTATTTGCTCCATAGAGAATCTGTCAAATCTTTAGTAATCTTCTAAAACAATTCTCAACCGAATCTCGTGAACTTTTGTGGCCCGGTTTCAAAATTAGGTATCTAATATGGTTATCTATACTATAATAAGAGCAGAACCCGGCGTGTCTGTACATAGAAAGAAAAGTTCAAAAAAAAGGAATGGGTGTCTAAAGATATATGGTAGACCACAAAACAGCGATTTATAGAAATCTTTTCTGTCAGTCTGTCTGTTTGTTAGAGTTCATCTCTGAAACTACTGAACCTATTTGAATTCAGTTTCCAAGGGTAGATAGAGCATCATTTGGAGCAACATAATTATAAGCTATGTTTGATTAAAATCGGATGTCGGAAATAAAAGTTATCGGCAATTTTATATTCCACGCAGACGAAGTCACGGGGCACAACTAGTATAGTTATAAAAATATTGATATATGATTTATATGCAACAGCGGATTGCTGCGTGTATAAAATGAAATAAAATCAATAATTGGTTCATCCCGTAAAAAACCCGTTCCCGCAAAAACGTCGGAATAAAAAGTAGCCTATGTCTTTTCCGGGACTCAACTATCTCCATAACAAATTTCATCCAAATAGGTCCAGCGGTTAAAGCATGAAGGGGTAACAGACAGAGAGTTACTTTCGCATTTATAATATTAGTATGGATTGTTATTTGACATTTTTAAAGATTCAAAACATGTGCTTAGCCAAATGTTCGCCAGTTCTACAGCTCACAGTTTGAACGTGTTATGTTTGTTTCAGCTTAAGTATGACCGCCACAGGACCACCGAGGCTCTTCCACTATCTACCAACTCTGGCCTGATCATCCGAGACTCCAGATTCTCTCTGCGGTTTGATGCTGCATCAGCCACTTATACTCTATCGGTAAGATCATATCATAGAAGAAGTAAGGTAAACTTAGAATGACAACCTTCAAACAAATCAGCGTACGACCGAAATAAGTGTTAAATGCGATAATAGATGTCGCTGCCTAGGTAGCCTGCATACAAATTTGAACTCCATGAACTACATCTAGATGGCGCTGTACAGGCGGAGTATGAAAAGTTGAAGCGCCCTGGCTATTTCCGATGTACGCCGTAATGTAAGGAGATTGACAGTCTAATATAGTCTAAGCTTTTGAGCGTAAGACGACTATACGTTTTGAAAGCAACATCTCGTGCGCATTCCTTGATAACTAACTTGCCGAATTACACCGAACTTTTGGGCAAACGTACTTTCAGAGTCCCTCTCCCAACTTACAGAACAGCATTTGCTACGCGGTCCCCCGATTATATGAACCTGCGAATATATAACAACATCTGCAAGGTACACAGCCTTCAACACTGCACCATTGGTAAAGTTAAGGTGATTGTGAAGAACTGGCTAGTGTCCTTATCGTATCACGACACGGAGGGACTTCTTCTTAGTGTCCGCTAAATCATTTTTCTCCTTTCTTCTCCCATAAGTGCATAAAAACATACGTATATACACACACATAAACATACACGTAAAAACACATACACACGCACACACGGGCGCACACACACACACACACACACACACACACACACACACAATTAAATTAGTATTTAATTTAAGTATCTAATAATGTTTAAGTCTGTACCTTTTTGTTTCGCGTATTGCACTCCAGGGTCCCAAGATACAGGCCCAGCCTAGTTTGGGGTCCGCCAGACATCTCTACTTTTGTAAATCCACTTGTTTTAGCAAATAAATAAATATTTGTTTTTATTTGATTTGAATATAATTATATTGTCTCTGGATCATATTGAGGCCTTTACCGAAGGGGGTTCTGGTGTGAAGAAATAATCATATTTTCTTTTTTTCACTTAAATTGTATAGCTAGAAATAAAAAGGCTTTTTTATTTAAATTTATTTTTTATTAAGATCATATTTGTTACCAGCTTCTGCCCGCGACTTCGTCCCCGTGGAATTCGGATAATGTCCCCGAGAAAAAATTGCGTTTTTATCGTAACAACGCTTTTATTAGGTCGTCTTGTAACTACTTGTTATCAGTCACTAAGTATAATTTAAAAGTAAACTTAAATACATACCTAAAACAATAGGGATGACGACAACTTTTTTTCCTTAGTCTACCAGGAAGATTATTGAAAAGTATTGGACACGTATTTGTTCTTTTTTCACGTAATCAAACTTATACGGAGATATATTGAGTTGAAATGTCGCGTGACGTCACGGTTAGGTACGATTTATACCCAACGGTGACGTAGTTAGCCCCCACTCTCCAACTTTAATGCGTTTTAACTTGGTCATTCTTTGTTAATTAGAATTTTGATTTGTTTTGATCTAAGAACACTATGTAAGGAATCTTGTGAGCTAAATGGAATTGAAAAACGATGAAACTTGGCAGGTGTATGTCACTTGGATGACAATACAATAATACGGTACCACCGAGCTGATCTGATGATGGAGTTTGAAGGTGTGCATGGAAAAGTCAAAGCGTTTTTTTTTTTAAAACTCAATTTATTTAGGTGTAAGTGGTAGGGAATACCACATTGGCCGCCTGATGGTAAGCGGTCACTGCGACCCATGGACACCGAAATCTTATGATAAGATCTCGAAGCCTTTGCCAACCATGAGGCCTAAAATGGAATGCCTCTGTGCCAGTAGTTTCACCGTCTGCCTTCGACAATTCGAATGAAGTGTCAATGTTTGCGTGCGAGGACATCTGTACACTTGTAAATGTGTGTGTGTGTACTACCACGCGGTCCAGTGATCCACTCTCCATCTCCGGATGAAACAAATGACGGTAAGGGCGAGTTGGGCGCGAGTTGCGCGCCGGCTAGATTTAGGCGGGTGATTCCGTGGCCATTCTGTATGTAGTACTATTAAATATTCTGTGACGTCACGCCACCTTTGACAAAGTTTCGAGGGTAATGAGATCATCAACATTGGCATGTAGTGACAGGTGGTCAGCCCATCGCCCACGGTATACCAATACCCCCGCATCCTAAGGGATCATCCGAGGGGAAGGGATAAGGGATCGCAGTCTGTTACAGTATGACAGGAATCGATATCTTATGATTTCTTATTAGGAACCATAAGACCGGCCCCATCGGCCATCAGTCCTGCGAGCAATGTGCCCCGCCTACTGCCACTTGAGGCTCGTAATTCTTCGGGCTATGTCGGTGACCCCAGTTCTACTGCGGATATCCTCATTTCTGATTCTATCACGCAGAGAAACCCCGAGCATAGCCCTTTCTCGAGAAAGTTCTCGAGTGGCGTCCGCGAACCGGGAGACGAGCTGTCGGTAGGCCTCCAACGATATGGAGATGAACAAGAAGGTCGCGGAAAACCGGTAGAAGCAAGTAGCACAGAACCGGTCTGAGTGGCGAGCCTTGGGGGAGGCCTATGTCCAGCAGTGGACGTTCTTCGGCTGAAATTATGATGATGATGAACCATAAGACCTCAAATGCGTTGCCTACGCAACTGAGGCCTAAGATGGAATGCCATTTTAATATGCTAATTTAATAAATTTTCCAGATTAAAGATATACAAGAAACCGACGCCGGCTGGTACCAATGCCAAGTGATAATATCGGTGAGCAACAAGATCACAGCTGACGTTGAATTGCAAGTGCGTCGGCCCCCCATCATCTCCGACAACTCGACGAGGTCTGTCGTCGCCAGTGAGGGAGAAAGTGAGTTTATTAGGCATATCTATACTAATACTATCTTCTGCTGGAATTCGCGGGAAAGCTGTTTTTCCGGGCCAAAAAGTAGTGTCCTTTCCCGGGACTCTGAACTATCTCCATACCAAAATTCATCCAAATTGATCCAGCGGTTGAAGCTTGAAGAGGTAACAGACAGAAGGAGTTACTTTCGCATTTATAATTTGTATATACATATTTTAATCTTGGTCACTAAGCAAAATAAGCGATATTTTGCTTGCCAATTCAAATTTCTCACTGTCCAAAGGTTGTCTGATAGGGATCTCTATATAGCGATAAATTCATGCTTTTTGTGTAATTTCGTTTATTGTTCAATAACAATAATATCTTGGGACATTTCACACAAATTGACCTAGCCGTAAACTAAGCAATGCTTTTACTATGGGTGCTAGACTACGATATAGAGAAATACATAAATGAATAAATACTTAACATGTACTCTGGTACAAACATTCGTGCTCATCACACAAAGTTTGCCCCTAGCGGGATTCGAACCCGCGACCGTCGGAACAGAGTACCAGCTGAGCCAAACCTGTCGTCAATAAAGTGTATTGTATCTCAACCCGTGGGGCTAAACCAGTATGAAATAAGTTTAAACCGCAAGCGTCTCGACTAGCGACTATGTTAATTCCATATTTAGACAATGCACAAGCCGAGAGAGTGTAGTAAACGTACCGCAGTAGCGGTCGGCGAATGCTGGAATCGAATTTTGATCGTTTAGACCTGCGGTCTATGCATATTAATATTATAACTGCGAAAGTAACTCTGTCGGTCTGTCTGTTTGTCTGTTACCTCTTTACGCTTCAACTGCTGAACCGATTTGAATGAAATTTGGTATGGAGATAGTTGGAGTCCCGGAAAAGGACATAGGCAACTTTTTATCGCGAATAACCGAATTCCACGCGGGTGAAATCGCGGGCGGAAGCTAGTTGATAATATTTTATCTACACTCATATCATAAATCCTTTAAGATGCGTTCAAAAATCGGTAGTAATGACATCCGTTACGACAGCGAGTTCTGTCAAAAACAATTTCCTATATGTGGTCATACAGTAAAATTCATTTTACAAAATCGAATTCGATGTTGTAATGACGTTCAAATTTCGAAGATCTTCGCATGGCAATGCCCGCCTATATTCTTCAGTCAGACAGAACGAAAGTTTGTTACAAATTCAAATGTCGGCTCTATGGAGTCTATGCTTTTTAAAAATCGAACGTGAGACACTGACGTATTCGAATTGCCGCCACTGAAGACAGATTATGAAGCATCTTAGAGGATTTATAAAATGCAACTGTACATAATTGGGCCTTAAAACACTCGTGCGATATTATTATGAAACTCGTCTGGCGGCTCGGTTCATAAAACCCCACTCGTATTTTAAGGACCTTTATTATGTAGCAGTTACATAAACCACTATTAATTGAGCTGTTTGTTTTAGGCGCCCAAATGGAGTGCTATGCTGGTGGATTCCCGCCGCCGAAGATATCTTGGAGGCGAGAGAACAATGCCATTCTGCCCACTGGAGGCTCTATTTACAGGTAACCATCATATAATTTCATTCATTCATTCATTTTTATGCAGTGGTGTAGCTACTAAGGTGGGACAGCCCCTGGGCACAGAATATTTAATAGTACTACGTACAGAATAACGACGGGGTCACCTGCCTGAATCTAGCCCGCGACTCGCGTCCAACTCGCCCTTACCGTCATTTGTTTCATCCGGAGATGGAGAGTGGATCGTTGGCCCGCGTACTGGTACACACATTAACAAGGGTCCAGACGTCTTCGTACGCACACCGATGTCGTCGCACGCAAACATTGACACCTCATTCGAATTGTGTTCGAAACCGTGCTTTTATAGGCCGTGACCGCCTGCTATTACTACTACTACTACAACAACCTATTTACGGCCCACTGCTGGGCACAGGCCTCCTCTCATCACGAGAGGGTTTGGGCTAGTCCCCACGCGGGCCCAGTGCGGATTGGGGACTTCACGCACCACTTTGAATTACTTCGCAGATGCGTGCAGGTTTCCTCACGATGTTTTCCTTCGCCGAAAAGCTCAGTGGTAAATTCAAATTGAATTTCGCACATAAGTAAACTCAGAGGTGCGAGCCGGAATCGAACCCCAGACCCTCTGCATGAGAGGCGGTAGGTCGAACCACTAGGCCACCACGGTGACCGCCTGAGCTTACTTAAATAAACCATTAGGTTCTGAATAGGCCCCGTAACGGACTCCTCGTTATCTTTTGCCCCGTGGCCCTTAGAAACCTAACTACACCACTGTTTCCATATGCTGAAATTACAAAAAATCTTTCCCTGCAGCCTGATATAGCTAATCATTTTATCGTTTCAGATTGCATTAAATCCACATGAAAAAAAATGTTATAATTTCTTTTACATCACCCTTGGCCGTAAAGTGGGATTTTCTGCCCGCTACGCGGAGAGAAAATCTCACTTCTTGGCCAAGGCAAGACGTAAAACTTTTGACAAACCACGGGCGGTAATTCGTAAAGCCCCAGATCGCATATTTATGGCCCTCACCTTTGGTTCGGGCACAGAAACCTGCGATCTGGGACATTTACAAATTCACCACCCTAGGTATGTAATGTACTATTACCTTACTGTCCGTAATATGATTAAATTCCCATTCTACTTTCAGAGGAAACCTGCTCAAAATCAACTCAGTACACAAGGAAGACAGAGGCACTTATTACTGCGTGGCTGAAAACGGCGTTGGGAAGGGAGCTCGCAGGAATATCAACTTGGAGGTGGAATTCGCGCCCGTCGTCACCGTGCCCAGGCCACGCTTGGGACAGGTAACTCTTGGGGACATTGGGGACACCTTGAATTTTAAGGCTACTTGGGACGAGTTGGTATTGGTACAATACTTTAATCCAATTGGGACAGTTCTTGGGTCCATTTGGGACAAGTTGGTACAATTCATGGAATCTCTCGGGACAACTTGGTACAATCCATGTATCCAGTATCCACTTTGGACAATTTGGTACAATTTTTGGGTCCATTTGGGACAACTTGGTACATGATTAAAGTTGGGATTGATTGACCTAAGTCCACTTTGGACAGGTTGTTGTTTATTAATTTTATGTCCATTAGGGACAACTCAGTAAACGACTTTATTGAGACACAAATCAGACGATTCTTATTCCCAGTTAGATCAAGTTGGCCTTGTTCCGGCTGGGAATTATTCTTAGCCTCGGTTCAGGAATTTGGAGTTCTTTTTGGGAAAGGTAGTCGGTACAACTCTTAGGCGCTCTTCGGATAGACAATTTAGGAAATATAGGCCCAAGTGTCGGATCGGTGTAACTTAGGCCCATTTGGGACAAGGCGTTACTACTTTTTAGGGTTCCGAAGTCCACAAGGAACCCTTATAGTTTCGCCATGTCCGTCCGTCCGTCCGTCCGTCCGTCTGTCCGCACTATTGCTCGGAGATGCTTAGTTCTAGAAAGCTGTAATTTGGCATGAATATGCATATTAGTTACGCTGACAAAGTGGTACAATAAAATGTTGAAATATTTTTTTTTATAGGGTACCTCCCCTACTCGTAAAGTGGGGATGTAATTTTTTTTTCTTTGTACCCCATGGTGCGGCATATCGTTGAATAGGTCTTGAAAAAATATTGTAGGTTTGTTAAAACCATTTTTTGATTAAGTGATGCGTTTGTGAAATATTAAGCTTTAAAGTGGTATTTTTTGTTAGGGTCACGTGCCCCTCCCCCCCCCCCCTCCTGCCAGCTAAATGGTGGTATTTGGAAGGCTGAAAAAAATCACGGTTGTGGCATATATAACGTAGTTGAAAGGAAAACTATCACAGCTAAGTAGGCTATACAAACTTTCGAGTAATAGTCGACCAACTTATGATGATGATTTTTCTCGAGCGGCAGGGGCGTCGGGCGGGCACGTCATTCATACCACAGGCTAGCTAGATGCTAATAAGTCTTAGAAAGGTACTGTGGGCATCCTCAACTTCGGAACCCTATACTTTGCGCGTGGCCCGACACGCACTTGGCCGGTTTTTTGTAAATAGATGTGTTACTGATTTTTGTTCTTTTTTTGGCAGGCCCTCCAATACGACATGGATTTGGAGTGTCACGTTGAAGCCTACCCCCCACCCGCTATCACGTGGCTAAAGGGGGAATTCCAACTGTCAAACAACCAACATTACAGGTAAGGGTGAAAATAGCTAAGATAATTCCCAGATAATGATTTTTCCCAGATATCAGACCTAGCTAGATCGATTTCTCGTCCCCGAAAAACCCTAACTAACCTAACCAAGAACCCTGTGCCAAATTTCACCCAAATCGTTAAGAGCCGTTTACAAAAATGAAGGAAATATTTTCCGCCGTTATCAAACAAATTATTTGCGCATTAAAATTGTCATTTACTTGTTTAATTAAGCACACAAAATAGGTCACGTTAAAAACGAATGAACGTAATAATTCTGTAAAATAATCACAGGATACATGGGAGTCGCGGATTATCTTATTACACCACTTGTACCTAACTCATAGCAGTGATGACGTCACTTGTGTCACCCACACATACACACATGATACAAGAATATACTTCGCCAGGTATGACGGTCCGGTATTGTGTAATAGTGTGGGTGTCACCCTAACGTCATTCGCACTGCTGTGTGTTGCAAGTGATACCACTTGCTTTTAAAGATCTAAGCATACATAGGGACAGCAGGAAGCGACTTTGATGTAGTGATATGGATAATGTAGGGGGGGTTGGTGTTAGCTCGCGTAGATGCTGTATGTAGGCACGGAGATCAGCAGTGGAACTTGAAGACACGGAGACTCGCTGGGCATCAGGATGATGTCTAGCTAATTAAGAAATCTATATCTCGCAGACTGGCCCTAACACTTCCCTAATTAATTAATAAATAGACTTGAAATTCATATTATATTTTCAGAGATCATTACTTTACAAGAGCTATAAAAAGACTCAACAAATGGAACTAAACAATTCTACGCTTAAAAATGCCTATTTTCGAAAGAAAATGTGTCAACTCACCGATTATTCTCGGCCAGTCTCCAGAGTAATATATTTATGTACATTTCTCAACAGAATCTCCCACTTCGCTACTGCTGACGAGTTCACGGACACAACCCTCCGAGTCATCACAATCGAGAAGCGGCAGTACGGGACGTTCTCGTGCAAAGCGCAAAACAAGCTGGGCACTGACGAGGGCAAAGTCGAGTTATTCGGTGAGTCTTATCATAGAGAAATGATACAAGAAGAGTGGCAGAGTCTATACTGTAGTGCGTGCTCCGAAACCCGGGTTAACGCTAGATCGACATCTAGCGTCTAGAGGCTGAACCCCGATCACCCGACCGTTTAGCAGTTGCTACCGCTACTTGAAGCTAGGTGGCGAGCCGAACGCAAACCATATTTCATTGCTTAACAGTTAACAACTCGATGTGTCAATGTAATAAGAGAATTTCAAAAAAAGAGTTCTAGTTATAATATTAGTTGTAAATTGCTTAGAAATACACTTTGCGTTCGGCTCGCCATCTAGCTTCAAGTAGCGGTAGCAACTGCTAAACGGTCGGGTAATCGGGGTTCAGCCACTGGACGCTAGATGGCGATCTACTGTTAACCCGGGTTTCGGAGCACGCACTACAGTATAGACTCTGCCACTATTCTTGTATCATTTATCTATGGTCTTATTAACTAGCGGCTTTTATAGCAGTATTCTATATGTAGAAAACATTTTTCTAAGTGTATTTTTCTCTGCATCCGTTGAAATTTAGTTTGCCAATTTAAGGATGTCGATTAGTTTTGCTTCTGTGCCAAAATTAAACACTAATAATATTAGACCTTTGTTCAATTTCGTATTTGACGATCAATTGCCATTTCTGAGACCAGTTGTATGGAAGCCGTGGTGGCCTAATGGTTCGATCTACCGCCTCTCATGCAGAGGGTCGGGGGTTCGATTCCGGCTCGCACCTCTAAGTTAACTTATGTGCGAAATTCAATTTGAATTTACCACTGAGCTTTTCGGTGAAGGAAAACATCGTGAGGAAACCTGCACGTATCTGCGATGTAATTCAAAGATGTGTGTGAAGTCCCTAATCCGCACTGGGCTCGCGTGGGGACTATAGCCCTGTGCCCAGCAGTGGGACGCGAAATGGCTGTAGTAGTAGTAGTAGACCAGTTGACAGACATCGTCAAATCGAGTGGCAAACACAATTGTGCCTCAGATCATCGTGAGATTTTTAATCTATAGGTAGAAAAATGTATGTAATTTCTTTGATGTATTACTGTAGGTAGCTGCATGATGAATGAAATAAATTTATTAGTCTTGTATACATCGAGGTGGATTAAATTAAGTCAAACTAAAAACAACCACCTTACCATCAGGTGGCCTGTGTACTCGTTTGCCTACAAATTACGTTAAGAAGAACAATAAATTGTATTTATTTTGGTATTCAAAGCTTACAGATTATACAGATACTCTATTAATTGACTGGTAGAGAATGCCATTGGACATTAAGTTCGACAATTGTACAACTTCATTCTTTGTGCAAAAAAGCTTAAATAAATAAATCACTCTCAATATATTTACTCCACCTCGCTAGTAAGCCGCCATTTTATTTTGTAGCCATTGGAGTATTCAGCATGTTTTTGCATGCGTTTCCAGAGACCATCATACCTGTGTGCCCGCCCGCCTGTGGGCAGACCCGGTACGGCGGCGGCGCCGCCTCTATAGCGCCTTCTACCGTGACCGTTACAGCACTAGCTGTCATATACACGGGACACGCTGTTAGACGGTAAGTTAACTAGTATGACGCTGATTGGGGGGATGATAATTCATTTAGAAAGTCCATTATGGTATGTACTGCGCGGCCGCTATGGCGCCTTCTAGTGTGACCGTTACAGCAGTACGAGTATATAGTATAGACGGTATGTGGAATAGTTTACTGGCGTCTACCAGGGTTGACGCTGATTGGGCATTTGATCATGCGTTTAGAAAGTCCCATTTCGATATCGTTTACAGGGCCAGTGCCACAATGTGTCAAGTATGTAGACTAGTGTAAAGGCCAAAAATATGTCATCGTAATCTTCGAAATACCATCTGTTCACCTATATGTGTAGCGGCCAGTAGATAGTACTGTGATGACGCCGATTGTACAAATGATAACGCCTATAGAAAATCATACATCCGTCGCCAAAAGGATTCGTCAGTGCTCATTTAATATATTTTTGTGTTTTTTTCGTACGTAGCATGATTTGATTTTTTCCCTTGCATGATATTTTGAAGTATTTGAAGCGAAAAGTATCTAGTTTCATCTTTGAATTTGGTACTTAGCAATGTTGTCTAAACTGGAATCTATAAACTGTATCAAATGAACAAAAAATCTTCTAGTATATAAAATTCTCGTGTCACAGTGTTTGTAACCAAACTCCTCCGAATCGGCGCGACCGATTCTTATGAAATTTGGTGTGTATGTTCAGTAGGTCTGAGAATAGGACGTAAGCTATTTTTCATACTTACGTACAAAGTCCGCTGGGTCAGCTAGTCTTATATATTAAAATGAATTGCCGTGTGTTAGTCTGGCTAAGGCTTGAGAAATGGTGGACTGATTTGCCTGATTCCTTCTTTTTATGTTTTATTCTTTGGGCTTCTGGGAAGGTTTAGAAAGAAAAATATCGGGAAAAGTGTAAATGAACAGCTAAATAAAAAGCCGAATAACTTTGTATGGGAATCGCCATCGGGTGATACGAAGTTCACCGGGTCAACTAGTTCCTGACACATACCGGTCCCGTGCCGCCGGGATCCGTCGGATGTCCATTTATTTAAATTATCCCTTTGAATAATTAAATTAATTTACTTGTTTTTTACAGAATCGCTAATACCAGATATTAACTACCCCGGTCTTCGGCCGGATCCGCTTCTGTACGGTAGATACAATGAAGCGACGAACACACAAACCAACATACATATCTTTCCACTCGTGTGTTTTATATACATGCTACAGTGAAAATATCTAAGGTGTAACAGCAAAATTCGTCAAATTAAAGAAATGGGCTGTACGAGCAGACGAAAAAAGATATTTCCATCAAAATATTTGTAAGATTCTAGTAATGTCACCAATAGTAAAACATGATTTATCAATTTTATCATACATCACCTTGTGACAATTAAATTACATCTCTTTTAAAATAACAGAAAGGATTTACTCCTTTTTGATGCAAGTGCGAAAAGTTTGTCATTTTATTAAAGCATGTAATTTGACAATTTCGCACGTGTGCCAAACGACATTTTTTAATACATTTGCGAAAAGAATAGAAACAGAACGATGTTACAAATTGAAAAGCACTAGTGCGCAAAAAAAATTCACGCACACCACGCCCTTTACATGTCAAAAAGCAAAAAAAAAAACCTCGTTCGGAAATGACAAACTTCTGGCATTCTAAACAAGTATCAAAATGTTTACTTTTTAAGTCACTGTATTGAAAAAAAACTAGCACACATGCGATAGCACAAGAACACCAATGACTGTGCCATTTACAAAGAAATTTAATATAAACGGTTAATTTTAACGCTTTTCTAGATTTTCTTTCACAAATTGACTGTGACTTTTTTATATAATATCTTATCTACTTTTTTTACTCCAAATGTTGACCCTGCAAAACCAATGGACGTTTTAAAATAAAATAAAACCTGTTCCTTAGAATTATAAGAATAAATCGTCATCGTACCAGTATAATGTACCATTAAATTTGTTATTGGACATTAGAGACGTGGTTCCAATCTCGATAAGATGACGCCTCTAGGCGGCGATCTGCACTTACACTTCAGGTGGCCCCGTCTGTCTGTTTTTCCGTATTTTT
The DNA here is from genome assembly GCA_963971205.1 of Aethes cnicana. Taxonomy (NCBI): domain Eukaryota; kingdom Metazoa; phylum Arthropoda; class Insecta; order Lepidoptera; family Tortricidae; genus Aethes; species Aethes cnicana. The sequence goes on along the minus strand of OZ020301.1, from coordinate 4,513,781 downwards.
ATCCAAAAAAAGTGGCTTGAAACCCAGATAACGAATATTTTATTTTATGACTCAAGGGACAGGAACTTTCTCTTTAGTTTTTCTTTTAACATGATAAGAAAAAAATGCCTAATAATGCCTCGTTTTTTTATGTAAATCTGTAGTTTTCTATGTTGTAACGTTTCGTCAAAATTAAATCAAATTCTCTAACTGAAATATTGTAGATATAAAGGTTAGTGAGATTTACAATGGTAGTTGAGTATTTATAGATAGTCTTAGGTAATTGACTAAATACACTCAACCGCAATGAAATCGGGTCACTTTGTATGGAAAATCCTATAAAAGTGACCCGATTTCATTGCGGCTGAACTATGATTTTAGACCTCGGAAACAGGTTGCGTCTTCTACATATAAAAATGCCTTTAAACAGATAATTATAAAAAAATAAAATAGATTGAAATTTCAGATGGAAATCGATTAAAAATAATATTAAACCATATACTGAGAGACGTTACAATTTTATAGAAGATGAGATTTTTAAATATATCTTCATTATTAAAAAGCAGGCTTTAGGCGGACTTACCACTAGCGCTAAGAAAGTCGCATCCTATGTTACACAGATTAACATAGCTCTCGTGGAAAACCAGCTTTATGACCTGTCATTATAACACTGGACTGATATAGTAGTTTTCACGCATTTCCACAGCTTTTCTAATAGTAAGGGTAGTTAAGGAACGTACTTTGTAGGTTTTTATACATTTGAACATTTTTTTTTATACAAGGCATTTTTTTTTACCAAAGGCAGGATGTATCTTAATTTTAAATCCAGAATACTGAACCAGTGTTGATGTAATTTCTGTGTTATATGTGTAAATACATAGTGTCTTCAACGGTAAAAAGCATTTTTCAAAAATGAACTTTGAATAATACTATGTATTGTTGTCTTTGTATGTCTTTAAAACGACCAAAATATATTTTTAAATATTTTCTATTTGGTAAAGTGTAAAGAAGAACACTGCTTTAATTTTTTTTCAATGATAGCATTCCAAAATACCATTATTAATTGTATATTTTTAATGATTTTTTTAAAATAAGATTTTCTCAATTGTTTGTAATATATTTCGGATTATTTTAATTATCTGACTTGTATAACATATTATTTCTTTTTATATAAAAACGGTTGAAATGAGTTTTTGAAACATCACAAGATTGAACTGAACTAAATGTATTGATTCCATCCAATTGTAAAGACTTTTTTTTTATGTAGCTTAAGTTTCTTAATGAACTTTGTACTTCCGGTTGCAATTTAGTTTTACCATGTAAAGCCTTACCAAGCATATAACTTAACTTTTTATAAAACCTCCATATTGTACTATGGCACCTATACTTGATATTGCATTTTTGGTAGGGCTTTATATTTCCTTGCATTAAGCGATGAATCTCTTATGAATTCTGATATTATTATATAAGTGTAACTCCCTAGATTTACGTTTCGTGTGATTTTCCCAACATTTGTAATAATTTTGTAATTTATTTATGTATGCGTATTTTGTATCGAATCTCACAATTGTCTGCCTTGTATGTTTAGTGCAAATTTTTGTTTTTTAATAAAAAAATATGTACCATGAACTTTGTTTTTACTTCGTATTTCTATGTCCAATCATGCCTATTATTTAACAATCCGCTCCACATAGATTATAAATAGGGACATGGGATTTTCCGTACTCCGAAATTTATATAACAACTACTAACTAGCTGACCTTGCGAACTTCGTACCGCCTTATTTTTTTTTTTGGGTGGGTATGAAAAATAGCTCACGTCCTATTCTCAGACCTACTGATCATACACACCAAATTTCATAAGAATCGGTCGAGCCGTTTCGGCAGAGTTTGGTTACAAACACTGACACGAGAATTTTATATATTAGATATTATCCCAATAGATCAATTTCTCCAAATATCTCATTAAATGAATTGAAAGATAGTGAATTTACGAACTCGAATAAGGCCCGTTTTTTATATCCGGTTCCAAGGACCAAACGTTTAATGATGCAAAAAATTGAGTGATTGCTAATTTTGCGGTTTGCTTTTTAATTAATAAGAAAATACAACACATATTGGCTAAAGCCAGCATATGTACACGTATTAAAACGGCTGTGGACATAAAAAAATAACCAGTTATATTCTCATAAAAACGATTGTTATTTATTTGATAACATTTACCTACAGTAATACTGGCAGAGGACTTTGTAGCTCAAGTCTCTCTTCGTTCACTGTGAATAAAAATGACATTCATCATCATCATGGCAGCCAAAAGACGTCCACTGCTGGACATAGGGCTCCCCAAGGCTCACCACTCAGACCGGTCCTGTGCCACTAGTTTCCACCGGCTTCCCGCGACCTTTACGTGGTCGTCGTTCCTTCTCGGAAGCACCGACCGACAGCTCGTCTCCCGATTCGCGGACGCCGCTCGAGAAGTTTCCGGCCCCATCGGCCATCAGTCCTGCGAGCAATGTGCCCCGCCCACTGCCACTTGAGATTCGTAATTATTCGGGCTATGTCACAAGGCGGACACGGCCTATAAAAGCATGATTTCGAACACAATTCGAATGAAGTGTCAATGGTTAGAGATCTTCTACATACTATCTAAAGTTCCGCGCCATCACATTTCAAAACGCTGCAGTGTATTTAAAAAGCACCAGCAACACTCTCTACACAAGTGTGCGTGCTGAGACAGCCATCAACTATACGTTGAGAGTGTTGGTGGTGCTTTTTAAATAATAATAAAAAAATGAAGCGTTTTGAAATGTGAAGGCGCGGGACTTTAGATAGTAGAAGATCTCTACGTGCGAGGACGTCTGTACACTTGTAAATGTGTGTGTCCAACTACGCGGGCCAATGATACACTCTCCATCTCCAGATGAAACAAATGACGGTAAGGGCGAGTTCCGCGCCGGCTAGATTCAGGCGGGTCATTCTGTATGTAGTACTATTAAATATTCTGTGGCTATGTTAGTGACCCCTCTAGTAAAATATTGTAGTCTTTGGGTGACTCTAGTTCTACTGCGGATATCCTCACTCTCATTCTACTATCACGCAAAGAAACCCGGAGCATAGCCCTCTCCATTGATTGCCCTCTGTGTGATTTTGAGCCTTCTTATCAGGCCTATAACTCATAAGGAAGTCCGAATAAAACGACAGATGAACTTTACAATGTTTTTATTAATATGGAATAGTAAATGACCCCGCGTCGCTGAGTCTGCCACCGTCTCTTTCTAGCCGGGCCCGCTGCGTATAGTGCTATCTCGCTCTTACAGATACGTTCAAATTCACAATGAGAAAATAAAGGCTTGTTGCATATAATGCCATCTCGGTTTAGCATGACGTAGAAACCAAGGGCTTGATATCTCGCTCTAACACAAACAGGGTCAAGCTAAACGTTATGTTATGACGTTACCACAGTATCTTATCGATTCTAATCTAAAACATGTGTTTTAGAGTTTTAATTTTTTTCGAGAAGGCAAAGAAAAATTGTATGGCCCAGTATGGGATCGCCCAAATTTTGATGCTAACCTTGTTTTGTCTTTATCTCTCGTCATGATCTTATATAGGTTACGCGCTAATCTTGTACATTTTTCTGTTTATTTATTTATCCAATCTCAGAAACGGTTCTAGCGATTTGGCCGAATTTTAGAATATAGGGGTTCACGGGGGCGCCAAATCGATCTAGATCGATTTGAAAATAGCTAAAACCAAGTTTTAGTTATTTTCACCCGAACCCAGCTCGGTTAGCAAGGTACTGTTAGATAAAGAGAGATACGAGCCTTCCTCGCCCCTCACGGGGCGCACCTGGCCTAAAACTTGGTCACAGATTTCTGTTATTGGTTTCTACTTCCATGGCCTATTTACGTCCCACTTCTAGGCACAGCCCTCACATTGTTTGGAATTATTCCCCTTGCGGGCCCAGCGTGGATTGGGGACTTTACATACAACTTTGAATTGATGCGTGCAGACCTCGCGAAAATAGACAAGAAATCTGCATACTTTGGCCACTAGGAGCGCTGCAATCGCTTGACCCAAACCATCTGTCAATTACATAGATAAATATTTGTTGTTATTGGTTTTACTTAAATTATTAAAAAATGCCGTGCAGTTCCAGGATGCAATGAGAACGGACGACACGTATTTCCGAAAGACTTGGTATGTATCTGGGGCAGGTATAATTGCATTGGGATGTCTTCATTTTCATCACAAATAACTGAACCAAAATTAAAATTGCGGTCAATATTTAACAATTTTAAACAAAACTACTTAAAATTTGCAACAAAAATAACCCTCAAAATTTGACAGCTGCAGTGTTTGGGTTTTGGTTTGGGTCAAGCGTTTGCAGCGCCATCTGAGTCGAGCTTTGCGTATTATTGTCCATTGCCAGATGTTGCTGCTCTCAAATATATATGCACTATTAAGTCATTTTTTTTAATAACGCACCGGACCCGGCTGGAACTAAGACGAGCTGATATCAAATACAAGTTCAAATCAAAAACACCACTTTTAAATATTCAGAGAAAATTAACGGTACTTTTTTTTCAAACTATCTCAATATCGTCGCACAGAAGATTCTCTTTTTCCTTGCCGTTGTTTACAAAAGTGACATTTCGATTACAAATCACATGAAAAAAATATAACAAGAGTGAAATTGTTAGTAAATAGATAAGGATAAGTTCTGTAAGTAAACGTTTTATAATTTCACTTGCGGAAGTGTTTTGAATTCAACTTGTTTTGAGACAGCGTTGAACTATCATTCTTTGAGCATTTATTCCACCAGCTAATATTTGTAAACATTCCAAGATTTCACGGATTTTATGCCTGCTCAAAATGCTGGCATCTACGCAAACAATTTAAGCGTGACCTCTCGGTTTCCGAACGACGGAGGCCATTTTGAAAACTTGAAAAACAAATGGCGGAAGTAAACATAAAAATTGCGGGCGATGACAAAAAAAGTTTTGTGGATAATAAACTCAAACATTATTTATGTTTATGTCTATGGATTATTTTACAAGTAACATTCTTATTTATTTACTTACAGTTCATAATTAGGTACTAATTTTATCAAATGTGAATATGGCTATAACAGTCCGTTCGAAAACCGATCCTTTATCACCAAAAAAAGTCTACAAACAGCGAAAATAAATTAAAATCATACTTTCGCATCAATGTATTTGGATTTAACTTTGGATAACTAAATTCTATATACACAATAATATATCGCACAAACATTTTGCCAATGTCTTCCATCGAACAATACCTTAATTAAATATAAAAGCATTACTAACCAAAGTTTTTACAAGCTAAAGTAATAAATAACAATGAAAGGGCAAAGTTTTGTTCAAAATGTACATATAATTATACATATACTTACAAGCAAAACAAATATATCCATAATTCAAGTCGAATCCATAAACAATTTCAGGAATATTTTAAAGTCAATTTACACTAAGGGAACTTAAAATATTTAACACTGGAAGAGGAACGCCCAAACCCTAACTTTGGACTTTCGCATAATTCTACATTCACATAATTATGTCAAAAACTAACACAACGGGTAAAACAACAAACGTTCAATCCATTCTTTTACGTACACTGCTGTTGGATGTTGGCGAAAGCATTATGATTTGACTTAAATATTAAGAAAAATGCTATCACTTAAATAACATGTCATATATATAAACTTAGGCATTACTTAACAAGTACAACTTACACCCAGACTGTGTGACATGATTGGACAAGGAGTTGCAGCGTTTCCGACCATACATACCTACCTAAGGTAAGAAGCGAAGCAGGTAGGCGCTCTGGAGAAATCTTCAATACTTTAGAAACATCTATATAGTCAAGACGGACGCAAAAACAAATCGAAGTTTTTGCCAGAATATAAAATCAGTTTACATAATTTTAAGGAAGCGTAACGACATATTACAAATGTAGATATATAGCTGTGATAATTTCAAGGTTTATAATAAGAATAGATACATTGTGGGAAACACGTCCTTAGTGCCACTCGATTCTCACCCTTATACCCTCAGTTTAGTGTCTATTAGACTAACGTAGTAACAGACTTTATTATTGAACAATATGTATACAAACAATATCAATGAAAGTGTTTAAAGAGAGCTGGCCAATCTGGGGCCTCATTTGAGTTTATAAATAGGGGCATGACCCTAAATAATAACCTACTACTACTACAGCCTATTTGCGTCCCACTGCTGGGCACAAACCTCCCCTCATCATGAGAGGGTTTGGGCTATATAGTCCCCACGCAGGCCCAGTGCGGATTGGGGACTTCACACACATCTTTGAATTACTTCGCAGATGCGTGCAGATTTCCTCACGATGTTTTCCTTCACCGAAAAGCTCATGGTAAATTCAAATTGAATTTACCATGCCTAAATTATAACCTATATTACATTAATACATTATCTCCCTGTTTAACACAGTTTCTATGGGAACACTATCCCAGCATCCTTGAAATTGAAATAGGAGATCCATTTCCCCGAATTTCCCTTATTCAATGATAAAATATGTTGCTTAATAGGGCGACACTGATTTTGGGATGTTATTTAGGGATATTTCCAATTTCCCTATTTACGAACTTGAATGAGGACCCTATTTTACTTCGTGCGTTACTTAAACATGAATAATCATCTAGAAATTTGCCTATACCAATGATAAAAAAACATAAAAAACTTTCTGAAACAATTCATACGAAAAATTACCTGTTAATTTAAAGTCTTATTTGAAACACACGAAACTATCGGAGACATCGACAAGACTACCTACTAATTTGATATCTAGCGAAGTTTAAAAAATTCGGCACATCGGCTGCTTTCAAAAAGCTTGGTAATTTAAATGAATTCAAAATAGTGTTGCTAGCCAGCGAAAAGTTTTGAAAAATAGTAAAAGATTAATAATTAATAAACAGCCACTCCCATGCGACAAAAGTAAGAGATATTGTAGTAGTTTCAAAATTTGAAATTTTAGATCATCACTTTTGTCATATAAAAATAGCTATTTTATTTTCACACACATCCCACCCAGTGCGTGGGTTAAATTAAATTGATAAAAATAATCATAATTCAATAAATGTACATTTGAAATTTTTCACAGAAATTTCTTATAATTTCATATAATAATTTCCGCGGTAGCACTACACATTTTGAAATTTACTCCGGAATTACTTATTATTGTGTTTTGCAAATGATTTAATTAGTATTTTTTGTATTGTACCGGCAATATTATATACAGGGTCAAGCAAAACATGATGATTTTTCGCCCAAAGTATCAATTATAGAATCCTTAGCAAGTATTTTAAGTTTATTTTTTCGAGTTGGTGAAAACAAAAGAATGGGGTCGATGGTGTTAGAGATTTTTCTTTTACTTGACCTAGTATATTGCGCTTCTACAAACGTATTTTTCTGTGTTTCATAAAAAGGGCAATAGGTAAATTCGCTAAAGAATACCATTTAGCGGACACATGATATTATTCGCGTGCTTTTTAGTATTCTTGTACCATGAAAACCAAGAGAGCATCGAAGTTTCCATAAAGAATGCGTAAAATTTTCTCATTTATTTCGGCCAATTAAATATACTTTTAAACGTTATTTTTTCAGAATTCTAACGCCGCATTGACTAGTAGATTTTGCTATTTTTTTAAATACTCCACAACAGGCTAAAGCGCGACGTACTAAAAATTAAAAATTTAATCTTCTTTTAGGGAACTCGTTTTAATCTAGCAACGTCTGACCGAATACATTAATCTAACTTGATTTTGTAGGAATACAATTTTTGGAGTAGTAGACACAGCGTAGTGAATTTTACGAAATATTTATAAGAGACGAACTCATACAATTCGAAACATATTTAGAGCATCTCCATACTAATATTATAAATGCGCAAGTAACTCTGTCTATTACCTTTTCACGCTTAAACCGCTGGATCGATTTAGATAAAGTTCGGTACGGAGATAGTGGGGAGTCCCGGGGGAGGATATAGGCTACTTTTTATCCCGGAAAACGCATTGTTCCCGGGGGAACGCGATGACCGAAATCGCCGCGGGCGGAGTCGCGGGCAGAAGCTTGTAGTTTAATATTTCAAAGAAGAAAATATGAAATTTATGAACTCTGGAAGTTACGGACGCGTGAAAAAAAAGCAATATATTTTCAATAGTTTTAGGATCGTTTTAAACATACAGACAAGTTCTGTATTTTGGTCATTTTGATCCCTAAGTTCGATTCTTGTGGAATATCAATGAACATATAAATACCTACTATTTAATCACTCAATTTTTATTTAACAATGTATTTTATTTTCGAACACTCGCTTCCAGTTGCATACATGATACATTCTTTCATTTTTTTTAAATTTTGATTCGATTTTGAAAGAAGTTTACTAAATCCTCACTATTTGGTTTGTAGAGCAGAATTATTTACAGATCTGAAAATGATCTCACATATCGATTTCTGTGATAATAACTATCATCAAATCTATAAACAAACGCAGCCTTTCAATTCAATTCAATGAATTTTTTATTGCTTTTCTGTTTTAGTGACACGCTCATACTCGCCTTTAAAAAAATCATTAATTTTAAATTGATATAAATTTCTCGTAAAATTTTCACATTTAATCTTTGTGCACATTTCACATTTCGTTCCACTTGGAGTAAAGTGACAGTACATTGCGTCAAGTATCTACTTATTTCAGTCACGTTCTATCGCGGCGCGATCTCGTAGGCTCCGCCTGAGTGCGAGCGAGACGAATATATATCCCACAATCGAAGTACCTACAGATATAGTCAACAAAGTTTTTCTATTTAGAAATCTTAGAAGTCACGATTAGTTCTGATGACTATTGAAATACGATGTTGCCATACATACACAAACGCACGTCTGTTTCCCGATGGGATAGGCAGAAGCCACAGAAAACCACCTTCTTTTATGCAAGCATACCTCCCTCAGTTCCTAAACATTCATCCCTCATACTCGTAGACATTATCATATTTAACGAATAATGACTGATCATTCTTATGAGGGGACATGATGTGCCATATTACACGCTAAATTGGCAACACTGAGGTCTCCAAAACGTCCAATGTCAACGTCCGACATTGACACTATTGTGTGGAATGAAAAGTTTGACACTGACAGCCAGCACCTCGTAAAAGCAGAGGTGCCAACAGTGGGCAGAAATACGGTGTCCTGAAACTAACGCCGCTTATTCAAGACAATGTGATTTTAGGTCTATGTTCTAGGTCTGTCTTCGGAAAAAATCGTGGTTTCCAAGATAATCCATTGAAAAAACTCACTATATCCATACTATCTCATGTCATATAAATATTATTAATACGGGTGTTAGCGATACACTATTGTACATAATAATTACAACTACGCGTAATAGTTTTGAACTCTTTACAATTTTCATTGAGCTGTTACATTGGTACAAAATTATTTGGAATAACCATTATTTTTTAAATGTAACAATAACGTAATAATCTTAACAACCTAGCGGGGAAGTGTTAAGTTAGGAGACGCTTCGACAAACGGATTCTACATATTTAATAATTTGCACGCTCAAATTAGTTGGCACAAGCAAAATTTGTGCGCCTCTAAATCGGATTTACCGCGCATCAAAGTGTCTGGAAGCAATTTCGGACTTTTCGTTCAAGCAGAGTCAAGGGAAAATAATACTAATGTATTATGCCGCTATGTTCTTAAAAAGTCTATTCATTTCGCTTAAGAGCTGCAGCTGATAGACCAAGTGACAATTCGCTATTCAAACGCGCAAAACGAGTGTTTCTGTCAATTGTAATCGAATGTTGAAATGAGATCGAATTTCGCGTATTCGTTTTGCGCGCGTGGACAACGCTACACAACGGAACTGACGTGAAATTTCCACTTTGCAATGTGCACGGAAATTTCACATAACGCACTTACAATTGTGCAATTCACGTACCGCGTGGACTTAACTGTGCCACGACATACCACAACGGTAATTTCACATGTGGACTTTGCAATGATTCTCAATTGCACATGGACTTTGTCAAGTAGCAAGTGCGAGAGGCGAGTCTTTGAGGTCTGTCCAGTATTGGACGTGTTTCAGCTGAAATAAGGCGCGAGTCCGTATAAAACTACCAACTGCACGCTTGCTAAATGTCAAAGTTTGAATTCCCTTAAATTTCGCATAGATTTATTAGCGAAATTTGACATAATGCACGATGGAAATTTCACATAGCCCGTCGTGACGTCACGCAGCGGTCGATGCCGACATAAAATAGGATGGCTCCTTGGGTCATCAAGCGATAGCTAGTAGGCGAGCGGCGCGGGTGAGTAAGTCGAGGAGGCGCCGCCAGATGGCGCGCAAAGCGTTTGAACGGGAGAACAGGAATCGCCAGAGGATAAACACCGCCGTCACTTGGGTTAGCACGTGCACTATGTGTAACCTGGAAACAGGATATACGTTGAGAATAAAACATTCATTAGAACAAATGATCGAAAGATAAAACAATGCTTCGATCCACCGACACCATGCTTTGTCAAAAGTAAATTAAAATTCCTATTAACATTTCGGAGGAAGTGCGAATAGATTTCTCGCGCGAATGACAATCAATATTAGCGCCGAGTGAAAAATTACAATTTCGCACGTATTATATCAATCGTCATTTTTTAATACATTTGCGTTTTTTTTTATTAATGTTAAAAAAATTAGGTACAGTATCACGTTCAACAAACAAAGAGTAGGTAGAGATCTTCTACTATCTAAAGTCCCGCGCCTTCACGTTTCAAAACGATTCAATTTTTTTATCATTATTTAAAAAGCACCACCAACACTCTCAACGCATAGTTGATGGCTGTCTCGGCACGCACACATGTGTTGAGAGTGTTGGTGGTGCTTTTTAAATACATTGAAGCGTTTTGAAATGTAAAGGCGCGGGACTTTAGATAGTAGAAGATCTCTACTAAAGTAGGTGACAGAAAGCAAAAAGCCCTCTTTCGGAATTGACAAACTTTTCGCACTCTACTAAAGATGCATCGAAATCGAAGTCTTTAAATAAAGTTCTGCTATTCCATTCTCAATGAACCGACCGTTTATACTATGGAGTGTGGAATGTGTCTTGGTAAGGAGCGCAATATTATATGGCGAAACAGTTGAAAACGTGTCCAGCGGATTTGATAAGCAACAAAACAAAACACTCTCCTCACAACCGTTTTCGCTGCGTTTTCGCCTCAGCAGCGCCATCTGAAGGCGCTACTGCAGACTATCCGCCTAGGTGGCTGACTGGCGTGGCGACCGCAGCGCCCCCAATCTACCTGATTTGGTGTCCACTTTTGGAACTAAAAAGATTGCGCTCCTTTACTTCAACCCTCGATAGTTTATACGTTCAGAAATGTCACAAATAACATAAACGAAAGAGACAGCGTTACAACATAGCCTCACAACCAAGGTGTGAAAGAGACAAGTATATCTTACTCACCTCCGCAAATGGGTCCGCGAGCGCGGCAACGTGTCGGGACTCTCTTTGAAGAGGAACCTCCGGATGCCGAGCACGTAGCTCTCGATGTACGCGTCCCAGTCGATGTTCCTGCAATAACAGCAAGAAATCAGGGTCACCGCGAGTCCATCCGCCGCTGGAGATGCTTGCTGCCCCCGAGGTGCATGTTGCCAATTTAGCACATTTAATTTAGCCATATTACACGCTAAATGGGGGCTATCGCGTGTGAATTTGCCACTACAGGCGCTTGTGTCGCGTGAGGTCCAATAACATTCAATTTTCACTGGTGGGCTTCGTGACACAAATTGTAATTTCTTTAATTTACCTGTTGAAAAGTGATCTCCGTGGTGAAATTATCGCAAATATGGATTATAAAAATATTTTTCCGAACAAAACGGAACTGCACAACATTGCGGCATAGCTATTCGATATGAGTCATTTATAATTAATAAACTTAATGAGATTCAAGATGTAAAACTTTGTTTCGGCGCCGATCTTATATACGAGTAGACCTTAGTCAACTACACCTAGACTTTAAGGAAACTTGTAAATGTTATGTTTTCAACATGTTTTTATACCAATAAAATAAACAGTGGCGCCAACTGGTGAGCAAAGAAACGATAATCCCCATTGGCAACACAGAGGTCTCCGAAACGTCACTGTCACAGTGGCATTGACATTATTGTATGAAATGACAAAACGTCGACATTGACATCCACCAACTTGCAGACAGAGGCGCCAACTAGTGGGCAGGAATACGGTGGCCTTCATTGGGGTAAAAAGTGAGGTGGTCTTTCAAACCGTCGACTAAACGGGGGGCTTAAGAGGGCCACCATATTATTTCTGTTCACCAGTTGACGCCACTGTCTTCTTCAATTTTAAATAATGGTTTTGTCTATATGCAAGACACTTTCGCCAATGTTAATTAATTGGCCTACAGGCCGAGCAGTGTACGGTAATAATGATGAATATACGGTACTTATCCTTTAATAGTATACTATCAAACGAGCAATATTTATATAAATATATTTATAAATATGTATATTTATTTGTAATCGTGTTCTCCAAAACGGCTCTAATGATTTCAATGAAATTTGGAATATAGGGGCTTACGGGGGTGAGAAATCGATCTAGCTAGGTCTCGATCTGGGAAAATTTAGCTATTTTCATCACCCAGGTACTAAAAGATAAATCAAGTAAAAATGGGGAAGCTCAACAAACGTCACGCATCTTGGACGACGGCCATTGAGCAACCCCTTGCGCCACTGTCATATGAGGTGTTGTCGGCTGTCGAAGTCAAATTTGTCATTGCATACCGTTGTTAGCCGGCGGATGCGAGCGGCACGGGACCAGTTGGCGTGGCTAGCCTTGGATCCTCATGGCCTCAGTGGACGTCTACACAAATACACACCTGACATCAAAGTCGAAGCTGCGTCGGTCCTCGGGCGAGAGCGCGGCGCACAGCGCCTGGACATTTCCGTCGGCAAACGCCCACTGGCGTGTCGTGAAGTATTCCAGACAAGCCGCCGCCTTTTCAAGCTTGGTCTGCACTCGCATCATCCTGGGGATACGGAGACAAGAGTGTATAACGAATTTGAGTTGGCAATGGTATCATTTTGAGTATGAAGATGAGTAAAACATTTTACTAACCTTACAATCCTAGTTTCATCTTTATTTTCAGTGTTATGTACACGGTGGGTCAGAAAATATGGCAAATAATTAACCCACAGTATCGGCTATCGATTCTAAGTATATTGTATAGGTCTTTAATATTTTCGAGTTGGTAAAAAAAATAATTGTATATGGGATTGGTTGTGTGAGCGACGCCTGAATCCTATACAATTTTACTCACTTCTTGGCCAAGGCAAGACGTAAAACTTTTGACAAACCACGGGCGATAATTCGTAAAGCCCCAGATCGCATATTTATGGCCCTCACCTTCGGTTCGGGCCGCAGAAACCTGCGATCTGGGACATTTACGAATTCACCACCCTAGGTCTGTAATGTACTATTAAGGTGTCATTCGAATGCCGTGCACGGTTGTAATCGAGTGGCAGGCATAACACTAGTTTACTTTTAAAATAAGCATCAAATCTGTAATTTGTTTGTTACTTGTTACTGTGCCTAAATTAATAGTACATTATTGCCGTGGCCGGGAAAGTAGGTCTTTGCAGGCTGAGTACTGGTTTAAAGGGCCGAGGCTTCGCCGAGGCCCTTTAATATGTACGAAGCCTGCAAAGCCTTTCACGTGCCGAGGCTTATATAGTGCTTTTCTCAAAAAGAAAAAAAACCTTGATATTAGGTATTCATAATACAGCATTGACACGCACGCAAAGGTAGTCAAGTACTTACAACAAATCCAATGGAACGCCAGTCTTATTTCGTATTCACCGATATTTGACTTTAACAGACACACTAACACGGCAAGTAAAAACTCGCATGTAGATTTCTCGTTTTTTATAAAAATTAAGAAAAGGTCTTAATTTTTAAACCAAACTAGTAAACTATTTTCATGAAATTTTGCTAAATAAATCTGATACAAGACAAGAACTCCCGCTCTTTATGGATCGTTCTTTTTTTAAATTCCGTTCTGAAAAGGTTCTGAAATACATTGCGCTGTTTCAGACACGGATAAAAACGTTTGGTTTCGCGTCAATTGACAGATACAGAACATGCAGACTTGGCTGTTTGGGAATTCCTCCGCGTATTTTTCAGTTTAAAAAAAAAGTACCTGTACGATAATGAAATTTCATACAACATTCCCTGCGCTTATACATGCCGCGGAAGTAAATTCATACAAATTTCCGGGGCATGCAGTTGAGTTCTTTTTTTTAAATTTTTGACTGATTGTCAAAGACGCACTTTGCGGTCTGATAGAAAGCAGACAATGACGAGTTTCCCCGGCATTTTTGAGAAAATAAATTAATTTGTACGACGCACTACGACAGCGTCAACTAAGAGAGTGCGCCCACTGGAAACTTTTGTCGCCCGTGACAGTGTCGTCACTTATAGGTCAAGCAAGTCCAAGGAGATGTATCGGAGATGCGCCCACGGGTGACTTTTGTCAGGATGACTTTTTTTTCAGTTCGCTATGGAGACTTGACTTTTGAGGTGACAGAAACTTTTTGTCACGGCGACAAAAGTCGCCCGTGGACGCACCCAGAATTTTGAGCCAGGAGCGTAAAAGGCTCGTATCTTTCTTCATCTAATTTTATGCTCAGAAACACAGGGAAAATGAGCCTCAGATGCTATTTTGGGCACGTTTATGAATTTTCCAAAAATGACGTTTCTATATTGAATGAAAGATCTGTCCATATTTAACGGAAGTTAACTTCTTGATGCAACCCAGCTGATGCCACCCGCTACGCCAAACGCTGCGATCGTTTTGCTCTCCCCCACCATTAACTGTGCACACAGCGAATACTAACATGGGCTTCTTTCCCGTGGCCCTCGCGAAGACATCCATGATGAAAGCGGGCGCGCGGTGCTCGAGCAGCGACAGCGTGGCGTGCTTGAGGCGGTTGCTGGTGATGTCTCCGCCGGGGTACCACAGCACTTCGCCTGAAAATAAAACAAACACTTAACTACCTGTCGACGACCCGCGATCCGCCAGCTATATACTTGCGACCATAGATACATCTAATCCTGAAGACCTCGCTCAGCCGGGCGACTCCCTCGGCCAGTGCCTTTAGGGGTTTTGCATATAAGAAGGTGTCAACCGCATATAGCGGGCTTTGACGTCTAAAACATGATGTCCCGGTTACTCCCGCAGTATGTAAGTACAGTCAGCAGCAGAAGTAGATAAGCTATCCAGGTGTTCAAAATGACCTACACACGCCCTTAACGTCTTAAGAATAAGGTCGTGTGTAGGTCATTTTGAACACCTGGACAGCTTATCTACTTCTGCTGCTGACTGTACATATTCCTAATCTATCCTTGTGACGCAACCTGCCATGCCCCGCTCCTCCGTTATTTTTGGCAGCATTCTTTCAATGCACAAATTTACTGATGCGGTGTCTTCAGGATTAAGTATTGTCTATGCTTGTGACCTGCGGCTATTTACATGTTAAGACAAACTTTCTCCAATCTTATGAGAACTTCAGATTGCTCAAACAGACCGCCTATATGAAACCAAGGACATTCTTAAAAACACAGAACAGGTTTTTTTTTATTAACGAGAGAATGTTGTTGTTGATAAAAGCAAGGCCACTCACTGAAGGGATGTTTCCGCATGTACTTGAAGCTGGTCCGGACGAAGCGCTGCCACGTGATCGGGTTCTGCTGGCCCGTGCAGCAGTTGTACACCACCACGCCGTCGCCTCTGCAATAACAAGAAACATAAAGTTTTAACATAAAACAATAATTTCATTTTAATAAAGAAGAAAAATAATGTCCCCAATCTCCCCCTTCACAATAAAATTACAATGGAAAGTGAAAATGTGAAAAATTTGATAAGTGTCCTGTCCCTGTCCTCCTAATTATGTTAAATGGTTTTCAAACACTTTTTATTTATTTATACGAGATAGACAGACAGATTGGTCCACGCGATCAAGTGTTCACCGCCGCCTATAAATGTTTGCGAGTCATCTGTAACCACAAATCCCCAATAAGAACTATGACGTCTCCACTTTCTGACCGGACGAAAGTACTAAATAAATAAATCATTGGGCAAGAAACCTAGCGTCTTTCATAAGTCAGAACGGAGGTAGGTTGAATGAGAGAAGTAGAAAGAATGACATGGTGAAAGAGACTCATCCCTCTTGCTCCAACCAATGCAGAAACAGATAAGAGCAACAGAGACAGCGACTGACCGCAGGTGGTGCGTCCGCCAGGCGCACAGTCTAATGAGGTTGCTGCTATCATGCCTCTCGCTCCAACCCTGACAGAACACATGGGAGTGATAGAGGCGGGTGTATAGACTGATCGCCGGTGGTGCGGCCGCCAGGCGCACACGATCATGAGGTTGATGACAGTGTCTCTCTCTATAAGCTCCTCTCTCGCTCACAAAAATCCAACTAACGTCATCCCTCTCGCTCCAAACAGTGCAGAAACAGATAAGAGCAACAGAGACAGCGACTGACCGCCGGTGGTGCGTCCGCCAGGCGCACACGATCATGAGGTTGATGACGGTGTCGACGGGCACGAGGTCGGCGACGCGCGCGCCGGTGCCCAGCATGCTCCGGAAGATGCCCTTGCCGACGGCCGCGATGATGCCGTTCGGCCCGTTCCAGTTGTCCACCCAGCCCTGCACCGGCTCCTTCACGGATGAGAGGACTGCGGGAGAAATAATAAGTAGTTTAACGAAAAACGATAAAATAACTCTATTTTCGAAAGAAAACCGACTGTATAGAAAATTTTGATAACTATTGATGTGGCACTGTCAAAAGAAATGTACACACATAAATACACACTTAATTATCATTGTAGTTATAACTAGCTGCACATGATTTCATCAGTGTTATATTTTTTGGTATGCTAAACTTTTCAGGCGGTTGAATTACAACATGAAAATTATTCTTAGTCGTATTTATGTGTTATTTGTTGCATGAGTATGAGCGTGTGTATTCGCAATTGTGTCTGTGTGATGTGTGTACCTACGTCACTCACCGATGGACGGGCGAACTATAGCGACGGGCAGCTTGCCGCATTCCTTGATGAGCATGTCCTCCGTTAAAGCCTTCGTGAACGTGTACGTGTTCGGCCGGTCCCCTAAAAATAACAGTCAAATGACAATGATCATTCATGGTGAAACATTTCTGTGAGATGGAGGTCCCCTAAACATGTTAGTCAAATGACAATGATCATTCATCGGGAAATATTTCTAATGAGATGGTGAATCTCTAAACATAACAGTAAAATGATAATGATCACTACTACTACTGCTGCTGCAACTACAGCTTATTTGCATCCCACGGCTGGGCACAGGCTTCCTCTCATCACGAGAGGGTTTGGGCTATAGTCCCCACGCAGGCCCAGTGTCGATTGGGGACTAATGATCACTAAAGGTGAAAGATTTCAAAGAGAGGTGGTGGGCCCCTGTATACACGAGTCTAATGACAATGATCATTTGATAGATGGTTGTCCTTGTATACACCAATCTAATGACAATGATCATTCAAGTTTGAATCAACCTAATAAGTTTATAGGCTATGAAGAACATTAAGGTTTTAGTAAATTCGAAGTCTTAAAAAGGCTAAAACCTAAGAGCTACAATATTTCTAAGAGCTAATTACACATTCATTATTTTAGGTTGTGACACACTTACCGACGAGGTCAGGCGTGATTCGGTCGACGAGTTCGTCTGGCAGGGTCTGTACCAGCGTGACCACGTGCTCGGGATGCGCTGGCGGGGCGTAGACGGTTTCCGATACGCGCTCGCGTTCGCAGTTACAATACGCTGTTGATACGTGGACTAACGCCTGTAGACAAGTGGTTGAAATGAATGAAATACAAAGGTGATAGGCAATTATTGAACGGGTGATTAACCACTATCAGGCAGTTCTGAATAGAAATAAAAAGTAAATTCAAAATAACTGTCTACTCAAATTAGGTACTAGGGAGTTATTAATTTGCTTGATGAAACACCTCAGGAGAAAGATCGTTCAACAGCCTGTCTACACGTTCTTGGCAAAAAAACGCGAAACCCGAATGTTCTAAGGTTGCGAGGTTGGGTTAGATTACTTGAATCCAAGTAATCCATACTTGGATTATTGGAGGATATTAATGTGGCTGTAAATTAAATAAATAAATAAGCAATGCAAGAAGAGTTTACTGAAAAAACGTCACCAGATGGCGCATTGAGCCAACGGGTCCAGATAGTTATCTAACAGTGTATATTATTTGTTATTTAAGGTCATTTCTATATCAAAATGACAGCATTTTACGTTATTCTCACAATATTTAACCACTCTGAACTATTACTACACTGGGCTACTTTTGAGGGTTTATCGTGTAGTATGTTTTTACTATTCAGACAAAATAATAACGTTGTTGCGCTTCGTTTTTGACTTGAATTCAATTCTGAATTTTCTTCATAAAGATGTATGTTTCTGGAAACGGAAATTCGCAGAATCTTACATTAGACCTAACATTTCATATATTTTGACAGCTAGCTTTTAGCACCGATGGCTCAGTTGCGCCATCTGTTGGTGGATAAAGATAGAGGAAACCCTCAGCGAGCTGACCTCGAGGGCTAGCATGCGGTGGCACAGCTGGACGAGCTGCTGCGTGCCCAGCATGTTGATGGTCACGGAGAGTTTCAGTTTCTCGTCGAATTTCACCGTCGCCGCCGAGTGGAATACCACGGACACCTGCGATTACAAATCCATTTTAATTTTATACATGTGAAAGTGTGTTCGTTTGTCCTTCTTTCACGTCAAAACGGCTGGAGGGATTTTGATTAAATTGGTATGAAGATAGTTCAAGATCGTGGAAATAACATTGGATACTTTTTATCCCGATATTTCCACGGCATCGGCCGTAGAAATATCGGGATAAAAAGTATTCCGCCGGTCAAAGTTTTCAATACTTCTATAACTAAAACCATCTATCTATATGGTATGGTTACCATAGTGGCGTGCACTCCATACAGACAAAAAGACACTGTCTACCCTACCCCAACGATATCTAATTTGCTTTATTATGATACCTAATAGCTTCATCTACGTATAAAATATCAGTACATTACGCATTAACTTAAATTTCAAAACAGCTCCATCTATCGGGTCATCATCGTATCCTTTGTACTGTTCTGTCCTCGATAGTTACATCCGAAGACAATCGCAATTCAATACACTATACCCTGTTCGCGTTAAGAAAATAGTGACTCATCACCGACTGCCAGCCAAGCCACGCCCCCTAGCCAATTAGAACGCTAGAAATTAGTAAGGCGAGTTCACAGTGCTCAGTTGCAGTCAGACCTTCGAAGAGATCGGTTGTGTATTTTGCGTATTACTTGTTTAAAATTTTTGGAAAATGGATATCTCACCCATTAAAAAAAATAAAAGTGGATCAATTATACATAGCGGAGAGAGACGCGTAATTTACAATGTTTTTAAGTATTTCAAAAAGACTGATTTAAATGAGACTGTGGAGAGCATAGTAATTAAAACTGCAAGTGCATGCGGTGTGTCCGAAAATATTGTTTATAAAATTATCAAAGAGCAAAAAGAAACTAATATATTGAAATCACCAGTGAAAAAAAGAGCTCGACTATCCACGGTCGATAAATTAGATGAACTCGACAAATGTGCCATAAGGAGAAAAGTACACTCTTTATATTTCAATAACGAGTATCCAACATTGGACAAAATAATGACACTTTGCGAAGCTGATGAAGAAATTCCTGTTTTCAAACGTACAACACTTCACAAAATACTGCACGAGCTTGGTTTTGATTTCAATAAACAAGATAGTAGAACATTGTTAGTGGAAAGAGAAGATATTGTTTTATGGAGGCGAAAATACTTAAGACAAATAAAAGAATATAGAAACGCTAATAGAACCATTTACTATCTCGACGAAACGTGGGTAAACGCCGGACACGTAAAAACAAAAGTGTGGTTGGATACAACAGTCAAGAATAAAAGACAAGCTTTCCAAGATGGCTTATCAACCGGCCCAAAAGCTCCGACAGGGAAAGGGAAAAGGTTAATTATATTGCACATTGGCAGCGAAAAAGGATTCGTGGAAGATGGTTCACTAGTCTTTGAATCTAAATCTACAAAAGATTATCATGAAGAAATGGATGGTGAAAGATTCCTTAATTGGTTCAATGATACAATACCGAAGCTTGAACCAGGAAGTGTGGTTGTCATGGATAACGCTCCATACCATTCGGTAAAAGTTGAAAAAATACCCACGACCAGTTGGAATAAGCAGCAAATAATAGAGTGGTTGAACAACAAAGGTATATCTATGGATATTAGTTATTTGGAAAAATAATTATTATTGAAAGTCGCCGAAATCGCCCCACAATATAATAAATATTTAGTAGATGAGACTGCTAAAAAGAATGGCATTACAATTCTTCGTCTGCCGCCTTACCATTGTAAATTAAATCCGATCGAAATGGTGTGGGCCCAAATAAAAAATTATATTGCTGCGAATAATACTACATTCAAAATGAGTGACGTAAAAAAATTATTTTATGACGCAATCGCGTTAGTAGACGCCGATCGGTGGAAGAAATGCTGCGACCACGTGATACGCAGAAGAAAATACCATGTGGAATTTGGATGACGTCATGGAATACGCAGAACAAAATTCATTTGTAATAAATGTAAGGGACGAATCTAGCGATAGTGATTAGCGATTTAAGTACTTAGTTTTAAGACAATTTTGTATTTTTATTTATTTTAGTATTTATTTTTTTACCATTTGTTGAAATGTGTTACTCTACTAATATAGCGTTTAAGTTGACATTAAAAAATACTAATATTAGTTTAAATTGACATTTTTAATTATTAATTATAATGAATATTTTATAACATGTGTAAAATCACTGATATTTTATTATTTTTCTATTACACTTATTTAAGGATTTGAAAAAAATGTTTAATTTCTCTCCATTATGAATACGCCCTTACCCTGCAGTTGCACTGATGAGTCACTATTTTCTTAACGCGAACGGGGTATAGCGCCGCTACGCACCTTCAAGGAGAAAGACGGACACTATTCTGTCTTCCGTTCGAAAACGTTCTTGCGTGCGTCATCATATTGCCAGTCTGCACGACGACAGCGCCAACTAACGGGAGGCGTATGAACCAAACGCACGCAAGCATACCGGCGGAGTTTAGACATGTCTTTTCGAAGCGCTTGCAGCATTTTGTATACGTATTGTTGTTGTAATATTATTTGTCGTTTTTCTATTTATCTTTTTTGTTATTAAATTATATTTCGGCTGAAATGATGTTGTTTGGTTTGTTCTTGTGCTTTGAAAATATTGATACTAATAAACAGGAAAGTTTTTTACAATGAATATTTTGTAAACTGCGATTATTTTTTAGTGGATGTGTGCTGTCTATGAACCATTGAAAATGTTGCATTTTAAAAACTTTCTTTTAGCAAGTTTCAATCGAATAAGGCCGGTGTAGGTACAAGATAACCCGAGTTTGAATACGAAATACTAATACTATTCTTGGGCCCCGGGGTGCACTGATTATTCTGTTTCCATTGTTTAGGTACATGGATATTTATATTGACTTAAGTATACGCCATTATTAATCGAAAAGATGAGAAAATATGCTGAGTTATATTTTGTTGTCTACCCTGTCTAAAATCTCTGTGCACGCCACTGTATGGTATCATCAGCTACGCAAATTCCAAGTCTCAGCGAGAGCTTTTTTAAATACTTTCCAAATACATTGAAGCACTTTAAATTGTGGAGGGGCGGGACTTCCTATAATACTAGGATAAGGAGTGGAATTGTCTACTCTTCCCCGATACTTATAACTTGGATCTTTTCAAGTCGAGAGTGAACAGGTACTATCTAAGTAAGCAAGCATGTTTCATCTTCGACTACATCGTCACTTACCATCAGATGAGATCATGGTCAATGCTTGCTTAAATAAATAAATAAAAAATTAAAAAGTAGATTATCTCTAGCTCTGCTCTGTAATAGCTACCTCACCTTTTGACACAGCATGGCTTGATCCGAGGGACTGATGCCCAGCTCTGGTTCGGTGATGTCCCCAACGATGGGCACTATCTTGTTCATCTCGAACGGCCGGTCTTTCCGTAGGGTCTCGAATAGCTGGGGACATGATGAATAACTCACATTTATATTTATTATAAGTATGTTTATTTAGATGATTCAGAATTATCGATGATGATTATGATGATGACGATGTCGACCTCATCTCGTGTCATTGTGAGGAAACCTGCACGCATCTGCGAATTAATTTAAAGATGTGTGTGAAATCCCCCATCCGAACTGGGCCCTCGTGGGGTCTATAGCCCGAACCCTCTCGTGGTGAGAGGAGGCCTGTGCCCAGCAGTGGGACGCAAATAGGCTGTAGGTAGTAGTAGTAATAGTAGTAGATGTCTACCTCCCTATACGATGATGATGACGACTCACCGGAGACCGAGCTCGAGTAGACGCGACGCCACGTTCTTGATAATGTTGTGTTTATAAGCAATACAGTTGTCTATGATGATGATGATGATGATGATGATGATGATGACGATGATGAGAACTCACCGGAGACTGTGTGAGCTCGAGTAGCCGCGACGCCACGTCCTGCCCTCGCTTCGGCCGCATCAGTAAGTAGATGTTCTTAATCTTTGGACAACTTCTTAGCAACTTTTCCACCAGTACCTGAAAAAAGAGATGAGATCGCGTTTTTATAGAACCCATTTTACGGTGAAATAATACCTTTTTTCTTATTTACTTCGAAATCAACATCATTATGAAATTACATAGTTGCGTTAGTTGGGTGACACGCCAATTGCAGTTTTTTTTTGGGTAAATTAAAAACTTGGGAGAGGCAATCCTTTTACGCTCCTCACGCCCGCGTACCTGGCACAAACTTTTGTCACAGTGGCAGTCCCAGTTATTCGTTACTACTTGCAGTCAAATATAATATATTTTAATTAGCAGAAGCATCTGCTTACGAAATAATTTAAAGAGAAATGGAAAAAAATACAGTCTCAAAATAGATCCGGATCGCCAGATGGCGTTCAAGAGCGAGTAGTGTCAATTCCAAAATCGAGCTTAAAAACGTGAGCCCCAATGTCGTTTTCGTTCACGATCCAAAAACACGCCGAAATTTTGACGTTAAGCTACTTTTGTCTTTATCTCTCGTTATAAGGTTAGATAAAGAGAGGTACAAGCTTTTTAGGCGGCTCACCCCCTCGCACCTGTCATAAAATTTGATCAAAGAGGTAGTTCACGTTATTAGTTACCATTTCCATGGTTATTGGTTACTACCTCCATGGGTTATTATACCTCCTTAAATAGAGAAACAACGTAAAGGAGCGCAATCTTAATAGCTCCAAAAGTGGAAACCAAATCGGGTAGGTTGGGGGCGCTGCGGTCGCCACTCCAGTCAACCTACCTAGGCGGATAGTCTGCAGTAGCTCCTTCAGATGGCCCTGCTGAGGCGAAAACGCAGCGAAAACGGTTCTGAGGAGAGCGTGTTTTGTTTTGTTGCTTATCAAATCCGCTGGACACGTTTTCAACTGTTTCGCCATATAAGATTGCGCTCCTTACCAAGACAAATTCCACACTCCATAGAAACAACACCCACAGTCGTTGCTAACTCACCTTTCCCATAAAACCCGTGCCACCGGTCACGAAAACGGATTTATCGGCGTAAAACTCCGCGACCGGCACATATTCCTGGCTACCGGGCGCGAAATGACCGCCAGAAAGACACGACGCCATCTTGCTTTTCCTTCAATTCTCGAATTTCAAACACCGCTTGCAGTTTAACGGCATCAAAACGTCTTGAACGGCGTTTTTTCGGCGTTTTTTTGGACAATCAGCCTTTTATTTGTTGATTTTTCTCTTCCACATGGCTGCTTTTGTTTGTCTGTAACAAAGAAGACATAAAATCAGTAACGAACGTTTGTAATCCAATAGTTTTCTTAAACCACGGAGTAGGTACCTAAACAAGCGAGCCCACCACGTCATTGACTCCCAGGGCCAGTTGGAATACATGTCGATGGTATAGGCAAACGAGCGCACAGCCCACCTGATCCCCATTAAGAAACCATAAGATCTCGAATGCGTTGCCTACCCTGAGGCCTAAGATGGAACGCCTCTGTGCCAGAAATTTCACCGGCTGCCTTAACCCCCTACCGGAACACACCAGTGTGAGCACTGCTATTTGGCGGCAGGTTGGCGGGGAAAGACGGTGGTACCACTACCACCCCGGAACCTAGCACCAGGCCTTACCACTGGCAAACTAAGTTTTTTTTTCTTTTTTGACATTTCACACATATTGACCCAACTCATGGATGGATGGAAAGCCTCTATGGCCGAAATAAATAATGTCAATAAAAGTATATAATAAACTACCAGAAACTTTAAAACTGAACAAAATGAACAAAAATTCATAAACAAACTAAAGAAATTACTGTTAACAAAGGCATATTACAACATTAATGAATACTTTGAAGATAAAATAATAATATAATTATGACAAATAAATAATACACACTTACACAGACCGCAAACACAAACATACACACGCACACACAACAACATACATATTACCTACCTAATAAATATCCATATCCATGACAAAGATGTGTACATACATACATATACATGTAGTGACAACAAACATAACTATAGGGCTTATATTTGCTAATATATACTTATATACCGGTTGCACTTACATCTAGATTTTAAGGTCTATTTAGTTTTAATATTTTGCTGCACCCTCACAGGGTCCATGTTAGTACTTAAGAAAATATTGTAACATCTTGTAAAAACCATGGTTTGGCAATAAATGATATGAATATGAATATGAATATGAAATATGGGCGAAGATGTTACATGGTTAGAGCTAACCGCCGCCGCTCCAGCGAATAAGGTAGGATCACTTCGTGAACTTGGTTAGCACTAGAGAAAGACAACAATCAATTGACAACATTAATATTTTAGTAAGGCCTAATTCCGAAACCATTTCGGTATCTCTATCCAAAAGTTTCAATAAAAAAGTTTTAATTTTTTTGTTTATTACTTTCAGGGAAAATCATGTTTTAGTGGTAACTAGTGCGAATGACCCATATGACGTCACATGTCTCTTTCGCTAAAGAGCGTTGTCCAGGTTTGCACAACTTAGAAGGCGCGTGGATTAAGCCATAATAGACTCTGGGTCAACGGCTTAAGTGCTTCGCCGCGCGCCTTCTGAGTTGTATCGTGCTCTACGGATCAGAGAAGGGTTCCTATGTCATTTATGACTTACGCCATTTTAGATTTAGTTTTTAATTTAAAATTAAATACGTTAAGTACCTTTTAAAGAATTTCAAACTTTCTAACTAGCTTAATAAAATATACATATAAAAAATTGAAACGTTGTCAATTTTCCAGGCAAGCAGAGGAGCACAGGGCTTATATTCGAAAGTTTTAAATAGGGATCTCGCTCTTCCCTATAGGATCACTCACGCGTCGCGTGAACTTTAAGCAGCTAGATTTAAAGTTCAATTTGACGCGTGAGCGATCCTATAGGGAACAGCGAGATCCCTATTTAACACTTCGCATAGAGCCCCTGGATCTTGGTCTCAACTCGGAATACAGTGCCTATATTCGAAGTCTAAATAGGGATCCTGCCGTTCCCTATAGGATCGCTCACGCGTCGCGTGAACTTTAAGCAGATACATTTATAGTTCAACTTGACGCGTGAGCGATCCTATAGGGAAAAGCGAGATCCCTATTTAATACTTCGCGTAGAGCCCCTGGATCTTGGTCTCAACTCGGAATACAGGGCCTATATTCGAAGTCTATATAGGGATCTTGCTCTTCCCTATAGGATCGCTCACGCGTCGCGTGAACTTTAAGGCATTCACTGTCACCGACGCATATGTGCGTTTTGCTGACTTTCCCGCAGTGCCTTGAACGCACATGTGCGTTGCAATGTTCCCTTAATGACAGATGTGGTACCTGACGAAAGTTCGTAAAACAGAAGCGGCAGTGAATGCCTTAAGCAGCTAGATTTGATGTTCAACTTGACGCGTGAGCGATCCTATAAGGAACAGCGAGATCCCTATTTAACACTTCGAATGTAGGCCCGGGCGACTGCTTTGTGACAGGTTAACTTCATTTTTTAAATAAACAAAGTTAAGGCCCTTCCCTGACCCAGCATCGTCAAATTGCTCATTTAAGATCATACTTTTCTCTGAAATGTTAAAAGTTAAAAATATGAAAAAAAAACATATGTTATATTTGATTATATCACCTTACATTGACAGCTTTCGATACACGTTTCACGAAACTTTGCTCGATACAATTTAATTCCAAAGTAAGCTCTAATTCGGACCGCTAATCCAACTTTACTCCAGTTTATTATATCAAACAGTGTAAAACTAATTATAACACAAAAAATATCCATATTATATGCATACATCGACAGCTTTATAAATGCCATTTTTTAGACGGTATTTTTATAGAAATTAAAACGTGTTAAAAAGTAACTAAATCGGGCGTTCTGTGCGTAGCGCTTTCTCTTTCACTCGTCCCACGAGTGACAGTGACGGCTGAGCTGGGTCTATGAACGGCCTTAACCTATGCTTTGACGCAACTTAGTCACGTTTGTTTTATTATTTCGTGGCTAATTAAAATCTTTATTTTAGAATAAAATTGCTATCTCAATTTAACGAGTGTATTTTTTCCGTATCATGAAATGGATGATGCAGTTTAGCAAATTTTTATTCAAGACAATAGAAAACCAAACATGATTGAGTTTGCAATTTTTCGGTCAGCAATAAAAAGTAATGAAATGAAAGCCTTAAACGAGTTTATTTATTTATTTTTACAGAACTGTCTCAAAATCGACTCTAACGATTTGGAAAACATTGGAAATATATCTCAAGAGTTTACGTATCAATCAATATACTCGTATATAAGTAAATAAAATACTTATTATTTAAATAAAACCGGATTTTACATTAGTTAGGAATATAGGTTCCTTGGGGATGGGGGAGCATTAAGAGAGGATTTCCCGACATTCCTACGGGATCGGGAAGAAACCGGATTATACATATTAATATGTTTACTCTATTTAAGTAGGTAAATAATTAAAAAATACAGTAGATAGATTAGCGTCGACAATATGACGACTTTATAGTGTCTTCCATACTAATATTATAAATGTGAAAGTGTGTTTGTTTGGTTGTCCTTCCTTCACGTCAAAACGAGTCGACCGATTTGGATGAAATTTGCTATGGAGATAGTTTGAGACCCGGGCAATACATAGGATATTTTTTATCCCGATATTTCCACGGGAACGGGTTTCCACGGGTCAAACCAGTTTTTCAATACTTCTGTAACTATAAACGTCTATATGTATAGTATCATCGGGTACGCAAATTCTAAGTCTACGCGGGACGAAGTCGCGGGCAAACGGCTAGTATCTTATATACTATTAGTTCAGGAAATATTAAGTTGTTCGCCGCCGTAGAAATTAAATAAATATCTCGGGACATTTCGCACATATTGACCTAGCCCCAAACTAAGCAAAGCTAGTACCATGGGTGCTAGACAACGATATAAATACTTATATAGAGAAATACATACATAATATATAAATACTAACATTCATGACGCGAATTGGCGCGGCGGCCTATCCCCCGCCTCGCCTCCGACACTAGCGTACGGCTTCAGTGTAGGTACGCCCTAGAAAACTCATCGACACTTGTCGAATAAAGACACTTGCGTATTATCACACTAGCCTTCTTACTACTACAGCCTATGTGCGTCCCACTGCTAGGCAGGCCTCCTCTCATCACGAGAGGGTTTGGTCTATAGACCCCACGCGGGCCCGGTGCGGATTGGGGACTTCACACACATCTTTGAATTACTTCCTCACGATGTTTTCCTTCCTCGAAAATTCAAATTGAATTTCGCAAATAAGTAAACTTAGAGGTGCAAGCCGGAATCGAACCCCCGACCCTCTGCATGAGAGGAGGAAGGTCGAATCACTAGGCCACCACGACTTTTATCCATATTACTTATGAACAATTCCTTGTTTTTTTACCCGACTACGGCAAAGCCAAATCAATTGAAAAAAACAAAAATGCTTCATTCATTTTGAGATGAGATGTTTGGTATTTATATATGTATGTATTTCTCAATATAAGTATTTATATCGTTGTCTAGCACCCATAGTGCAAGCTTTGCTTAGTTTGGGGCTAAGTCAATATGTGTGAAATGTCCCAAGATATTTATTTATTTCATATCCCAGAAATGTCTTAATATTACTTATTCTTGATAAGATAAAAGAAAAATGTGTGATAAAAATCGCAATTGAGTTAATGATTTTAAATAAAAGGAAATTATCGTGATACGCCTTTTGAAATATGGTTAGATTCATGTTAGATTAGAATTTAATTACAAGGCTTACTCCGTGAGAAACGAAATCTATCTCGACTTGTTTCAAAGTTCTGGCGAAAAATCATGTTTGTAGGTACCCATGTATATACACGGTGGGTCAGAAAATATGGCAAATAATTAACCCACGGCATCGGCTATCGATTCTAAGCATATTTTATAGGTCTTTAATTTTTTTTGAGTTGGTAAAAAAAAAAAAAATTATATGGAATTGGTTGTGTGAGCGACGCCTGAATCCTATACGAAATGTTTTTTTTTACCAACTCAAAAAAAAATAAAGACCTATACAATATACTTAGAATCGATGGCCGATACTGTGGGTTAATTATTTGCCATATTTTCTGACCCACCATGTATATAGAATCTTACGACAGACAAACGCACAGTCGAATCTACTGGTCGTAGAAAGCTGAAATTTTCTCTAACTTCCTTGTAGAGTGTAGGGGTAATTCCTACGGGAACGGGAAAAAATGGGTCTCACGCGGCTTACAATGTGGGTGTTGCTATATACTTAGTTACATATATTGCTTATACCCCCATTCTTTCTGTCGATTTAGTTCTGTGTACATGATACACATAAAGTTTCACAATTTTTTTCGGAAAATAGCCGAGCAGATTATTCCTAAATTCACGGTTAACGGTTATGTAATCTCTCTGAAAAACATGTTGGTGGCGATGTTTTCGTTTTCAATTTTAGCAACATTGAGAATTGCTGTATTACTTGGAAATCTATGAACCTCCGTTGGTGACAAATGCATATATTACAGCAAGATACAATACAAGTGATAAACATATAAATCTCTGGCCTTATTTAACCTATAAACAACTAAACTTGGTAGAAGAAAAGCGTCACTTCTACAGAATATCAATACCAACTTTAAAGCAGAAAATTGTATGAAAGAAGCATAAATTTTTCAAGAACTTTACTATAAAAAGCATCAGAATATTTCCTGTTAAGTTTCTAGATTTTTTAGTAGCCGAAAAAATCCGTATTTTCGTCTTTACAAAGTTCAACTCAAACATGATTTTTCGCCAGAACTTTGAAACAAGTCGAGATAGATTTCGTTTCTCACGGAGTAAGCCTTGTAGATGTAAAGTTTAAAGTAAATGATACGTTGTAATATGTGTTTTTTTCTCACCCAATCGCTAGAGAAGCTTTCAAAAGGTCCCGAATGTCTGCTAAACGTCACTCGTCTGAAGGACGTCCACGATGCACTGGGTCAAGGACTCGCGGAGAATCATCGTGAAACCTTCACGTAGAGTTCGTTCAACTACCTAATCATAAGTCCCGTACACCAGTTTATCGGTTCATCAAATAGAAATTGATAAAATACAAGATAACGTCACTCGTATTGTATAACCTCAACGTCGACTGTCGAATTTTATTTATAAAGTGACGACAGCCAGTTTTGCGTTGTCAATTTTTCAAGGAGGTTTTTTTGCGAAGGTTTGGTGAGTTTGAAAATGTTTTGATGTTATGTCCGTATTGTATGGATTTAGGGCGAGTACAGAAGATAGGATAGACCACAGTCAACGGAGAAAGAATATATTTTGTCCGTCGGCCTCTGGCAGAGAGTAGCCATGGCTCCTGGTGGTATCACTTTTTCATGTAATAGGTTGTCAAACGAGCACACAGGCCACCTGATGGTAAGTGGTCGGTGCGGCCCATGGACATAAGTAGTCATTAGATTTCGAATGCGTTGCCAGCCAACCCGAGGACTAAGATAGAATGCCTCTGTGCTAGTAATTTCACCAGCTCTCATACCTCCTTACCGGAACACAACAGTGCGAGCACTTAGTTTATTTGTGTACCAAATTTCACCCAAATCCGTTTTAGCGTAATAGAGTAAGAAGAAGAAGCATCCGAAGAAAACTTTTCCTAATAGATAGCGCCAGTGGCAAACTTACTTGATGCTAACGAATGTTCCTCACAGGGGCTATATTCGAAGTCTTAAATACAGGACTTAAGGACAGGGAGATTCCCTATAGCATCAAGCTCACGCCTAACGGCGCTCAAGTTGAGCTTTAAAGTTCGATGCAATAGGGAATGTCCCTGTCCCTATTTAAGGCGTCCACTAGAGCCTGGAAGCAAGTAGCACAGGACCGGTCTGAGTGGCGAGCCTTGGGGGAGGCCTATGTCCAGCAGTGGACGTCTTTCGGCTGAAATGATGATGATGATGATGACTAGAGTCTGAGGATTCATGTTTCAACGTTTTTCATATGTGACCTACTGAATTTTCCGATTTATATTATACTTAGTCACGTGGCGCCTTTCCCACAATAACGCCGAGTTGCCCGAAGCGCGGCGCATACGCATTGTTTTGTAGATAAACAGGCGGATAGCACGAACCGTCTGGTGTTTTTTCAGATGAATGTAACCGGCCACTGGATACGTTTAGATCTTTTGTGCAAAATAACTTAATAATTAAAAAAAAAACATATTACAAAAAAAAAACACATTCGCTCTAAAATTTTGCAGAACTAGATAACTACTCTATATGAATCGCTTCCTTGTAAGCCTTGTCTTTTACACGATGGCCATTATATATAACATATAACACACCGATATTTTTAACGATAGCTTCATATCAGCCTTAAGGAAACATAGTATTGTTAATATAGTTTTAGTATTTTTCCGAAATTAAAATACTGTCTTTAGACGAAAATAAAGATAAGAACTCGTTAAGAACTTTTTTTCAAATATATTTTAGTACTTGCATAGTAATACGAGTATAATAGGTTGTAGATTGGCTAGCTTTAAGTGATCTAACCATTAGTGGAAACTTTGTTGGCTTCTGCATAACTTAAATGTTTAAGTCATCTTATGTAATACTAGCTTTTCCCCGCAACTTCGTATGCGCAGAAATATTAAATATAAAATCCCGTTTTTTTCCCGTTCCCGTGGGAATTTCGCAAAATCCTTTCTTAGCGTATGCCTACGTCATAACATCTACCTGCATGCCAAATTTCAGCCCGATCCGTCCAGTGGTTTGGGCTGTGCGTTGATAGATCACTATATCAGTCAGTCAGTCAGTCAGTCACCTTTGAGTTTTATATATTTAGATTGTAAGCTGTTTGTTTCCCTTACTAAAGAAAGTAAAAATAAAATCATATAATTTATACCATTTCGATCGGTCCTTAAACGACGGAAATCTGAGGTACCTACCTAAAACATAAAAATAAGTCTTATCTTAACAAGTAGCCGAATTTAGAACAAAAAATACGAAAGGAGGACTCCTTTCGTATTTTTTGAAGTCTGTTAAAAACCGGACAAATGCGCGTCACGCCTCGACAGCGTTCTGTTCGTTGATAAATGTCTGTGTTAATGTTTACTTTAGATGAATATTGGACCACTGGGCCGATTCAGATGTAATTTGGTATCAACATTGTTCGAGTCCCGGATGAGGACATAGGCTACTTTCTATCCCGGAAGCTTATCTATCTATGTTATGTAATTTTCTTTATTACCATATTGTGGCCAAACGGCTGAACAGATTTTCATTATGTTTCGAGATATCATTAGAATCGTCTCGGCAACCCAAGTGTTAGAGGGGCGAGATGAAAAAACAAAATGGCGGCTGGGCGGCAGGCCCACCGGAAGTGGAAAACGAAAAAAAAGTTTGCTGAATTGTATATTGCGAAAAAGTAAAAACTGTTATCATTATTGTCAAAATGGAGAGCATGGGGCCCTTTATTATTTCACTAAGACAAAATACTCGGATAATAGAAACCGTAACAGATAGATATATGCTGTTGAAGACTTTTCTGCGCAGCTTCTTGAGGTCTACAATTCTTTAATACATTGTTTTAATGTACCTTGTACGGTTTAGCCAGTATAAGTGGAGCAATGTTGTGAATGGCAAGAAGGATGATATTTTTCGTAATAATTTCAGCTTGGATTTCCGACATTAGGGTTTTGTAGTTTTTTAAGGTTCCGAAGTCCACAAGGAACCCTTATAGTTTCGCCATGTCCGTCCGTCCGTCCGTCTGTCCGCAGTATTGCTCGGAGATGCTTAGTTCTAGAAAGCTGTAATTTGGCATGAATATACATATTAGTTACGTTGACAAAGTGGTACAATGAAATTTTTAAATATATTTTTTTACAGGGTACCTCCCCTACTCGTAAAGTGGGGATGTTTTTTTTTTTCTTGTGTACCTCATGGTGCGGCATATCGTTGAATAGGTCTTAAAAAATATTGTGGGTTTGTTAAGACTATTTTTTGATTATGTGATGCGTTTGTGAAATATTAAGCTTTAAAGTGCTATTTTTTGTTATAGTCGAGTGTCCCCCCCCCCCTGCCAGCTAAAAGGTGGTATTTGGATGGCTGAAAAAAATCACGGGAGTGGCATATATAATGTAGTTGAAAGGAAAACTATCACAGCTAAGTAGGCTGTACAAATTAACGAATCATAGTCGACCAACTTATGAAATGATTAAAAAACCAATGATTTTTCTCGAGCGGCAGGGGCGTCGGGCGGGCACGTCATACCACAGGCTAGCTAAGATGCTAAATAAGTCTTAGAAAGGTCTGTGGGCATCGTCAACTTCGGAACCGTATACTTTGCGCGTGGCCCGACACGCACTTGGCCAGTTTTTATTTAATATTCTATTTGACTTATTGATTTTATTCTTGAACCATGGGATTTTCAATTTATTTCTAGATGTCAATATCACGATTAGGTCAGTCCCTATAGCTTAGTGTACCGAGTTTGCGTGCAAGTGTAATCCGAGGTAATATAAGTGGATTTACTCACACGCGAGCTGCCCTGGCAACAATATTGTGCTAAATACCGACACATTTTACTCATAATCATATCATAAGGCTGGTAGGATCTGGTGCTAGGTCCGTCCGGGTCGGTACCACCGTCTTACCCGCCGCCGAATAACATGCTCACACTGTTGTGTTCCGAAAGGGTTAAGGCAGCCAGTGAAATTAGTAACACAGTGGCATTCCATCTTAGGCCTCAGGGTAGGCAACGCATTCGAGATCTTATGGTTTCTTAATGGGATCATAGGATTTCGGTGTCCATGAGCCGCAATGACCACTTACCATCAGGTGGGCTGTGTGCTCGTTTGCCTATACCATCGAAATAAAAAGAAAAAAAAAACACACGGGTGCAACCTTCGGACGTACCCGGAAGTTTTTGAAATTGGTATACAATAATCATACACACGTTCTAACAATTTTTGAGGAGTTCCCTCATTTTCTCATGGATCCCATCATCATCACTGAGCCAAATTAAAAGAGGACCAATCCAGAGGGCCCACCTTTTGATTAAAAAAAGAATCATCGAAATCAGTCCTTCATTTTATTTTATTTTCTTTATTGAAAAAAAAAACAGATAATAGACACAGAAAAGATATGTACATAAACAGAGAGATAGCATTGACAGAGTAATCGAGGAAAATACATTCCAAAAAAAATCACAGATTTCGTGCCTCACGTCGCACGTCGAGCACATTGGAAATGAATCTACGGAATTGAAAAATGTGAAACTTGTCGCTCTGACTTTTTGACTTTTTTAAAAAAGGTTAGGCTACAGGGCAAACCCTTAACCCGATCGTCTTTGCTCTATTCTCAAATTTTTGCTGACTAAATTGACAAATTTTTGATATCATTCTTCGTTTCCAAAATATCGAGCGCCAAAATCAAAAACACGGAAAAAAAAGATTTTTTTTTTTCACTGTTTTGGCCATAACTTTTTAGTTTTTTACTTTCTCGAATAATTCTTTATGCACCTTACAGCTGTTGTAAATACGCTTCTTTTGAGCTTTATTTGAATATCATATCGTCAAAACTCTCCGAGATACAAAGGGATCGCACTTTTTTGTGAAATCTAAGCCTATACTGGAGCGAACGAAAAGACATTTCCAATGTCAAAAACAGACGAATTGAGAACCTCCTCCATTTTTTTAAAGCGTTTTCAAACTCCGCATATTGCCCTCAAATAACATCAAACGGTTTTGATTCATACTGTATAGTTACTTGACCAAGTCAGCGAAATCGTCTTCGATTCAACTGGGGCAAAAATGCTTGATTACGTAAAAGTATTTCCGGATGTTCTCCTCTGGGTCGCATTTCTCAACCGATTCTCGTGAAATTTTCTGAGCAGGTTCCAAACTTAGTTTCATGTTTTTTTTTATATATTAGCGGATTAGCTGCATGGAGAGGGGTAATTACACAAAATATCCCAATGGGCCGAGGTGCAGCTATTCACCGGGACCCCAAAACCTCGAGGAAATAAGGAAATTTCTTTGTCGATTTAGTTTTTCGATTTTTTCATAATGGCGGAGCAATGGCCTATAAAAAAAATTATAAAGCTTTGCAAAAATAAACTCGCGAGGTCTACACAGAGCCACTAGTTAGTGAAGTAAATTTCATGTAAGTACGTACAATAAATATATCGTTGAATAAAAGTTCAAGTATATCGTTTTCAAGAACCTAACCTACCCATAGGCCCATAGGTAACACTACTACTACAGCCTATTTGCGTCCCACGGCTGGGCACAGGCCTCCTCTCATCACGAGAGGGTTTGGGCTATAGTCCCCACGCGGGCCCAGTGCGGATTAGGGAAAATCATAGGTAACAAGCCTCTCCAATTTAAGTTGTTGAGCCAGTGAAATTACCAGCATATAGAGAGGCATTCCATCTTAGGCCTCAGGGTTGGCAAGGCATTCGAAACCGCATGATTCTTTATGTCCATGGACCGCAAAGATCACTTACCATCAGGTGGCATAGGTTCTCGTTTGCTAATCAAAGGTAAAAAAAAATACTGTTCTTAAGTGAAGTGCGTATTCTCGATACTTTTATTTATAAAATACAAGCGACCCGCACCGGCTTTGCATGGGTTGTAGAACAAATTAAGTATACACCAAAACTTTCCTCGTGAATCCTTCTTTCTATTAGTGGAACTGCATCAAAATCCGTTCAGCAGTTTTTGAGTTTATCACGAACAGACAGAGAGACGTTACGGGGGTCTTATACATTACAATATGTAGGATAGTCATTGACCTATAATAACATATGGACGAACAGTGCATAACAGAATATGCCAAAATATATGGAGCAAACTGACATTAGAAAATACGTTCCAATATGCTAATAACCACTCTTTATAACATGTGTCAAGATAAATATTTTATACAAAAGTAAACCTAACAGTATAAGACTTAAGTGTCAAATTTACTGAGCGCCAAACGGGTGCCCGAGTTGTTCGGGCACCCGTTTTGACGAGGCCATTTTTCTCCGGCTGATTGTGAATCCTTGCTTATAATAGATCAATGAGGATAGTGAAGAAAGGGCTAATGATTATATTCGATTCTTTAACTGACATATTTATAGCGTACCTACTAGCCTTTGCCCGCGACTTCGGTCATCGTGCTCCCGCGGGAAATGTGCATCGTTTCGGGTTAAAAAGTAGCCTTTCCGCGGGCCTCCAACTTTCTCCATACCAAATTTCAACCAATAATCGGTCCAGCAGTTGAAGCGTGAAGATGTAATACAGAGTTACTTTCGCATTTATACCTAACATTAGCATGGATCTTCATACAATTTCTTTTGAAGCGCAAGCGCAACCTTGACATGTTTGTATGGAAAGCGTCAATACGTGAGAAAGTGGCCCGACCGGCGACACGGGCAGCACCGCTATAAACGGACGGTACAGGTTTACCCAAATTAGAAGACGCGTGGATTAAGCAAAAATAGACTCTGCGTCAACGGCTTAAGTGTTTCACCGCGCGCCTTCTAAGTTGTGTCGTACTGTACACGGCTCGACTCACGATAGTCACGGCAACTAAACTCGACAACATATTTTTGGTGTGCGTGATGACAGCGACGCCTACACCTGTCGTTTCTTGGCTGATTCTGTCTTTTACAAATGTTTTGTGAAGAGGCCTATTACAGTTCATCGTCTTTCTCGGTCTACTCGCGTCTGCTCTATAAAATATACAAAAGAGATAGCTATCAATTGTTAATAGCTATCTATTAACAATCCAGAGAGGTAACGCCGCCAGCGTTATGGGCACCATGCCGCAAAATGAACTTTTGGAAGGGGTGTTTTTTCTACAGTTTTCTTTAATTTAAATTGTTTACATTTCATATGTCTTATTATAATTAGTTTATTTATTATTATTAATTAATTGTTTCTAAATAGGTAGTTAGTTTTAATTGTATTTGTTTTTTAGTTTTACACTGTTTGATTTAGAAATCAACTGAACAATTTGATTAATTAAGTATCTCAAATAACCTATCAGCAGCCAGATAGATACCAACATAAGAAGGGAGGAATTATATGCTAGGTTTTC
This sequence comes from Aethes cnicana, assembly GCA_963971205.1. Lineage (NCBI taxonomy): Eukaryota > Metazoa > Arthropoda > Insecta > Lepidoptera > Tortricidae > Aethes > Aethes cnicana. Next base: position 4,476,902 of record OZ020301.1, on the reverse strand, counting down.
ATCTTCGGGAAAAAAATTAGGCACTTTACAATAATGAGAAAAAAACGGTAGGTTAAGTAAATGATCGGGATTCATTCTTGGTAAAAATGAAGATCAATAAATACAGAATTTCAGATACCTATAATCTGACTTATTTCTGTGGGTTTTGTCAAAAATCACATGTTTTTTTTTCACCTAAATGTGTACGAAACGAATGTATTTGTAAGACATCCTTTAAATACAGAAAGTAAGTTTGTTTTTTAAGCGTAAGTTTTCTTCCAATACATCTTTCGGGATAATGAAATTATTACCTTCATAAGGTTATCAGTAAAATCGTTTAACCTTGTTTGAAACGCAAGAAATTAGGGACATGAAAAAAATAAAAATAAAACCGTAGTTTATCCAGAAAAGAATAACTTATTCTTTTCTGAAAAAAATTAAAAATAAACTACAAGTAGCATTTAAATTTACAGAAAAAAAAAACTAAAACAATAACCTAAAAACCTAAATTAGGGCCTTTCGGAAGGGTTCCCAACACGCAGGCAGCATTCCCTCGCTGTATGGCAATAGCCAGTCTTTGCGCGAGAAAGCTGCCGGCGCGAGGGTCTCCCGTTGCCTCCCTAATACTTGTTTCTTGTGACAGGTACATAAGCAGTAGGTGCACCATATTTTCCCTTTGTCAATAATCAGAAACTTCATTATTGTGTCATGTGTTTTGTTTACTTCATAGCGATCCTGTTGACTATAAATCTTAATGCACGCACTGTCTGCTATTATTTATTATTTATTTATTTAAACTTCATTGCACATGCAAAATGTATACAATTGGCGGACTTAATGCCTAAAGGCATTCTCTACCAGTCAAGCATAAGGCCAAACAGAAAGAAAAATGAGTAGGTGCTCAATATCAGAAAGAAACTACAGAAATACAAGGAAGATAACAAATAATTTCAAAAGAGGATAAATTAACATAAGCGCTGCTATGTTGTTTGTAACTTGTTTAACCAATTTCTATCTTACTTCTGTTAAGAGGGTTTATCCCGATAGTTGGCAACGTCACATATAGCTGTCAAATGTTTAGCTGTTTTTATTGATTTCTCAATATTGCTGAATTCAAAAGGAATATATCATTCTATGGTTGTATGACGCGTCTCGTTTTATATTTGTTGGTTAGGCATTCAAATAATAAGATTACATTACAATGCATGGAAAATGCGATGGAAAGTTTTCAAAAGATAGTACTTCCATAATCCTAAAAATTGCATGTACCTAGGATAATTGTTGCAATCCATGCTTAATGTTTTATTCAACCATAGAGCGATAATTCATATTTTCATTCAGTAATATTCAGAAATCAATGAAAACAACGAAATATTTGACAGCTATTTGCCACGTTGCCAACTTTGAGAGTAAGTAAACCCTCTTAAAAGAGAGTCACATAATATAATATACTATAGCGAGACTTCGCCCGCGTGGAATACGGTTATCGCGTTCCCGCGGGAACTATGCGTTTTTCCGGGATAAAAAGTAGCCTATGTCCTTTCCCGGGACCCCAACTATCTCCATGCCAAATTTCATCTCCATCGGTTCAGCGGTTGAAACGTGAAGAGGTAACAGACAGACAGACAGACAGACAGAGTTACTTTCGCATTTATAATATTAATATGGATTAGTATGGAAGTATGAATAGTATGGATTAGTATATTGAACTCGACAATGTGATCCTTATTCCAATATAACTAAGTTTCATATTTAATAAGAACTTGTGGAAAGTAGCCTTATTTTGATCCCCTAGTGGATAATCTAGGGCCTAGACTATCCACTAGGATTACTACCACCACCAAAACTGCCTATGTAAGTCCTACTGCTGGGCACAGGCCTCCTTTCATTACCTACAAGAGTATTTGGTTGAGCTATAGCTCCAGGCGGTCCCAGTGCGGATTGGGGACTTCGCACCACCACCACCACCAGAACGGCCTATTTACGGCCCACTGCTGGGCAGGTCTCCTCTCATCACGAGGACTTCACACACATCCTTAAATTACTTCGTAGTGCGTGCACGTTTCCTCTCGATATTTTTCGTTACCGAAAAGCTCAGTGGTAAATTGAAACTAAATTTCGCAAAAATATTTATGAGCGCAGGGTGGTTCTATCCTGAACCTCTGAGTTTACTCAAATTGCAAAATTCAATTTGAAATCACCACTAAGCTTTTCGGTAAAGGAAAACCTGCACGCATCTGTGAAATAATTCAAGGATGTGTGTGTATGGGGGGGGGGGGGGGGCTATAACCACTGATTTTTTAATAAGTACATACAGAATGGCCACGGAATCACCCGCCTGAATCTAGCCGGCGCCCAACTCGCCCTTACCGTCATTTGTTTCATCCGGAGATGGAGAGTGGATCGTTGGCCCGCGTAGTGGTACACACACATTTACTAGTGTACAGACGTCCTCGCCCGCACACAGACGTCCTCGCACGCAAACATTGACACTTCGTTCGAATTGTGTTCGAAATCGTGCTTCATATAGGCCGTGTCCGTTCTGTACTATACTATAACCTAAACCCTCTCGTGATGAGAGGAGGCCTGTGCCCAACAGTGGGACGTAAATAGGATGCTGTGGTGTATATTTCGCTGAGTTAATAAAGAGTGAAATAGATCATGTTATTTAAAAGTTACTAGAGATTTTCTACTATCTATAAGTCCCGCGCCTTCACATTTCAAAACGCTTTTTTTTTAATTATTATTTAAAAAGCACCACCAACACTCTCCACGCATAATTGATGGCTGTCTCAGCACGCACACATGTGTTGAGAGTGTTGGTGGTGCTTTTTAAATACATTGCAGCGTTTTGAAATGTGAAGGCGCGGGCCTTTAGATAGTAGAAGATCTCTAGCATTTTTCTAACGGTTTTTTCTTATTTTTTTATGGTTATAGGATTATTTTATACGTGAAGATGTAACAATAGGTTAGGTATACTTGTTTCAAGCAAACCGTTTTGGTCGGAATGACTTTATGGTCCATTCTATTTCAAATTATTTACAAAGTAAACACTACAACATTGTGTTTACGCTTTGAAGATATTTAGGTACTTATTTAAGTACCTAGTAGAGATCTTCTACTATCTAAAGTCCCGCGCCTTCACATTTCAAAACGCTTCAATGTATTTAAAAAGCGCCACCAACACTCTCAACACATGTGTGCGTGCTGAGACAGCCATCAACTATGCGTCAAGAGTGTTGGTGGTGCTTTTTAAATAAAAAAAAAACAAAATTGAAGCGTTTTGAAATGTGAAGGCGCGGGACTTTAGATAGTAGAAGATCTCTAACTTTGCGCGTCGAATTCGGTTAGGTACTTTAGCGGTCCCGCGGGAACCATGTGGTTTTTTTTCGGGATAAAAAGTAGTCTATGTCCTCTCCCGGGATTCAAACTATCTCCATACAAAGTTTGGAAGAATAAATCAGTCAGACGTTTATGAAAATGAAAAAATGAAAAATAATTTATTCGTTTTCTTATGTACTAAGTTTACATGTTCTGGTGTCCCTTTTTAAGTAAAATATATACCTGTGCTAAGGGGCACCGATCCTCCATTTGATGGCATCTATAATTAGTACGCACATTTCATGAAAGGTAAGTTTTTATTATAATTAAGGTAAGTAGTAATTTAGTAAATATTAGGTGACTGAATGTGGTATACAATTTTTATCTTTACTGTATGTACCCTAGAATTATAAAAGATGAGATGTTAGTAAAACATAACACAAAAGGGTTCTGGTACATGTCTGTATGAACCCGTGGAATTGTATGTGATGTGATGTTATGTGTGTGTGTGTGTGTGTGTGTGTGTGTGTGTGTGTGTGTGTGCGCGTGCGTGTGTGTGTGAATGTGTGTGAGTGTGCGTGTGTGTGCATGCGTGTGTGCCTGCGCTGATGGTAGGTTTATGTTTGATTAAATGCATTTGTATCTGCTTTTTTAATATGCATACTAATGCTTTGAGAGCGAAAGTAGAACAGTTTAAACAGACAGACTTAAAGACAGACTTTCGCATTTGTTAGTATACACTCAACAGCAGTTACCTATTTTATTTTGAGTTGGTTCATTTGATGATGGTTTTAAAATCTGTCTGAAACTATGAATTTGCAGTTATTTTTTGGAAAATTATATTCTGCTACCTATAGGATGTAACGTGTAACGTGTGTATGTAGTCTTCGAAAACCCGATATTAAAGAAAACTACACTGAACAGCAATGAAAAATGCTATACAAAGTGACCCTAATTCATTGCTGTTGACTGTATAGTCACCATTAAATCATTAAATTCCTTGGAACTATATGACAGATAAGTATTGATTTGTTTAAGAAGTAACGAAAAAATCCACACTAATAATATTATAAATGCGAAAGTAACTCTGTCTGTCTGCCTGTTACCTCACGATGCTTCAACCGTTAGACCAATTCGGATGAAATTTGGTATGGAGATAGTTGGAGTCCCGGGGCGTAATAGGCTATTTTTTTACTCCGAAAAAACGCATAGTTCCCGCGGGAACGCGATAACCGAGTTCCACACGGGCAGAGGCTAGTGATACCTATATAAAATTCAGTTGAAAATTGTAATCGTTTCGTGAAAAGGCCTAAATACACTTTAACCGATATTTTTATCATATCATATATTTTACTTTTCGATGATATGTTATCTAAAGAATGCACGTGACTTGGAAAAAATCGTGAATAAGTCTTATCTTGTAGGTATTACTTGAAAATGAGTTTTCCGAGAAAGGTCTGATTCTAGTTTCCAATAACACACTTAAATTTATCTATACACGGTGGGTCAGAAAATATGGCAAATAATGAACCCTCAGTATCGGCTATCGATTCTAAGTATATTGTATAGGTCTTTAATTTTTTTTGAGTTGGTAAAAAAATATATTTTGTATAGGATTCAGGCGTCGCTCACACAACCAATCCCATATACAATTTTTTTTTACCAACTCCAAAAAAATTAAAGACCTATACAATATACTTAGAATCGATAGCCGATACGGTGGGTTAATTATTTGCCATATTTTCTGACCCACCGTGTATACTATATACTATAATAAAAAGGCAGAACCCGGCGTGTCTGTACATAGAAAGAAAAGTTCAAAAAAAGGAACGGACTAAAGATGTATGGTAGACCACAAAACAGCGATTTTTAGAAATCTTTTCCGTCTGTCTGTTTGTTAGAGTTAACCTCCGAAACTACTGAACCGATTTGAATGCAGTTTTCAAGGGTAGATAGAGCATCATTTGGAGCAACATATAAGCTATGTTTCATTAAAATCGGCTCTCGGAAAGAAAAGTTATCGGAAATTTTATATTTCACGTACCTACCTACGAAGTCGCGGGCAGAAGCTAGTAACTAAATAAAAAAAGAATAGATTCCTCTGGTAAACAAAATGCTGGCCTCTATCTCGCACAGAGAATGAGTTTCCAACGAATGCAAAACCGTGGAAATCGGTTCGTGCGTTCTGGAGTTATAGCGTCAGGGAGGAAAACTCGACTTATTTTTATATAGTAGATAACTGCCTCTATGTATAATATCACCGGGTACGCAAATTCTAAACAACGCGGGACGAAGTCGCGGGCAAAAGGCTAGTTTTTCATATTTTTGTTATTTTATTTATTTTGTCAGAGTTAAATTAAAAGTGGACAACTTAAATGACTTACTTAAATAATTTTTTTTTTCTACCTTTGCTCAGGTGTAATTCGGTTGTCGTGTTCCCGTGGGAACTATGCGGTTTTTCCGGGATAAACATTTTAGCTTGCGAGGTGTCGTTAGATTCGTCTTTACCGTGGGAGTGACATTGGGTGTATCAAAATTGCAAAAAAACAAAATGGCTGACTTTTGGAGGCATTTTAAATGTTCCCAATTTATTTATTTTGTCAAAGTTTATCGAGTGGGGTATCAAAATGAAGGGTTGAATGAATGGATCACAAAAAAATATATATGTGAAATCAAAAGTTTATTTGCTGTCGGGTTTTATATTTTTTTCAAAAATCAAGTTATTACAAACTTTTCATATAGTAACCTTCTTACCTACCCAGTGTCACTCTCACAACCAAGACGAATCTAACGACACCTCACAAGCTAAAACACATCAAGCTGTTTAGGCTATAGAGCGTGCCAAGGAAATATACATAGACACATACACTAGTAAAACATAACATCCCCTTCTTGCGCAGTCGGGCAAAAATCTATTAAAAATCAGTTCAAGGTTCACATAACACCCGATCTTTTTTCAAAAAAGTTTGTTTATGTGGTACTTTATGTCTGAACATTCCTTCTTTCACGCATTTAACTACTGAATGGATTTCGTCGCGATGCCCATATTCACTGCGTCACTGCGTGTGTCAATCATTTGACCGTCATCCTTTTACCAAGAAGGAAAGAGAAAGTGTGAATCAGCTGTTTGGGTACGCTATACACGACCGGAAGTGAATTTTTAGTGTTACCGGTTTCTACATATACATATACAAAAGTTCCGTGCTAAATTTATTCAGTTCGACCTGCCCGCGACATCGCTTAGATCGGTTTTTCGTAATAAAAAGTACCGTATTATGCTGACTTCATTGATCAGTAAAGATTCACAATCAGCCGGAGAAAAATGGCCCCGTCAAAACGGGTGCCCGAACAGCTCGGGCACCCGTTTGGCCTTCGTTATAAAGAGGCGTTATTAGCATATTGGAACGTATTTTCTAATGTCAGTTTGCTCCATATATTTTGACATATTCTGTTAGGCACTGTTCGTCCATATGTTATTACTTATTATAGATCAATGATTGACTTGTGTTATAATCTAACCCAATACCAAATTTTGAGTGTATCAGAACAATAGTTCTCGAGTTTCAATCATGTATATCCGGTTTTACTTTTACAGCTACAGCTACAGTTTTTATTTTAATTTTGCTAGACTAATACGTTTGAAAAACACTACGCATGCGCCGGACATACTAGTTAACTCTAGTTTAAAATAAATTGATGCGCCTAACATGCGTGTTAGCGTTACATTGTACCTATGTAGAAAAAGATAGAAATAAGTTGGTATTGACTGGCAAAATGTTCTTACGGTCAGTTTTACAATATACCTACTTACCTACTACCTACTATTTCTCACGCTATATACTGTATCTGTAGAAGTATAAGAAAGCCCAACGTTCTCAAAAGTACTAGAACTAAATTGTCTTACACGTAAGTGTCATGTTCCTGCTTATGACATCGGACAAGTCCCGATCCGCACTGGCACAGAATATTTAATAGTAGGTACCTACTACATACAGAATGGCCACAGAATCACCCGCGTGAATCTAGCCGGCGCGCAACTCTCGCCCAACTCGCCCTTACCGTCATTTGTTTCATCCGGAGATGGAGAAGGAATCATTGGCCCGCGTAGTGGCTAACAATAGTACATTACACACCTAGGGCGGTCAAGTAAAGAAAGTCTCAGATCGCGGGTAATTGAAGCCCGAGCCGGAGGCGAGGGCTATAATCTAGCGGTCTGAGGATTTCTTTACGACCGCCCGTGGTTAGTATACGATTTTACGTCACCACCTGGCCGTGAAGAGGGATTTTTCGTAGCGCCCAAGGGCGGTAAATCCCGCTTTTCGGCCGGGTGTGACGTAAACATATTTATAAGTGTACAGACGTCCTCGCACGCAAACATTCATTCGAATTGTGTTCGAAATCGTGCTTTTATAGGCCGTGTCCGCAGTGCGGCACAGGGGCCCGCGTAGAGACTATAGCCCAAACCCTCTGGTAATGAGAGGAGGCCTGTATCCAGCAGTTGGACTTAAATAGGCTGATGTGGTGGTGGTGGTGGTGGAATTATTTGTAATTTTCGGCGACGAACCGGATAACATGATGCGGATCCAGCAAACGACCAAACAAATAGTAAATCTACTACAGAGCTATAGTGAAATCACCGACGGCGGCGCATATGCGCCCTAAGAAAACACAAAGTGGCAGAAAAAACTTCCTCGAACCGCCTTTTGTGCGATTTTCACTAGAATCCCACTTACCGCCGACACACACTGGCACTAAGTAATTTTCACACACAACTGTCAAGGGGAACTGTCAAAACTTTCAAACTTTTCTCAATATTGAACTGTAATGTAGGTACCTAAATGGATGATTTTTCAATCGTCAGGTGAAAAATATTCTTCGGATAGTCCATACAAAATTCGAATTACTTAATTCTGGAATAAATTCAAATTGTGTAGGTACTTAAATGCACCATTCGACGAATAAATTTTATCTGGCGATTGAAAATCCAGCCCTAAGAATATAAGTTACGTTAGTAATTTGCAAAATTAGGTAACGTTTGTAAACCATAACATAATAGTTGCGTAATATTATCTTTAGCTAAGAAATTCGAGGAATCCTGTTTTTAATACATATTATGAACGTGAAAGTTTCTTGTTTGTTGCTCTCGTCGCTCTAACTATCGAACGGAACTTGAGGACGTTTAGCATGAATACAGATAAGATTGTATTAATAATTAATATTTGTGACAGAATAGACGTCTATGTAATGAATATGTTATGCAATGAAGATTTATGATTTATAGAACATAATTATATAATAAGTTATTTTTTAAATCCGGTATACACATCTAGTTGACACAAATTTTTGTTATTAGTATATAAATATCAAGTTTCACCAACTATATGAGAGCATTCGACGTAGAGAAACCCAAACTCTCAATATTAGTGACACGGGATTTCACTCTCACAATGCTCATCGGGAAAGCGAACGTCTCACTTTTAAGAACTGGGTCGGGACTTCACTATGTAAATTCCGAACTTTTGGTATAAGTAATATCACTTACCAGTCACTGGCTTTCGAATACCAGCTTATGCTCAAAAGGGTGTCTCACATCCCTAAGGGCTGCAGAATCACTCCAAAAATCACTAGTTTCTTATCCACGTCAGTCATCTACGAATCAGATCTAAGAATTGCGACAAATCAACAGTTATTTTCAAAGTTCTGAAGGTTTAAGCACTAAGTTAAGTAACACTATACTACGTGCGAGTAGTTATTTTTTTTACGGTCGCGTATTTTTACCAAGCAATTCATCGATAAACCGTTATTAGAACACCGTTACGCGCACCCGTGGCGGCGGCAGAGAGCGCACTGAACTTGGAGAACTGTTCAATGCAGTAATATTCAGAAGGGCCACTTCGACGACAGTTGTTTCACTTTTATCATACAACAGAAAACATGCAGGGAGGTATATTTTTATAGAAGGTTGAGAAACAATAGAAATAATAGCATAGGACGTTATCACATCGTATTGGAATTCTTTAATGCTGTTATTAAATATGATGATGAACAATGAATAAATAAAAATCAGTAAACAATATCTAGGGGCATCAGTAGAGCGAATTAAACCTGAAGATGTAACAGACAGACAGAGTAACTTTCGCATTTATAATATTTGTAAGTAAAAGTATATGGATGACGATAAGTTTTTCCCGACATCCGAATTTGAATAAATAAATATTTTGGGACATTTTACACATATTGACCTATTTAACGATATGGTTTTTTTTCGCTGCATGTTCCTCCCTACAGAAACGATTTTTAACCAATTTTCAAAAACGCAAATAATTGACAAAAATAAATAGGTGTGTTCAAACATTGCTTCTCAAAACTACTTGAGATTTTTTTGATAGAACTTTATCCCGTGATTTCGCTTGCTGTAATTATTTTTGAGTATTAATTATGAACAATATTTAGGCATCTTTCGCAGTTGCTCGCTGATCAAGTAGGTTTTCTGACAATGTTTTCCTTCATTGCCTCTCAGTTAACTATAACCTCTAACATCAAAATCAAAATATTTATTCAGCAAATATGCTACATCCGGGCACTTTTACGCGTCACTTTTAAATGAATTTAACAGACATGAATTTACCAGCGCTTCCTAGATCCATTGTTTGAGAAGAAGCGCCGCAAAAACTCAGCAGAAGGCCTTTTTTTCAAAAATTACAAATACAGAATTCACATTACATTTGCATTAATATGTATAAAATTACATATATAGGTACATACTACAATTACATTAAGGGATGTGTAGTCCCTAACTTAAAGTTACCTACCTAAATATTTATAATGACTTGATCGTGGACAATTCCATTAATATGACTTATATTTTTATAGCAATCACGCGTAAAATTCGTGTCCCTATGTTATATTATTATATGTTACATATACATGCAAATGTAACTCTGTCTGTATGTCTCTCTGTCTGTTTGTCAGTCCGTTACCTCTTCACGCTTAAGCCACTGAACCGATTTAGATGAAATTCGGTATAGAGATGGTTGGAGACCCGGGGAAGGACTTAGGCTACTTCTTATCCCAATGGGGGCTATCGCGTGTGAATTTTCCACTAGAGGCGCTAGTGTCGCGTGAGGTCCAGTAACATTCACTTTTCACTGGTTTTGGCGGGCTTCGTGATATAAATTATTAATTTCTTTTATTTACCTGTTGAAAAGTGATCTCCTTCGTGAAATTATCGCAAATATGGATTATTCGGCGATGAATGTGAACGCTTTGAAACAAAAATAAAAATTCCGAACAAAACGGAACTGCACAACAATGCGACATAGCTACTCGATATGATGATAGTTATTTATAATTAATAAACTTAATGACATTCAAGATTTAAAACTTGTTACAAGAGTTAAAAGTTTCGGCGCCGATCTTATAGAGTCGCCTTTGACAGCTATACCTCTGGACCTTAGTCAACAGTGGCGCCAACTGGTGAGCAAAGAAACGATAGTCCCCATTAGACATGCATGAAGTCTAGGCCAGAAGCTTAGGTACTAGTTAGTGAAGTGAAATAAAAAGGTTCCATTGTTAAAGGTAATCTTTAGTGTTAATCACATAAAAAACTTTCACCGCACAAGTCAGGTTTGGAATTGGATAATAATGTTATTACAGTATCGTCATGTTCCGATCACGATTTGATATTTCAAAGAAGTGTTACCCACTATATTATTTGAGTAAATTAAGTTTATCTACACTCATATCATAAACCCTCTATTATGCGTTCAAAAACCGCAAATTATGACCAGCATTAAGATAAACTGTTTAGTTACAACAGATTTATTATCTGTAAAAGGTTCTAATAGCCGAATTCGACGGTCTAATAGCATTCAAATTTCGAACAGCAATGCCCGCCTATAATTCATCAGTCTGACAGAAGGAAAGTATGTTCCAAATTCAAATGTCGGCTCTATTTAGTCTATGCTTTTCTGAAAATCGAATGTGAGACACTGACGTATTCGAATTGCCGCCATTGTGGACAGATTTTGAAGCATCTTAGAGGATTTATAAAATTAGTGTAGATAAAGTTGTGTATGCAACTGTACATATATGTACAGTTGCATACACACCCTAATCTATCTATCTATCAACACTAATTTTATAAATCCTCTAAGATACTTCAAAATCTGTAGTGTTTTAAGGCCTAATGGCCTTAAAATTCTCGTGCGATATTATTATGAAACTCGCCTCACGGCTCGTTTCATAAAACCCCACTCGTGTATTAATAGTACATTACAGACCTAGGGTGGTGAATTCGTAAATGTCCCAGATCGCAGGTTTCTGTGGCCCGAACCTAAGGTGAGGGCCATAAATATGCGATCTGGGGCTTTACGAATTACCGCCCGTGGTTTGTCAAAAGTTTTACGTCTTGCCTTGGTCAAGAAGTGAGATTTTCTCCCCGCGTAGCGGGCAGAAAATCCCACTTTACGGCCAAGGGTGATGTAAAGACCTTTATTATGTAGCAGTTACATAAACTACTAATATGAAATTAGTGACATACCTCCTTATATACCCTTTCTAATAAAATCGGGTATGAAAGTCACCTCAGAGCGCATCTCAGAGCTGAGGAGCGTAACTCTGCCAACATCTGCCCAGATATGAGACCTATAGCTTACCAAATTTTACCAAATTTCATCGAAATCTTTAGAGCCGTTTTCGAGAACGTGATTACAAATATATTTCACAAATATTGCTCGTTTAATAGTAACTACAGGATTATTTGGAATAACCATGGAATTCTTATGGGTTTTACTACTACTACAACAACAACCTATTTGCGTCCCACTGCTGGACATAGGCCTCCTCCCATCACGAGAGGGTTTGTACTATTGTCCCCACGCGGGCCCAGTGCGGATTGGGGACTTCACACACATCTTTGAATTACTTCGCAGAGGCGTGCGAGTTTCCTCACGATGTTTTCCTTCACCGAAAAGCTCAGTGGTAAATTAAAATTGAATTTCGCACATAAGTAAACTTAGAGGTGCGAGCCGGAATCGAACCCCCGACCCTCTGCATGAGAGGCGGTAGTTCGAACCACTAGGCCACCACGACTTTTTCTGTAATCTATACCTAGGTGTAAACTATCTTCGGTAATTCTATTTTACTTTTAAGCCCAGTATTTTCGAAGATCAGGGGCTGAACATTTTACGCCTATTTTCTTAAATAACTTGAAACCTATTTATCATAAGCACGCGTCTTTATATAAATTTAATTAGTATCTTGTTATAGGGTGATAAGATATCACATTTGGTGATATGATATAATAAATCATAGGGTGCGGCGGCGAGGGAATTACCTAACCCTACACCATAGTATGTTTAAAATTCAAAAGCCTGGCACAAAAAGTGTGGTCACAGAGGTAGTTCCAGTTATTAGCTACTGCTTCCAATACGCTGCGCGCAAAGGACCCAGAGGTCAATGTTCTTTTGACATACTTATTAGAGTAGAGAGCCGGCCGCCGAACAAATTCCAAAGGAACTGCGATAGACGGTTTTGAAAATATTTTAAGTAAGTAAGTAATCCTACTAATATTATAATTTCTTATGATTCATAAGATTTCGGTGACCATGATCCCCAGTGACCGCTTACCGTCAGGTGGTCTGTGTGATAGTTTGCCTACCAATTACATGAAAAAAAAAACGCAAAAAAAAAAAACATCTCTGTAATTATCATATATCAAATCAAATTATTTATTCAGCAAGTACGCCACAGCTGGGCACTTTTACACTTTTATAGATTCGGATTTCCTTTAACTGTCTCGTTTAAAAAACAATATGTAATACCTTTCGTTCTTACAAGACTATAGACTAACGGATTCAGATGGACGGTCTATCTATCAAAGTATAGTCTATATATAGTCTGTCTATTCTATCTATACTATAATAAATCACTTTTAGAAAATGCTTCCGGTGTTGACTTGGCGCGAGTTAGGGCGGTTCTCAAGCCGGAGTCGGGAGCATGGCTTCAGGCACTGCCTTCCCCTCACTTGGGGACTCTTTCGGACAGCGACTCCGAGGGTCGCGGTGTCCTTACGATTAGGGTGTAAGGTGTGTGAGTCGCACCTCTGTACAGTCTTCGTGGAACGTGTTTGTGGAACGATGGTGGAAGAGAATGGTCACCATGGTCTGAGTTGTCAGCGTTGTGCCTGTCGATTTTCGCGCCATCATTTCATAAATTATATAATTCGAAGGGCACTAGTGGCTGCTGCTGACGTCCCCTGTGTTTTGGAACCCCCGGGATTATGTCGTACTGACGGTAAGAAACCGGATGGTCTGACGTTGGTTCCATGGCAGAAAGGGCGATGCCTTTAATGGGATGTGAACTGCGTAAGTACGTATGCTCCATCCCATTTAAGCCAGTCTATCAAATCAGCTGCTTCTGCTGCTGAGAATGCGGCCAGACAGAAGCATGCAATGTACAGTGCTCTGGAACCAGCGTCCGACTTTGTTGCTGTGGAAACTGGTGGTCCCTGGGGGGCCGAGGCAAAGGACTTTGTTTGGAAATCAGGTCGTCGGATAAAGGAGGCGATCTGCGTTCTGGTTCTAACCTGGTTCGGCAGATATCCCTGACAATACAGAGGGGGAATGCAGCCAGTATTATGGGTATCTTTGATTAGAATAGGGCGAGTTAATTGTAGCGGTGGCAAGGTTAATTTTTAATAGTTGTTAGTGATTTTGTATTGTTATCATTAAGCATTTTTAGTATTCATTTCGAGGCATTGTATCACCTCTATCTTTGACGAAGCTTTATGTGGATTTTGATGATGTTTTGTTTTATTAATAAGGTAATTTTGTGACTTCAATAAAGATAATAAAAAAAATCTGTCTCTTTCTTTCTGTCTGTCTGTTAGTTAGAGTTAATCACCGGAACTACTGAACCGATTTGAATGCAGTTTTCAAGGGTATATAGAGCATCATTCGGAGCAACATATAAGCTATTGTTTGATTAAAATCGGACGTCGTAAAGACGTTATCGGCAATTTTATATTCCACGCAAACGAACTCGCGGGGCATAACTAGTCCTATCATAATATTCATAATCATATAACAATCGACTTAGATACAAAGAAAATAATAAGTAATAAAATCTAACAATTCATGCTAGTGCTGTGTTATTCCAAAACATCTCGCGAATGAATAATATTATGTCGAAGTTTAAACCATTGCAGATCGATGTTTTCATTCTATGACTATGAGACACTCGAATATTGAATACATATAATATGACATACGTAGTTATATTACATAGATACTAGCGTCTGCCTGCGACGTCGTCCGCATGGAGTACGGTAGCGTTCACGCGGGAACGCGTGCGTTTTTCCGGGATAAATAGTAGTCTAATATGTCCCTTCCCGGGACTTCAAGTATCTGCGTACCAAATTTCTTCAAAATCGGTTTAGCGGTTGTAGAATGATTTTTTTATCGTCAATGGTTATAGGCAGACGAGCGCTCAGCCGTTAGTTACAGAAATCCTATGATCTCCCATTAAGAAACCTGATCTCAAATACGTTGCCTACTCTGAGGTCTAAGATGGAATGCCTCTGTGCCAGAAATTTCACCGGCTGCCTTAAGGCCGTTCATAGACCCAGCTCAGCCGCACTGTCACTCGTGGGACGAGTGAAAGAGAAATTGTTACTTTGGAATTAAATTGTATCGACTTGTATCGAAAGCTGTCAATGTAAGGATGATATAATCAAATATAACATATGTTTTTAACTTTTAACATTTCTTAGAAAAGTATCATCTTAAATGAGCAATTTGACGATGCTGGGTCAGGGAAGGGCCTTAACCCCCTACTTTAATTTCACCGGCTGCCTTAACCCCCTACCGGAACACAACAGTGCGAGCACTGCTATTTGGCGGCAGGATAGCGGGTAAGACGGTTGTACCGCCCCGGACGGCCCTAGCACCAGGCCATAGGGCGGACACGGCCTATAAAAGCACGATTTCAAATGAAGTGTCAATGTGCGTGCGAGGACGTTTGTACACTTGTAAATGTGTGTGTACCAGTACGCGGACCAACGATTCACTCTCAATCTCCGGATGAAACAAATGACGGTGAGGGCGAGTTGGGCGCGAGTTGCGCGCCGGCTGGATTCAGGCGGGTGATTCCGTGGCCATTCTGTATGTAATACTATTAAATATTCTATGACCAGGCCCTACCACTAGCAACAGAGGTAACAAACAGACAGAGTTTATAATATTAGTATCGATACTAATCGATAGCTTCAGCCCGCGACGTCGTCCACGTGGTAAGAGCGTTCCCGCAAGAACTTTGCGTTTTTCCGGGATAAAGAGTCTATGCTTTTCCCCCGGGATCCAAACTAAGTATCTGCGTACCAAATTTACAGGTCCAGACAGAGCTACTTTCGCATTCATAATATTAACAGGAAGTGACCGCAGTGACCACTTACCATCAGGTGGGCAGTGCGCTCGTTTGCCTACCATTGGTATAAAAAAACCGGCCAAGTGCGTGTCGGGCCACGCGCAAATTATAGGGTTCCGAAGTTGAGGATGCCCACAGTACCTTTCTAAGACTTATTAGCATCTAGCTAGCCTGTGATATGACATGCCCGCCCGACGCCCCTGCCGCTCGAGAAAAATCATCATTATAAGTTGGTCGACTATTACTCGTAAGTTTGTACAGCCTAGTTAGCTCTGATAGTTTTCCTTTCAACTACGTTATATATGCCACAACCGTGATTTTTTTCAGCCATCCAAATACCGCCATTTAGCTGGCAGGGGGGGGGGGGACACGTGACTCTAACAAAAAATAGCACTTTAAAGCTTAATATTTCACAAACGCATCACTTAAACAAAAAATGATTTTAACAAACCCACAATATTTTTTTAAGACCTATTCAACGATATGCCGCACCATGGGGTACGCAAGAAAAAAATATTACATCCCCACTTTACGAGTAGGGGAGGTACCCTATAAAAAAATATATTTCAAAATTTTATTGTACCACTTTGTCAGCGTAACTAATATGCATATTCTTGCCAAATTACAGCTCTCTAGACCTAAGCATCTCCGAGCAATAGTGCGGACAGACGGACGGACGGACGGACGGACGGACGGACGGACATGGCGAAACTATAAGGGTTCCTTGTGGACTTCGGAACCCTAAAAATGTGTAGAAGCATGAGTTTTAAGTTTTTTAAGCACATCAAAAATTGGTGGGGTCAACATCCAAGAGGAGTTCTGAGGATTCCGTGGTCAAATGGCAAAAAACGGAACCCTTATAATTGACAGTGTCAGTCTGTCTGTTCGTTCGTCCTTCCGCCCGTATGTCACAGCCATTTTAACACGCTTTTATTAGTACTACCTGTATGTATGACTATGTAATGTAATGGAATCTTGCAAGTTAAATTTGACCCACTTTCCGATTTCCGATTGAGCTGAAATTTTGCACGAATATGTAAATCGCGTGACAATGCAATATTATGATGCCGTGGAGCTGATCTGATGATGAAGCTGGAAGGTGGCCATAGGAACTCCGTAATAAAACTACATAAACCCATCGAATTTGGGCTCGTTTGATTCGTCTTGAAGGGTAGATGAAGGATTTACAAAGAAAAGTACAGTCAACAATATAAGCGTGTGCCAAAAATCTTATTTCTAAGAGACTTTGGGTACCTTCTGTATGGTGGAAATTTGGCAGGTAGATAGAGGTTTAATGAACCGCTACGAATTGATGCAGTATTTAAATACCAAGGGTCTTTGAACTACGAAGTGAAAAAAAATTAAGACATTTCAAAATACAGAATTTAAAAAAAAACACTCCATACTAAGTAGAATTGGTTTGAACAATATCGGTATAGCGATCGCGTAGTTTCTGAGATTTAGGATAATTTTGGAATAATTTCGGTACATGGTCACCCACCGAAGTTATTCGAGGACTTTCTTATCTACACGCACGGTAGTGTGAATGGCCAAGTTCTGATATGCCGCTCGCTGTGTGTATCTGCTACTACTACTGCAGCCTATTTGCGTCCCTCTGCTGGGCACAGGCCTCCTCTTGTCACGAGAGGGTTTGGGTTATAGTCCCCACGCGGGCCCAGTGCGGATCGGGAACTTCACACACATCTTTAAATTACCTCTCAGATGCGTGCAGGTTTCCTCACGATTTTTTTCTTCACCGAAAAGCTCAGTGGTAAATTCAAATTGAATTTCGCACATAAGTAAACTTAGAGAGGCAAATTTCATCTCAATCGGTCCAGCGGTTGAAGCTTTTATATTTGGGGCTATATTCGAAGTCTTAAAATAAGGATCTCCCTCCCTATAGGATCGCTCACGCGTCAAGTTGAACTTTACATCTGGTTGCTTAAAGTTGAAGCGACGCGTGAGCGATCCTATAGGGAACAGGGAGCTCCTTACTTTAAGACTTCGATTATATCTGTTAGTCTAAACGTAAATAAATAAATAAATTATGGCAATAAACCCATACGAAAGGCCTCCTACCCAATGTAGCGACGACTTATAATATTGAAGGTCGCGGGAATCCGGTGGAAGCGAGTAGCACAGGACCGGTCTGAGTGGCAAGCCTTGGGGGAGCAGTGGACGTCTATCGGCTGAAATGATGATGATGACGAAAAGTCCCTATATCTACACTCATATCATAAATCCTCTATGATGCGTTAAAAAATCGGTAGTAATGAATGCCGTTATGACAGCGAGTTCTGTCAAAGCCAATTTCCTGAGGTCATACAGTAAAATTCATTTTACAAAATCGGAATAGATGCTGTAATGACGTTAAAATTTCGAAGATCTTCGAACAGCAATGGCCGCCTATTGTTCAGTCAGACAGAGCGAAAGTTTGTCCCAAATTCAAATGTCGGCTCTATTTAGTCTATGCTTTTTGAAAATCGAATGTGAGACACTGACGTGTTCGAATTGCCGCCATTGTGGACCGATTTTTAAGCATCTTAGAATATTTATATAAAATGAATGTAGATAAAGTTGTATATGCAACTGTACATAATTAGGCCTTTATTATGTAGCAGTTACATTAAACTACTATTACATCACCCTTGACCATAAAGTGGGATTTTCTGCCCGCTACGCGAAGAGAAAATCTCACTTCTTGGCCAAGGCAAGACGTAAAACTTTTGACAAACCACGGGCGGTAATTCGTAAAGCCGCAGATCGCATATTTAAAGCCCTCACCTTCGGTTCGGGCCACAGAAACCTCCGATCTGGGACATTTACGAATTCACCACCTAGGTCTGTACTGTTACGTCCATTTACAGCAAATACCTAGTGGATTTAAAAATGAAATGATTTAAATCGCAAATGCCACATAAAGGAAAAGTGATATACCAACTAACGTATGAATATGAATATTATTAAATAATCGTGGAATTCTGAGGCAACAGAAGGACCATAGTAGATTGTATGACTAGGGAGCAAAATGGTATATTTTACCGCGGGTGACGGATTGAATCCAGAGCGACGCGAAAGATTCCAGAATAGAATCCCGAGCGTAAGCGAGGGATTCTAGCGTGGAATCTTGAGCTAGCGAAGGATTCAAGCTTTGTCACCCAAGGCATAAATAAGTTTGCTACCGTGTTGTACACTCTGCTTTTCACCCCTCCTATGAGAAAATCATTAGATCATTCGTTCATCATTGTCATTAAATGAAGTAAAACAAAAAAATAATACATTTAGAAACAAACAAGGTTAAAAAGAACGTGTGTTTCGCGTTCCTATCATAAATTCATAGGCAGAAGGCGAAAATGGCTTCCATATTGAAGAATCTCTAACTACTTCATTGTATTTATATTCTGTCATGCTCGCATGCGTTGCGTTCATAATAATAGGTAAATTTTAACAAATGTGAAAAAAATACATTTTATTACAATTTCGCTCATGTATCAAACAATGTTTTTTAATACATTTGCGATAAAATGAAAAAAGGGCAGTGCAATTCATATTACGTACTTACATAATATTCCTTTGGAATTCTCAGAGGTGTTGATCCCAATACATTGCATCACCTAAATCACTTTTTGATTTCATTCATTCTCTACGAAATAATTCATAGCACTTCATAAAGTACGTTTTATTTTGGAAATTAAGTGTAAAATAATACGGCAAGGAAATGAGCGCTCACGAAATTCGCGGGTTCGACTTTTTTTTTAATTCGATCACACGACGAGTTTGCGAGGAATGCTACGGCATTGGCCTGCACCATTCAGCCAAATTAAAAATAAAAGATAATAGAAAACCATTTATCAAAAGTAAGTATATATTTATGAATTTATGGATTTATAATATGTGCATTAAAGTATTTATGTAAAACGCCGATGTATAAAATTCTAAATACGAAAAAGATACGACTTTTGAATACAACTTTTTACAGTCTCCGAAGCTCCGTGAACGCACTGCTAAAACGTATTTTGCTCCTTGTTAGCGGGGCAGAAATGAAAAAAATTAAAAAAAAAGCGAAGAGGGAGCAAAATCGCATTTTGCTCCCTCTAAACGGGCAACAAAACACTTCTTTTCGAATAGGAGGGGTGAAAAAGTCCTTTGTAAATATAGAATTTAAATTATACAGCCAACAAAAATGACGGAAAAGGAAGATTCACTTCTGTAATTTTTTTTAAATACAATAGCTCAAAAAGTAAATATTTCCATACCTGTTCGAACGGTTTTTTAGGACACCTAGTGAGCGTGCGTAAAAGTTTTTGCGCACTAGTGCGAAAAGTTTTTTGAGCATCACCTGTTAGTTTTTTACTTTATTACCTAATTTTTTTTCGCAAATGTATTAAAAATGTCATGTGCGAATTTGTCGTTTTCACTCATCCCTACTGTTAACGCTCGCTTTCGCTCGCGCCGACATAATTAGGGACTCATGACAAAAGACAAACTTTTCACACTTGCATCAAAATGTACTATTCTGGTTTAGTTAGGCATTAGGTATTTGCATATTTTAATTAATGACTGCAAAATACTGCATTTTAATAATGACGAAAATTTTAATAAAAAGCAACTGAGCTTATTGTCATAATCCTACACTACAGTATTAAAAGTAAGTGAGGTAAGTAGGTACCTACATAAGTCTAAATCCCTTCTTGCAAAAGCTCTCTAAAGTATTTCAAGTCTTCACTGCGCATGTCTACCGCCCATTCAAGAAAGTCCCCAGAGCAGGACGACGTCCCGCGAGAAAAAGGGACAGCGAACGACCCCAAAAAATCAGGGAAAGCCGCTAGATGATTACATGATCCCCAAAAAAGTCGCCAATCATTTCACTATGTCACAAAACTTTTCAATTTCAAAAATGGAATCTATGCAGAGCGTTTAATTTTTTAAATTCTATAATCCGATCACAGTTTAGTTTTCTTTTTTTATTACAATCAGCCAGTGTCACCTCGCCAGCCAGTTCAGCCAATTATCTCATCACAATACATGACGCTGGCTGGATCAAGCAATAATGCTAACGCGTTTACTCACTATTAGGTCATCCATAACCGTACCGAACTGGAAAAATGCTCTTACACCTAATAGATAGGTAATTCAGTACTTACCAGCTAGGTAGTTTCTATAGAAGGCGGTAACGGCACTGTAACACTGTTAAAACTGAACACTTAGGAATTACAAATGAACACTTCCAATTTCCGAACGCGTTGGAGGTTAGAATCGGGGCGCGCTATTTTGAAAGCTGCCTGTATTGTTGCTGGTTTATTTTTAACTTTGGAGCGTTGCGCGTTCGTTTGAATGCAAGAAGGTTGGTTAGAACAAGAGTTGTGGAAAATAATCAATGGGGTAACGCTCGGTGGATCGCCATCTTGTCTAGAGCGGGCTAGGGGTCCGCGCATGCGCGCCGTCCGCCCAAAACGCTGGCGTGACCCAGTCTCCGGTTGTCATGTAAAAAAGCATTTCATTACACGCAGTTCTCTTTATTGAGCGTGTTTTAATTATATTCTTGACTAGCTTCTGCCTGAACTATGCGTTTTTCGGGACGCCTATGTCCGTTCTCGGTACTCCAACTATCTCCATGCCAAGTTTCATCCAAATCGGTCCAACGGTTTGAGCGTGAACAAGTTAACAGACAGACAGAGTTACTTTCGCATTTATAATATTAGTATAGATTAGCACCATAGAAAAAGCAAGGTGAATCTAGAATGACAACCTTCATACAAGTCAGCGTACACCCGAGATAAGTGTTAAATGCGATAATAGAGGTCGCTGCCTAGGTAGCCTGTAAGAAAATTTTAACTCCATGAGCAACATCTAGATGGCGCTGTACAGGCGAAGTATGAAAAGTTGAAGCGGCCCATAGATATCCTACTTCTAAATATATAAAACTCAAAGGTGACTGACTGACTGACATAGTGATCTATCAACGCACAGCCCAAACCACTGGACGGATCGGGCTGAAATTTGGCATGCAGGTAAATGTTATAACGTAGGCATACGCTAAAAAAGCATTTTGCGAAATTCCCACGGGAACGGGAAAAAACGGGATTTTACATTTAATATTTCTGCGCACACGAAGTTGCGGGGAAGAGCTAGTATTATAAAAGCGAAAGTTTATAAGTATGGATGGATGTTTGTTACTCTCTCACGTAAAAACTACGTTATGGATTTTAATGAAACTTTACAATAATATAGCTTATATGTACATCAGAGCACACACATAGGCTACAATTTATAAAGATATTGTGTATATAAGCTACTCGAAATACTAATCCTGCGCAGACGAAGTCGCGGGCACCAGCTAGTTAATGAATAATACAGAGCTTTGTCGACCATTATGTATACCTGGGACAAACAGTCCAGTTAGGTAGGTAAGGTAACCAACTTCGAGAAAGAGGTCAATCGTCGAATCCGACTCGGTTGGGCAGCGTTCGGGAAGCTTCGCAGTGTCTTTTCGTCCAAATTACCGCAGTGTCTCAAGTCGAAAGTCTTCGACCAGTGTGTGTTGCCAGTGATGACTTATGGTTCCAAGACGTGGGCACGCTTACGATGGGCCTCATTAGAAGGCTCCAAATCACTCAGAGGGCAATGGAGAGGGCTATGCTCGGGGTTTCTCTGCGTGATAGAATCAGAAATGAGGATATCCGCAGTAGAACTAGGGTCACCGACATAGCCCGAAGAATTGCGAGCCTTAAGTGGCAGTGGGCGGGGCACATTGCTCGCAGGACTGATGGCCGATGGGGCCGGAAAGTTCTCGAGTGGCGCCCGCGAACCGGGAGACGAGCTGTCGGTAGGCTTCCAACAAGATGGAGCGACAATTCGGCCTCGTGAAAGTCGCGGGAAACCGGTGGAAGCAAGTAGCACAGGACCGGTCTGAGTGGCGAGCCTTGGGGGAGGCCTATGTCCAGCAGTGGACGTCTTTTGGCTGAAATGATGATGATAATGATGATGACAGAGCTTTGCCGATGTACGCCGCAATGTAAGGAGTTTGTCACTCTATATAAGTTAGGTACTACTACTACTACTACAGCCTATTTGCGTCCCACTGCTGGGCACAGGCCTCCTCTCATTACTAGAGAGTTTGGGCTGTATTCCCCATGCGGGCACAGTGCGGATTGGAGACTTCACACACGTCCTTAAATTACTAATTTCGCACATAAGTACGAGCCGGAATCGAACCCCCGACCCTCAGCATGAGGGGCGGTTTTCAATACTTCTACTACTATAACTGTCTATAATAATATGTATAGTATCATCGGGTACGCAAATTCCAAGTCTACGCGGGACGAAGTCGCGGGCAAACGGATAGTAGCAAATAAAGGCAAAAAATATCGATAGAATCATATCGGCCGCATGCGGCTGCAATCGATCGGTCCTTCCAACTCGACAAATCGGGATAATTTCATCCCAATCGGTCCAGCGGTTGAAGCGTGAAGATATAACAGACAGACAAACAAGCAGAGTTACTTTCGCATTTATAATATTACTTCATATTAACCGGACGACCGGATTGGTCCAGTTGGTAGTGACCCTGCCTTCTGTTCCGATGGTCGCGGGTTCGAGTCCCGCTCGGGGCAAACTTTGTGCGATGAACACGAATGTTTGTACTCGAGTCATGGATGTTTAGTATTTATATATGTCTGTATTTCTCTATATAAGTATTTATATCGTTGTCTAGCACCCATAATACAAGCGTCGCTTAGTTTGGGGCTAGGTCAATATGTGTGATACTTATGTCCCAACCAAAGTTATTAGGATATTATATATATTATTATATGGATAGTCACTGTCACATCCATCATAGTTATCGTAACTCATAAGGTAAAATTATATATTAAAAATATGTTTTTCCCGCCTCGATGACACATGACATGAATAATAGGGAACACATACAATTAATTCAGTTTGGTTCTACAGGTCATGATGTGACCAACTCGTATAATATTGTTAATTTTTAATTGTTTTTAGTGAAAATGAAAATTATATCGGTTCTAATGCTGTGCGCGTTGAGTGTTGCTAATGGAGGTAAATATTAAAACCCACCACAAAACATTTTCACGCCATTGACGAGTGTCTCGTGTACTAACTAGCTTATTGTACTGTAAAAAAGCTATAAGATCTCATGGAGAGACAAGCTGTGTTGTTCGAAAAGTCAAAATGTGGGACCTGGGGCTATATTCGAAGTCTTACTTAAATAGCGACAGGGAGATTCCCTATAGCAACTGAACTTTAAAGTTCGCCGTGACGCGTGAACGATGCTATAGGGAATCTCCCTGACCCTATTTAAGACTTCGAATAAAGCCCCTGGCAGTTTAAGAGGCCTAAGGGCATAAGGCATTTAACATTTATTTATTTAAGGTCCCGGGAAAGGACATAGGCTACTATTTATCCCGGAAAAGCGCATAGTTCCCACGGGAACGCGATAACCGAATTCCACTCGGGCGAAGTCGCGGGCAAAAGTTAGTAGTAGAATAAAATAAAAAAAGAGTGGCAGAGCGGCTCGCCATCTAGCTTCAAGTAGCGGTAGCAACTGCTAAACGGTCGGGTGATCGGGGTTCAGCCACTGGACGCTAGATGTCGCTCTAGTGCTAACCCGCGTTCCGGCGAACGCACTGTAATATAGACTCTACTTCTCTTTTTATTTTATTCCTCTATGCCTCTGCATTCGTTTAACATCTGCCATGCTATTCTGTCAGTGTATTATTTGGAATATGGAGGGTGGGTAAAGGAGCGCAATCTTTATACTTCCGTATGTAGACACCAAATGGCATCGCCACAAGTGTCAAGCCACTTAGGCGGATAGTCTGCAGTAGCCTTCAGATGGCGCTGCTGAGGCGAAAACGCAGCGAAAACCGTTGTGAGGAGAGTGTGTGTGTGTTTTGTTTTGTTGCTTATCAAATCCACTGGACACGTTTTCAACTGTTTCGCCATATAAGATTGCGCTCCTTACCAAGACACATTCTACACTCCATAATTTGATTTAACATTCTTACCGTTGCGTCACTATACATATTTGAAAATATCATGTATGCTCGTAAGAACTTGCACGACTTTAAGCATAACAGTGATGTTCACAATTTTAATACTAGGAATAAGGATACACTTTTTGTTACTGGTTACCGTCTTCGTAAAGTGAGCTCTTCGTTTGTTGGGAACTGTATACGATTTTATAACAAATTGCCTTCTGATGTTGCTAATATGCCATTTAAAAAGTTCAAGTCGTTCATTAAGTGCCGCCTTTTAAAGAAGGCATATTATTCGGTGAATGACTTTTTAGATGATAAGAATCCTTTTAAGCCAACTGTTTAGGTTATTATTATTGACTAGTAACATGATATGTGTCTCGCTGGGCAAATATTAACTCTTTTTTTTTCTTTCACTACCTGATTTGTCCAGCAGCTGGAGCATGTCATGCTCGCTTTAAGGTCCTTGCTTACAGCGGCGTCGTTGATCGGGTCGCCACCTTCCCTAAGAAATGGTTGAGGGAGGCGATGGCTGAGATACGCGTCACGCTCGTGAACGGGTGCTGTCTGTGGGGTCCGGTCTGTTCATGCTTGCAAGGACTTTTAGAAATAATCATTAGCTTTAAATATATGACTAAGTCAAACATTTTAAGCGAGAGACCTCATCATGTTCTTATTGACATGTATTAATGAACTCTTTTATACATGATGTATTTCATTATTTATTGACATTTTGAGACTGTCGACATCTATGGAATTTATATTTACTTGACAATGGAGGCCATCTCCATATTTTTTTTTTTTTTTTTCTCGACCCTTGGAGACTATACATCTCTAAGATCTTAGATTTAAGTTTAAGTTAGGGACTATACATCCCTTCAATGTAATTTTAGTACGTACCTATATGTATATTATATACATGTAATGTAAATTTTGTAAATTTTGAAAAAAGGCCTTCTGCTTGAGTTTGTTGCGGCGCTTTTTCTCAAGCAATGGGTCTAGGAAGCGCTGGTAAATTCTTTTTCTGACGTGTAAAAGTGCCGCTATGTGGCCAATTTGCTGAATAAATGATTGAATTGAATTGAATTGAATTGAATTGAATCTTTTAGACAGGGCGTAATAAAAAAACCCGCCAAGAAGCGAGTTAAACTCGCGTGGAGAGGGTTCCGACCCTTGATTTTTTTCAATGACCTCATTTTCAAACCGTTTCACAGGATAAGCTCTTTTATATGATAGATTTCAAATACCATGGATTTCTTAATAATTTTCCTGTAATCTATATATAGGTCAATAACTCTACTCCGTATTTTTTCCAAAATTTTAGGTCCAGTAGTTTCGGAGATAAGGGGGCGAAGGTCATTTTTCGCCTATTTTCTTAAATAACTCGAAAAGTATTGACCAAAAAAGAAATGAAAAAATATATTTGAGACTCTCATAAGAAGTACTTTCATTTGATGTCACACGATATAGTTTGAAAAACTTCATTTTTTTTCAAATTTATTTTCGTTACACGTCCGTATTTGGGTCACACATTTACATATACGTACCAAATTTCAACTTAATCGGTCCAGTAGTTTCGGGGAAAATCGACTGTGACAGACGGACGGACAGACACGAGTGATCCTATAAGTTACCTCTTGAGGTTCAGAACCCTAGAAAGGGGGAACGAAAAAAATAAGAGCTGAAAAACTGTTCATAGGTGTCCATTGGATTGTGTTACACGTTAGAGATCTTCTACTATCTAAAGTCCCGCGCCTTCACGTTTCAAAATGCTTCAATTTTTTTATTATCATTTAAAAAGCACCACCAGCACTCTCAACGTATAGTTCAGTTCGTAGTAGTTCACTCTCAGCACGCACACATGTGTTGAGAGTGTTGGTGGTGCCTTTTAAATACATTGAAGCGTTTTGAAATGTGAAGGCGCGGGACTTTAGATAGTAGAAGATCTCTACATCTTGATTGTTTTAGATACACATATAGGCTTCAACCTGGACGAGAATCGTCGATGCGTGCTGGAAAGCCCGAACGTTTCCGAACGAAATGTGTCCGTCGCTGAAGGAGACACGGTCCGGATCGACGTTTACAGTTCACGTCATATAAATAATGCTACGTGAGTTTAAAATCCGTAAAAAATACTTTCTATTACCAAATGCATACTAATATTATAAATGTGAAAGTGTGTTTGTTTGTCCTTCCTTCACGTCGCAACGAGTGGACCGATTTGGATGAAATTTGGTATGGAGATAGTTTGACACCCGGGCAATAACATAGGATACTTTTATCCCGATAGTTCCTCGGGCACGGGTTATCCACGGGTCAAACCAATTTTTCAATACTTCTATAACAATAACCATCTATATGTATAGTATCATCGGGTACGCAAATTCTAAGTCTACGCGGGACGAAGTCGCGGGCATCGGCTAGTAGGGGAATAAAATTAAAAGACAGGAGCTCCCATGCTAAAGTTCGTTGTTCGGAACGCGGGTTAACACTAGATCGACATCTGGCGTCCAGTGGCTGAACTATCACTACGCTACTTGACGCTAGATGGAGAGCCGAGCTCAAAGTGTATTTCTAAACAATTTCCAACTAATATTATAACTAGGTTTGCGGCATCCAAGTGCTGGAATGATATCCCTCCTCCTATCCAAGGGGCGGCTTCCAAGTTCACCTTCAAGCGTAAGCTCAAAGGATACTTGTTGTCGCTCCAATAATCCTAGACCAGCGTTAATAGTTATTTGTTATGCAAGGCTGCAAAGTTGTTGTTTGCTGTGAGTGCGTGATTGAGACCCGAGTGAACGAAGGATTCTAGGGTTGAACCACGAGCGAAGCGAGTGGTTCAAATATAGAATCCTGAGTGTAACGAGGGTTTCAAGGCACGAGACCGCAAACGACTTTGCTGCTGAGCGCAACACAAAATTTTTCACCTCACGCGCGATTTTTCGGGAAGAAGACTTAGTTTGGCGTCACGTACAGTTTGTGCTAACTCTGGAGGAGTTAAATTCGTATCTTCATCGCTAGAATCGCTCATATTTTCTTTATTACTTCGTATAGGTATTCTAAATTACAAAACCAGCAATCTAAAACATTTTTTTTTAATGTTTTTTTTTCCGGAGGTTGCGTTCCAAATAACTTGTACTCGTACTTCAAGATTCAATTATTCATTGAATACAGTTAAAATATACACACATTTAAGTATTTTTGTGATAAAACATAGTGAAATAATGAAATACATCTGAAACGGTGTATTATTAATATAATTTTATTAATGATGATATTAAGTAAATTGAACCTTTATTTTAATAAAACTCTCACGACGAATTGCGTTTCAGAACGTATCATTGTTTTTTTATTGTGACAGTGGCGTCATGCGTCGTTCGAATTTCAAAAACACTTTCCACGCTAGCGGATAAAAACAACTTTTGCGCTCGGATATCAAGCTGCAAAACGACAACTTTCGAGCCAGTGAGGTGAAAAATAAATTTGTACCTACTTGTCAGGCTAATTTTGCAACTAAAGCTGTATATATAATAAGTACTTGTACTTCTATTACATCCATATATTACACTTTATTTATTTGAAAATACTCTATATGTACTTACGCAATTTATTTATTTATATATGTATATATATATATATGTAAGGTATATTCTGCATGGCGCTCCGTGAGTCACACAGACGGTGCTGGCTGAAAATCAGCGCTGGGGCCCAACCGTCCCAGCATTATGCTGAGCCAGTGTCCGATTCACTGCCGCAATGACACACAGTATACTTAAGTTGTCTGTACAAATTATTTATTTTCTTTTTTGTTTTTACATGTTTGTTTCCTTATTTCTTTATTTTATTTTTGTGTGTCATATGTGGTATGAATAAATGTTTTTTCACCTCACTGGCTCGAAAGTGGTCGTTTTGCAGCTTGATATCCGAGCGCAAAAGTTGTTTTTATCCGCTAGCGTGGAAAGTGTTTTTGAAATTCGAACGACGCATGACGCCACTGTCACAATAAAAAAACAACGATACGTTCTGAAACGCAATTCGTCGTGAGAGTTTTATTAAAATAAAGGTTCAATTTACTTAATATCATCATTAATAAAATTATATTAATAATACACCGTTTCAGATGTATTTCATTATTTGACTATGTTTTATCACAAAAATACTTAAATATGTGTATATTTTAACTATATTCAATGAATAATTGAATCTTGAAGTACGAGTAGGAGTGATTTGGAACGCAACCCCGGAGGTTGCGTTCCAAATCACAAAAAAAACATTAAAAAAAAGAAAAAGTTTTAGATTGCTGGTTTTGTAATTTAGAATACCTATACGAAGTAATAAAGAAAATATGAGCGATTCTAGCGATGAAGATACGAATTTAACTCCTCCAGAGTTAGCACAAACTGTACGTGACGCCGAACTAAGTCTTCTTCCCGAACAATCGCGCGTGAGGTGAAAAATTTTGTGTTGCGCTCAGCAGCAAAGTCGTTTGCTGTCTCGTGCCTTGAAACCCTCGTTACACTCAGGATTCTATATTTGAACCACTCGCTTCGCTCGTGGTTCAACCCTAGAATCCTTCGTTCACTCGGGTCTCAATCACGCACTCACAGCAAACAACAACTTTGCAGCCTTGCATAACAAATAACTATTCTTCTTCTTCTCTTCTTCTAGAATTCTTTTTTTAAATCCTCTTAAAGCAAAAACAAATAAAACAAAGAGACTTCGGGTTGTAAGTTGTAAGCTGTTAAGCAATAAAATATGCTTTGCGTTCGGCTCGCCATCTAGCTTCAAGTAGCGGTAGTGATAATTCAGCCTCTGCTATTACTTACTATTGCCGTTTTTCTCCAAAACAACTCTTACTTACCGTAAACGCAGAATATTTAATAGTACTACGTACGGAATGGCCACGGAATCACCCGCCTGAATCTAGCCCGCACGCAACTCGTACCCAACTCGCCTTACCGTCATTTGTTTCATCCGGAGATGGAGAGTGAATCGTTGACCCGCGTACTGGTACACACACTTTTACAAGTGTACAGACGTCTTCGCACGCACACAGACGTCCTCGCACGCAAACATGGACACTAGCCAGTATAACTGGCATTTTGTCATGAAGTGGCGGCTGAAGTGATGTACTTTTTGTATAATTTCAGATGTACAGTGCACCCGCAGAATATCAAGATAGCAACGCCACAAGAATTTAAAGAGAAAAAAGACGCATTGTATTTGGTAAGAAATCCCTAAGTATTTAAATAAATAAAAGTTGAACTTCGTCGAAAATCACCCTCAAATGTTCACGTTTGAAATAAACACCGGTCAGGTGCGAGTTGGACTCGCGCACCGAGGGCTCCTTACAAACTTGAAGGAACCTTATCTAATTTGGGGACATCCTAAAAATGCAAAACTACTTTTTACAAACTTATTATTTGCGCAAATAATAAGTTTGTACCTATTAGTAAATTTGCATTTTTTATTACCAAAATCTAAATGTATACTAATAATAAATCTGTAGAAGAAGTCGCGCCTTATATCTATACTAATGCATTCAATTGTGAAAGTGTGTTTGTTTGTCCTTCCTTCACATCGTAAAGACTGGACCGATTTGAATGAAATTTCGTATGGAGATAGTTTGAGACCTTGGGAAGAATTTAACATACTTTTAATCCCGATATTTCCACGGGAACGGGATTTCCACGGGTCAAAGCAGTTTTTCAATGCATCTTACTTAACTATATGATTGGGAACGCAAATTCTAAGTCTACACTGGACGAAGTCGCGGACAACGGCTAGTTTGATATAATTTTCAACTTGACACCGCTACGCGCTCCTGAGAAAAATGGTCTTGACAGACGGACAGACAGACAGATGGACAACGAAGTGATCCTATAAGGATTCCGTCTTTTTCTTTTGAGGTACGGAACCCTAAAAATGGTCCATCATTGATCAGCTGTAGAGATAATCTACTATAGGACATCCCGCACCTCCACAATTCAAAACCCTTCAAAATAGGTATTTAAAAGCACCACCAACACTCTCAACACATGTTTGACGGCTGTCTCAGCACGCACACATGCGTTCAGAGTGTTAGTGGTGCTTTTTACGATATATGACCTAATAGCCGATGCCCGCGAACGTCGTCCCGCGTAGACTTGAATTTGCGTACCCGATGATACTATACATACAGTCAGCAGCAGAAGTAGATAAGCTGTCCAGGTGTTCAAAATGACCTACACACGCCCTTAACGTCTTAAGAATAAGGTCGTGTTGTAGGTCATTTTGAACACCTGGACAGCTTATCTACTTCTGCTGCTGACTGTACATAATATAGACAGTTATAGTTATAGAAGTATTGAAAAATTGGTTTGACCCGTGGAAATCCCGTTCCCGTGGAAATATCGGGATAAAAAGTATCCTATATGTTATAGCCTGGGTCTCAAACTATCTCCATACAACATTTCATCTGAATCGGTCCACTAGTTGCGACGTGAAGGAAGGACAAACATTGTTTGTTTGTCCTTCACATTTATAATTATAATATTAAGTATGGATATGGATGTCAGTGTCAGATGCCGTATTAGGTATTTAGTTTCAGGCATTTTATTCTGCAGTTCAACGTAAATTGTTCCTATTTTGCCAAGTTTTGTTTTTCATTTGTTTTTAATTTTTACAGAACGTGAGAAATGTCAGTCGGAATTTATCAGGGAGGTGGAAATGTGTTGTTGAGTGGAACTCACTCAATGGGTCTCAATATGGAAGCGACTGTGCCGTGGACGTCGAGATAACGGGTATATACGTAGATAATTACATAATCTTACACTATACTATAATATAATAAAGCTGAAAGTTATATACTGTGTTTGGATGTTTGTTACTCAATCACGTTAAAACAGCTCAACCAATTTGCATGAAATTTGGCAAACAGATAGATTGTAACCTGGATTAAGCTATAGGCTACCTATTATCCCGGAAAACTCAGTAGAGGGGTCCCTCTACTAGCGAAAGGACTTTGGATAGAAATCCCGGGAATCCCACAAATCCTCAAAAACCCGTAATCCTGGAAAAGGTTTCAAAAGTATCCTGGAAAAAGGTTTGTGGAAATATAGTGCTAGACGAAGTCGCAGGTTAAAAGCTCGTAAGTAAATAAAGTAATAAAAAAATAAAATCCCTGGCTTAAAAAAACTCTCAAAAAACAGTTATCGCCGATTTTATTTAAACATGGCTAAGAACACTCTCGATTACTATCACCTATGAATATCTTATAGTGAACTTGACACCGACTTTACTGAACCGAACCGAGTTTGAAGTCGGTTTTTTTTTTACATTAAAACAACGATGCGTCAGGCAAAAACGTAAAGACCATATCAATAGTTAAATAACAAAATTGTCCTGCGTCCATTGATCTATTATAAGTAAGGATTCACAATCAGACGCAGAAAAATGGTCCGTCAAAACGGGTGCCCGAACAGCTCGGGCACCCGGTTAAAAAGAGGCGGTATTAGCATATTGGAAAGTATTTTCTAATGTCAGTTTGCTCCATATATTTTGACATATTCTGTTCGGCACTGTTCGTCCATATGTCATTAATTATTATAGGTCAATGGCTGCGTCCTTTTAAAAATATATTGAGGTCACGTCACTGAACATTTTTTAGGACAAATGTTTAATTACTTTTCCAGAGTTGCTATAGCAGTATGGTTGTTGCTCGCGACTTCTCTTGCGTCATATTCATTGGCCTTCCGTTCCCTATTTCCCCCTAAATGGTGGCTTAAAGGTGCTTACCCACTAGGCCGTACCATACCATGACCGTAACCGTAGCTTTGGTATACAACGGTGCTCATACGTTACAGTGGGCATGGACACTGTAACGTATGAGCACCGTCGTATACCGAAGCTACGGTTACGGTCATGGTATGGTACGGCCTAGTGGGTAAGCACCTTAAAGATCACGCGAAGCGTGAGCGATCCTATATGAAACAGGGAGATCCCAGTTTTAAGACTTCGAATATAGCCCCAGGGTGCCTACTGCACGAAGTGATTCTATAGAGAACGGAAAAGGAATCTCCCTATAGCTTCCCGAAAAAACCCGTTATTCGAGACGTCATAAGTGACTGCTAAGTGAGTCAGTAGTTCCCCAACTCCACACGTACGTCGTTCAGCGTATAAACTGAGATAGCATAATAGATAATCGTAACTGTGTATGAGATTTGCTCTCTCGTAAAAATTGGGAGACTGCCTGTCTTATTTGGGATATGGGAAATCCTATATTGTGTGGACTTAAATAAGCAAAAGAGCAATGAAACTTATACTGCTCATACAGTCTGGTATTTTTAAGGTGGTTTTTATTTCTTTTCTTTTCGTTTCTTTCAGATTATACTAAAATAGTCTTTACCGTCAGAAGTTCTAATATGAATAAATGTGATAGTGTGTGGTTGGAGGGACCTGTGCGGGATACAAGAAAGTTCAAGATAGAAGTCAAAGCGGACTTTCCATTCGATGGTGGCAAGTGAGTATTACGAATCAGTGGTATTACTAGAGTACTTACTATTTATATCTAATATATTACATGTATCTAATCTACTATCGGTATTATAGCACGACACAATTAACAACATTTCAATTTTTAGGGTTCCGAACCTCAAGAGGTAAAAAATAAACCCTTATAGGATCACTCGGGTGTCTGTCCATCCGTCTGTCACAGTCGATTTTCTCCGAAACTAATGGACCGATTGACTTGAAATTTGGTACGTATATGTAAGTTTCTGACCCAACGGCTGGCGTGTAACGAAAATAAATGAATTTTAAAGACCCTTTGGGGGCTAATTTGAAAAAATATTAATGAACTTTTTCAAACTATATCGTGTGACATATCAAATAAAAGTACCTACTTCTTATGATGGTCACAAATTTTTCATTTCTTTTTTGGTCAATACTTTTCGAGTTATTTAAGAAAATAGGCGAAAAATTACCATCACCCCCCCCCCCCCCTCCCTTATCTCCGAAACCACTAGACCAATATTTTTAGATAAAATGCGGAGGATAGTTATTGACATATAGATTACAGTAAAATTATTAAGAAGTCCATGGAATTTGAAATCTATCATATAAAAGAGCTTATCCTGTGAAACAGTTTGAAAATAATCAAGGGTCGGAGCCCTCTCCACGCGAGTTTAACTCGCTTCTTGGCCGGTTTTTTTTGTAAGGCTACAGAATATTTAAT
Organism: Aethes cnicana; assembly: GCA_963971205.1. NCBI lineage: Eukaryota > Metazoa > Arthropoda > Insecta > Lepidoptera > Tortricidae > Aethes > Aethes cnicana. Next base: position 4,442,963 of record OZ020301.1, on the reverse strand, counting down.
AGTCTACGTACAGAATGGCCACGGAATCACCCACCTGAATCTAGCCGGCGCGCAACTCGCGCCCAACTCGCATTACCGTCATTTGTTTCATCCGGAGATGGAGAGTGAATCGTTGGCCCGCGTACTGGTACACACACTTTTACAAGTGTACAGACGTCTTCGCACGCACACAGACGTCCTCGGACGCAAACATGGACACTACATTCGAATTGTGTTCGAAATCGTGCTTTTATAGGCCGTGTCCGCCCTGTGCCTTAAGTCTCACATTTGTAAAGGCATGCACTTTGCTTTTTTGCGTGTTCGCCATTTGACTAGAGCAAAGCCTATACGTCCGAAGCGCCATCGCAATATTGCACGCATAAATACCTACAAAGATTTTTACGATGTACAAGTATTTAATGTAGAAGTAGTTTTTTTACGCTATCAATTCATCATCATCATCATCGCGTGCTGCTTACCCAAAATACTGGCTTACTTTACATACTTTACTTGTATTTTTTTTCTAAAGCTTTAAACTACACTGTTTGAAGATGATTCAATTGGCTATGGGTGAAAAATGACAATGTGCTCAATCAATCAATCAAAAAATCAATAATGTAAATAGTGTCAACACTTTTTTTCAAGAAGTAGTGCTGCATACTTGGACCAAGGAAACACCTTTATTTCAATCGTCATAACACAAAATCAATTTCTTTTTTTACGCGAAATCTACGGCACGGAAAATTCTGAGATTTTTTCCTCTTGAAACGGAAGGTTATTCCTATCCATAAAAAAATAATCGAGCACATTGTCATTTTTCACCCATAGCCAATTAAATTACAACTAACGATAATTAAGCTAATTTTAACAACAAATTAATGCAACACTATTCATCATTAACTGAGCCAGAATCAACAGTTTTGTAGCCAATTAGGAGTCACCTGTATATGCAGAAGTAATGTGGAAATTACTTATTGTTTCTCAGATGTTATCTACGCGCTGATGGAACTGCGATTGAGACCAGTCATAATAATATATTGACACTTTTGAAGAGTGTCAATAATAGACACCTTACTTTAGAATCTGGTGTAAGTATCTCTCTCGCTCTCTTTTCAACCCGTATAGGGTTGCCATCTGTTTGTATTTAGCCGGACATGTTCGGCTTTTTCGAGTCGAGTCCGGCCAAATATTTATATGTCCGGCCTGTCCGGCTTTTGTTTGGCTTTTTGTTAGCGCCCCAAGCGAAGCAATGATTTGCTACGAAATCTATAGCATCGAGGACGGACACAAACGAAAATCAATTTTCAAATCACTAATGTAGAATTTTATTACGAACTACTGAAATTACGTGGCAGAATATTATTTTGCAATGCCAAGGAAGGGGCGTTATTCCGAATGCAAAAGAGATTCATTTCGTTCAGCTACATATAAGGAAGTTATGTTTGGGTTTTAGTTGTGGTGATGTCAGGCTTTTAGGGTATAATGTCCGGCTTTTTTCTGGGAAAAGTCCGGATTTTTCATTTTAGGAGATGGCAACCCTACACCCGTATCCTCCCACTTCTGAGTGAAGGTCTCCTTCTTTCTCCACTTTCCCCTCTCCTGTGCTGTCTTCATCCACCGCGTCCCAGCAATCACGATGTCATACTACTTACTACTTACAGCCTAATTGCGTCCCACTGCTGGGCACAGGCCTCCTCTCATCGCGAGAGGGTTTGGGCTATAGTCCCCACGCGGGCCCAGTGCGGATTGGGGACTTCACACACATCTTTGAATTACTTCGCAGATATTTTCCTTCACCGAAAAGCTCAGTGGTAAATTCAAATTGAATTTCGCACATAAGTAAACTTAGAGGTGCGAGCCGGAATCGAACCCCCGACCCTCTGCATGAGAGGCGGTAGGTCGAACCACTAGGCCACCACGGCTACTTACGATGTCATAGTCCGGGAAAAATGTCTGTGACATACGGACGGACGGACATGATGGAAATTTAAGGGTTCCGTTTTTTGGCATTTGGCTACGGAGCCCTAAAAAGCTCACAAAAATATAACGCTTGATCATGCTTTCAAAAGATTTTGTGATAAAGTAAGTCAATAGATATTTACCTACGTCACCCTTGGCCGTGGCCTACGCGGGCAGAAAATGTCACTTCCTGGCCAAGGCAAGACGTGAAACTTTAGACAAACCACGGGCGGTAATTCGTTAAGCCCCAGATCGCATATTTATGGCCCTCACCTTCGGTTTGGGCCACAAGCACCTATGCCGTCTGGAACATTAACGAATTCACCGCCCTAGGTCTGCAAGGTACTATTACAATGCATATGCTCAGAAAGTGCCCTTTATGTTGGGTTGGTCAACATAATAAACGCAGATAGTGGTGTTTTACCGCACACGGGCGGGATGTGTCGATATGATGAAAGCTGCGTTATGACGTTCAATAAAAAGTACCTTGACTTACAATCAAGGAGCTAATAGGGATGACGACAGGGTGAAGAAATCGAAATTCTAATTAGTCCGTCAGTCAGGTAATAAAAAATATTAGAAAAGTATTTTTTGTTTTATCAAATTAACAAAGAATGACTAAGTTAAAACGCATTAAAGTTGGAGAGTGGTGGCTAACTACGTCACCGTTAGGTATAAATCGTACCTAATCGTGACGTCACGCGACATTTCAACTCGATACATCTCCGTATAAGTTGGATTACGTGAAAAAAGAAAAAATACGGGTCCAATACTTTTCAATAATCTTCTTAAGTCGAAAGTCTTCGACCAGTGTGTGTTGCCAGTGATGACTTATGGTTCCGAGACGTGGGCGCTTACGATGGGCCTCATAAGAAGGCTCAAAGTCACCCAGAGGGCAATGGAGAGGGCTATGCTCGGGGTTTCTCTGCGTGATAGAATCAGAAATGAGGATATCCGCAGTAGAACTAGGGTCACCGACATAGCCCGAAGAATTGCGAACCTTAAGTGGCAGTGGGCGGGGCACATTGCTCGCAGGACTGATGGCCGATGGGGCAGGAAAGTCCTGGAATGGCGTCCGCGAACCGGTAGACGAGCTGTCGGTAGGCCTCCAACAAGATGGAGTGACGACCTTGTAAAGGTCGCGGGAACGCGGTGGATGCGAGTGGCACAGGACCGGTCTGAGTGGCGCGCCTTGGGGGAGGCCTATGTCCAGCAGTGGACGTCTATCGGCTGAAATGATGATGATGATGATGATCCTTATTGTAACATAAATAATAATTTCAAGCTCTTTTACAGTTCTCGCAGTTCAAAACTAAAGAAATGCTTGGGAAATCATTAGTGTGTACTGCTAAACCTTCAGATCAAAAAGATCCATGCCTGGAGTGTGTACTACCATTAAACTTTGAAGGTAAGAAAAATCCATAATTATCTTATCGTATAGCCACTAGCTGACCCCGCGGACTTCGTACCGCCTTGGTTTTTTTTTGGGTATGAAAAATAACTTACGTCCTATTCTCAGACATACTAAACATACACTCCAAATTTCAAAAGAATCGGTCCAGCAGTTTCGGAGGAGTTTGGTTACAAACACTGTGACACGAGAATTTTATATATTAGAAGGTTACCCCTATATATTAGTAAGGAAGTTAGTAAAACTTTATTGTACTGAATAAAAACATTCAAATACAATTTTCAATATAGAGAAGAGACACAATGTACAACGGCGAGCTTATCCCTAGAAGGTATTTCTTCCAGCTAACCCTTGAGTAGTGGAGAGAAAACAAGTTACCCAATAATATTTCATTATTGTCGACGATAAGTTGGATACTACTACTACTACAGCCTATTTGCATCCCACTGCTGGGCATAGGCCTCCCCTCATCATGAGAGGGTTTGGGCTATAGTCCCCACGCGGGCCCAGTGCGGATTGGGGACTTCACACACATCTTTGAATTACTTCGCAGATGCGTACAGGTTTCCTCACGATGTTTTCCTTCGCCGAAAAGCTCAGTGGTAAACTCAAATTGAAATTCGCACATAAGTAAACTTAGAGGTGCGAGCCGGAATCGAACCCCCGACCCTCTGCATGAGAGGCGGTAGGTCGAACCACTAGGCCACCAAGGCACTATGTTTGTAAACTAAGTTGGATAGGCTCGTTTGGGAACGGTTTTCCTTACAAATAGCCTAACTCAAATATGTGAAAAAAAAAATCTCTTCTAAAGAAGCATTTTCCAAGCCTGGGTTTCAGGTAACGGACTCAGCCGTTCCATCTATACTTATAATAAAGTCTGTACAAGAAATCGCGTCTGTAACTTGAAAATTAAAAGAAACTATCAAGTCGAGGGGACTATATAAACGATAATAATAATGACCTATAATAATAATTACCTATAATAATAATTAAGCCTTTTTATTTCCTCAATAAAAAAATCAATTTACAATAGCAAATTTAATATTATAATAAAAGGATGCAATTAACATTTTTTTCCTATATTATATATTTCAATTGCAATTTATCAAGGACCTCGTCATAGAGTAAAGGCCTCCTCCATTTTCCGCCATGTAGATCTGTCATTCGCTTTGTCAGTCCAATTTGTTCCTGCTACTTTTAGAATCTCATCGGTTTTTTTTTTTTGCTCAATGGCCGTCGTCCAAGATGGTTGACGTTTGTTGGCCTTCCCCATTTTTACTGGATTTATCGTTTATACCGTACATTTATCATTATTATTACCGTACACTGCTCGGCCTGTGGGCCAATTACTTGACATTGGCGAAATTGTCTTACACATAGACAGAAGGAAGCCATTATTTAAAGAGAAGAAGAAGAAGAATCTCATCGAGCCATCTCTCCACCGGTCTCGTCTCTGGCCGGCCCTCTTGCCCACGGGCACAGAATATTTAATAGTACTACATACAGAATGGCCACGGAATCACCCGCCTGATCTAGCCGGCGCGCAACTCGGGGCCCAACTCGCCCACACCGTCATTTGTTTCATCCGTAGATGGATACTGAATCATTGGCCCGCGTAGTGGGACACACACCTTCACAAGTGTACAGACGTCCTCGCACGCAAACATTGACTCTTCATTCGAAGTGTGTTCGAAATCCAACTATCCAACGAGTTCCAGAGCATCAATCAACTTTGTTCTTTTTCTTATGTACAAATATGTGTTTCTCTTTTTGTGTGTCAGTTTTAGATTCAGAATGCTCCTTTCCATGGCTCATTGGGTTGTCAATATTTTGTTTCGGGTTTTTTGGTTGAAAATCCATGTTTGAGATGCATAGTTAACGAGTGAAAGAGAAAGCGCTACGCACAGAACGCCGGATTTAGTTAGTATTTAACGCGTTTTAATTTCTATAAAAATATCGTCTAAAAACATGGCATTTATAAAGCTGTCAATCTAAATATATAAAACTCAAAGGTGACTGACTGACTGACATAGTGATCTATCAACGCACAGCCCAAACCACTGGACGGATCGGGCTGAAATTTGGCATGCAGGTAGATGTTATGACCTAGGCATCCGCTAAGAAAGAATTTTACAAAATTCCCACGGGAACGGGAAGTTAGTGCATACGAAGTTGCGTGGAAAAGCTGGTGTATGCATATAACATGGATATTTTTTCTATTATATTTAGTTTTACACTGTTTGATATATTAAACTGGAATAAAGTTGGAAAAGGTCCGAGTTAGAGGTTACTTTGGAATTAAATTGCATCGAGCGAAGTTTCGTGAAAGGTGTAACTATAATCAAATATAACATAAGTTTTTTTTTCAAATTTTTAGCTTTTCTTAGAAAAGTATGATCTTAAATGAGCAATTTGACGATGCTGGGTCTAGGAACGGCCTTACGGTGTCCATGGGGCGCAGTGACCACTTACCATCAGGTGGGCTGTGCGCTCGTTTGCCTATGTATACCATTGGTCTTGGTATAAAAAAAGATGTACTTATTCATTTATTTATTTCAACTGCATAAACGTTTAATTATTTTTTCAGAACCTCAGCAGAGCGAGAACGCGCCGTCCGCAAATCTTAAAGGAGCGAACAGGAATCCTAAAGGTCACTACCTACTTAAATAATAATAAAAAAGTCCAATAAAAAAATCAAAAAAAACCGCCTTCAAACTTCGAAAACCTGCAATTCCTGCGAAGTCAGTGTCTGTGAACCGATCCAAGGCAAATACAATCTTTTAGATCCACTGGCCTGGCACCAAGGCAAACCTCGGTATAGCATCTTAACCCGGGGTTAGTTGTATCAACTTAACTCGAGTTCGCCCAGTTGCACCAAGCCGCTGACGTCAGGTTAGGCTCTTAGTTAAGGGTTAGTTGTATCAACTTAACTCGAGTTAGTGGGTAACCCGAGCGGCGTTAATGCAAGTCGGCCTTATTGAACTTGACATGCGGACATGGCAGTTAAACTAACCTTTTTTTTCGGCTACAGATTCCATAAGCATTATTTGATCAGGACGTAAGTATTAATCGGGGTTTCTCTGCGTGATAAAATCAGAAATGAGGATATCCGCAGTAGAACTAGGGTCACCGACATAGCCCGAAGAATTGCGAGCCTTAAGTGGCAGTGGGCGCGGCCATTGCTCACAGGACTGATGGCCGATGGGGCCAGAAAGTTGGAGTGGCGTCCGCGAACCGGTAAACGAGCTGTCGGTAGGCCTCCAACAAGATGGAGCGACGACCTTGTAAAGGTCGCGGGAACGCGGTGGATGCGAGTGGCACAGGACCGGTCTGAGTGGCGCGCCTTGGGGAGGCCTATGTCCAGCAGTTGACGTCTATCGGCTGAAATGATGATGATTATGATGATGAAGTATTAACATGTATAAAATTAACAATATTGATAGGTACCAAAACCGTGCTAACCTTATTAAAATTATGAAAACGTCCAGATAATCTACCTATATTTTAAGGAGTTTCATGATTTTCACGTGGATGCTATAAGCAGAATCAAAATATGAAAGAAATGGAACCAACTTTCGATTGCAAAAATAATTTTCGAAATAGCTTTTGTTCGTCCGTCCAGCATAGAGAGATCTTTTTTTTTCTTTTTAGGGTTCCGAAGTCCACAAGGAACCCTTATAGTTTCGCCATGTCCGTCCGTCCGTCCGTCCGTCCGTCCGTCCGTCTGTCCGCACTATTACTCAGAGATGCTTAGGTCTAGAGAGCTGTAATTTGGCATGAATATGCATATTAGTAACGCTGACAAAGTGGTACAATAAAATTTTGAAATATATTTTTTTATAGGGTACCTCCCCTACTCGTAAAGTGGGGATGTAATTTTTTTTTCTTGCGTACCCCATGGTGCGGCATATCGTTGAATAGGTCTTAAAAAAATATTGTGGGTTTGTTAAAACTATTTTTTGATTAAGTGATGCGTTTGTGAAATATTAAGCTTTAAAGTGCTATTTTTTGTTAGAGTCACGTGTCCCCCCCCACTGCCAGCTAAATGGTGGTATTTGGATGGCTGAAAAAAATCACGGTTGTGGCATATATAACGTAGTTGAAAGGAAAACTATCAGAGCTAAGTAGGCTGTACAAACTTACGAGTAATAGTCGACCAACTTATAATGATGATTTTTCTCGAGCGGCAGGGGCGTCGGGCGGGCACGTCATACCACAGGCTAGCTAGATGCTAATAAGTCTTAGAAAGGTACTGTGGGCATCCTCAACTTCGGAACCCTATAATTTGCGCGTGGCCCGACACGCACTTGGCCGGTTTTTAAATTTAAGTCTGCTTTTTAAGACAAATTCCTCGCGATGGATACGGGCGGTTTTGCCTGGGTGGCTGTTGGTGGTAAAACTTCAAGAGTAGTTTATACTCTAGTGTGTAGACTATATTATTTAACTTTTTGAGGCTATTGATAATTCTGTTGCAAAAATTGATAAAGGATTTTAGTGCTGAATCTCTGACCATTATTATACATACGAGTATCTATAAGTACCTACGTAAACAAGAAATTGACTGATCGATCAACGCAGAGCCGAAACTACTGGTTGTAGAGAGCTGAAATTTGGGTTGCCTTAGGGAACGTAGGGGAGCACTAAGAGAGGATTTCCCGAAATTCCCACGGGAACGGAAAACGGGATTTTTCATTTTAATATTTCTGCGCATACGAAGTTGCGTGGAAAAGCTAGTGTATGCATATAACATGGATATTTTTTCTGTTATATTTAGTTTTAAACTGTTTGATATATTAAACTGGAATAAAGTTGGAAAAGGTCCGAGTTAGAGGTTACTTTGGAATTAAATTGCATCGAGCGAAGTTTCGTGAAAGGTGTAACTATAATCAAATATAACATATGTTTTTTTTTCAAATTTTTAGCTTTTCTTAGAAAAGTATGATCTTAAATGAGCAATTTGACGATGCTGGGTCTAGGAACGGCCTTACGGTGTCCATGGGGGGCAGTGACCACTTACCATCAGGTGGGCTGTGCGCTCGTTTGCCTATGTATACCATTGGTCTTGGTATAAAAAAAGATGTACTTATTCATTTATTTATTTCAACTGCATAAACGTTTAATTATTTTTTCAGAACTTCAGCAGAGCGAGAACGCGCCGTCCGCAAATCTTAAAGGAGAGAACAGGAAACCTAAAGGTCACTTACCTACTTAAATAATAATAAAAAAGTCCAATAAAAAAATAGAAAACCGCCTTCAAACTTCGAAAACCTGCAATTCCTGCGAAGTCAGTGTCTAAGTGAACCGATCCAAGGCAAATACAATCTTTTAGATCCACTGGCACCAAGGCAAACCTCGGTATAGCATCTTAACCCGGGTTTAGTTGTATCAACTTAACTCGAGTTCGCCCAGTTGCACCAAGCCGCTGACCTCGGGTTAGGCTCTTAATTAAGGGTTAGTAAGTTGTATCAACTTAACTCGAGATCGCCCAGTTGCACCAAGCCGCTGACCTCGGGTTAGGCTCTTAATTAAGGGTTAGTAAGTTGTATCAACTTAACTCGAGATCGCCCAGTTGCACCAAGCCGCTGACCTCGGGTTAGGCTCTTAATTAAGGTTTAGTTGTATCAACTTAACTCGAGTTCGCCCAGTTGCACCAAGCCGCTGACCTCGGGTTAGGCTCTTTATTAAGGGTTAGTTGTATCAACTTAACTCGAGTTCGCCCAGTTGCACCAAGCCGCTGACCTCGGGTTAGGCTCTTAATTAAGGGTTAGTTGTATCATCTTAACTCGAGTTCGCCCAGTTGCACCAAGCCGCTGACCTCGGGTTAGGCTCTTAATTAAGGGTTAGTTGTATCAACTTAACTCGAGTTCACCCAATTGCACCAAGCCGCTGCCCTCGGGTTAGGCTCTTAATTAAGGGTTAGTTGTATCAACTTAACTCGAGTTCGCCCAGTTGCACCAAGCCGCTGACCTCGGGTTAGGCTCTTAATTAAGGGTTAGATGTATCAACTTTACTCGAGTTCGCCCAGTTGCACCAAGCCGCTGACCTCGGGTTAGGCTCTTAATGAAGGGTTAGTTGTATCAACTTTACTCGAGTTCGCCCAGTTGCACCAAGCCGCTGACCTCGGGTTAGGCTCTTAATTAAGGGTTAGTTGTATCAACTTTACTCGAGTTCGCCCAGTTGCACCAAGCCGCTGACCTCGGGTTAGGCTCTTAATTAAGGGTTAGTTGTATCAACTTAACTCGAGTTCGCCCAGTTGCACCAAGCCGCTGACCTCGGGTTAGGCTCTTAATTAAGGGTTAGTTGTATCAACTTAACTCGAGTTCGCCCAGTTGCACCAAGCCGCTGACCTCGGGTTAGGCTCTTAATGAAGGGTTAGTTGTATCATCTTAACTCGAGTTCGCCCAGTTGCACCAAGCCGCTGACCTCGGGTTAGGCTCTTAATTAAGGGTTAGTTGTATCAACTTAACTCGAGTTCGCCCAGTTGCACCAAGCCGCTGACCTCGGGTTAGGCTCTTAATTAAGGGTTAGTTGTATCATCTTAACTCGAGTTCGCCCAGTTGCACCAAGCCGCTGACTTCGGGTTAGGCTCTTAATTAAGGGTTAGTTGTATCAACTTTACTCGAGTTCGCCCAGTTGCACAAGTCGCTGACCTCAGGTTAGGCTCTTAATTAAGGGTTAGTTGTATCAACTTAACTCGAGTTCGCCCAGTTGCACTAAGCCGCTGACTTCGGGTTAGGCTCTTAATTAAGGGTTAGTTGTATCAACTTAACTCGGGTTAGTGGGTAACCCGAGTTTAGCGGCGTTAATGCAAGTCGGCCTTATTGAACTAAACATGCGGACATCGCAGTTAAACTAACCTTTTTTTTCGGCTACAGATTCCATAAGCATTGTTTGATCAGGACGTAAGTACTCGTATTAACATCGGGGGTAACACCGTCCAGCATAGAGATCTTTTCTTTTTCTTTTTTTAAATTTAAGTCTGCTTTTTAAGACAAATTCCTCGCGATGGATACGGGCGGTTTTGCCTGGGTAATCTGTTGGTGGTAAAACTTCAAGAGTAGTTACACTCTAGTGTGTAGACTAAGTATTATTTAACTTTTTGAGGCTATTGATAATTCTGTTGCAAAAATTGACAAAGGATTTTAGTGCTGAATCTCTGACCATTATTATACATATCTATAAGTACCTATATATAAAACAAGAAACTGACTGACTGACTGACTGATTGATCGATCAACGCAGAGCCGAAACTACTGGTTGTAGAGAGCTGAAATTTGGGGTGCCTTAGGGAACGTAGGGGAGCACTAAGAGAGGATTTCCCGAAATTCCCACGGGAACGGAAAACGGGATTTTTCATTTTAATATTTCTGCGCATACGAAGTTGTGGGGAAAAGCTAGTTGTTACTTAATAAAGGGTTCAACTTTGAGATTTTCGCATAAGATTTGATGGTCTAATCGTTGGCTTCCGTATTTGAGGCATTATCTAAGTAAATGTTGGACAGTTTGAATGGCAGTATTATCACACGGGAAGACTTCACATAGCCGGGCCTTCTCTTGTAGTCGGGTTTTTTTTTCTATACCGCGTACTAGTAAATTCAGCCACATCATTCCCTTCCCGCTGCATGACCGTGTATTTATTCCCCTCGCCCCGTTATTTTTGGCAGCATTATTTGAATCATAGAAAAAACCGGCCAAGCGCGTGTCGGGCCACGCGCAAATTATAGGGTTCCGAAGTTGAGGATGCCCACAGTACCTTTTTAAGACTTATTAGCATCTAGCTAGCCTGTGATATGACGTGCCCGCCCGACGCCCCTGCCGCTCGAGAAAAATCATCATTATAAGTTGGTCGACTATTACTCGTAAGTTTGTACAGCCTACTTAGCTCTGATAGTTTTCCTTTCAACTACGTTATATATGCCACAACCGTGATTTTTTTCAGCTATCCAAATACCACCATTTAGCTGGCAGGGGGGGGGGGGGGGGGACACGTGACTCTAGCAAAAAATAGCAATTTAAAGCTTAATATTTCACAAACGCATCACTTAATCAAAAAATGGTTTTAACAAACCCACAATATTTTTTTAAGACCTATTCAACGATATGCCGCACCATGGGGTACGCAAGAAAAAAAAATTACATCCCCACTTTACGAGTAGGGGAGGTACCCTATAAAAAAAAATATTTCAAAATTTTATTCTACCACTTTGTCAGCGTAACTAATATGCATATTCATGCCAAATTACAGCTCTCTAGACCTAAGCATCTCCGAGCAATAGTGCGGACAGACGGACGGACGGACGGACGGACGGACGGACGGACGGACATGGCGAAACTATAAGGGTTCCTTGTGGCCTTCGGAACCCTAAAAAGTAATATAGCTCCGTAGGCAGCAGGTAAGTATACCTCGAATGACAACCTACATACAAATCAGCGTTACGCCTGAAATTAAGTGTTAAATGCGATAATAGATGGCGTTTAAAATTTTTATACTGGCAACCTAGGGCCTGTATAAAAAAAATAAACGCCTTGGATATTATATTCTGAGCCACAGATATTTAATAGTACCTACTACATACAGAATGGCCACGGAATCACCCGCCAGAACCTAATCGGCGCGCAACTCGCGCCCAACTCGCCCTTACCGTCATTTGTTTCATCCAGAGATGGAGAGTGAATCACTGGCCTGGCCCGCGTAGTGGTACACACACATTTACAAGTGTACAGACGTCCTCGCACGCAAACATTGACACTTCATTCGAATTGTGTTCGAAATCGTGCTTTTATAGGCCGTGTCCGCCGTGTGACAGAGCTTTTCCGATGTAGGTACGCCGCAAACTAAGGAGATCGTCAGAGTATATATCATTTCCTTGTTTCTCCAGGATTTTTTATGTCGTCAAGTTTGTTAAACTGATTTGTATTTTCCAGATAACAATGACGTCATCATCATCGTATGTCTGGTGGGAGGCATTGTGCTTCTCATCATCGTGGGGCAATCCATAGCGCTCCTGTACTTCAGAAAGAGGGGTAAGACAAAGACATTGAAAAAAGATTGGCTGTCTGTAAACTCGGTTTACGGACGATGCCTATTTTTATGCGTGATAACGTCACGTAACGCTGCAAAACGCTACGTAACGCTACAATACAATACAATACAAATACTCTTTATTGAACACCACACAATAGAGAAAAAAAGAACAGAACAAAAAGATCAGGAGAACATGTTGTTAGGTATACAGCAGGCGGTCTTATCGCTAACAGAGCGATCTCTCCCAGACAACCAAACGCCACGTCACGTAACGCTACAACGCTACTATTGCGTCATGTTTTTCGTGGACGCAGCCGGCGTTCATCTAAATATATAAAACTCAAAGGTGACTGACTGACTGACATAGTGATCTATCAACGCACAGCCCAAACCACTGGACGGGTCGGGCTGAAATTTGGCATGCAGGTAGATGTTATGACGTAGGCATCCGCTAAGAAAGGATTTTGCAAAATTCTAAACGGGAAAAATCGGGATTTTACTTTTTAATATTTCTGCGCATACGAAGTTGCGGGGAAAAGCTAGTAATTTTGTCACGTTATCACGTCAAAAACAACTTCCAAGCCGTAGATTGTGTTAACTATGCATGTGGCCCGCAACTTGATTGAAATGTAGATTATTTCGTAAAGAACGAAAATGACAGTTCGAATGACCCGCATTGCAAACTAAATTCACAATTTTACCTACATGTTTTGCGCGGTCGGTTAAAAAAATGCAATTTCAAGCGTCAATTTTGCTTCCAAATGCGAGATAGAGCAATGTGGATTGGAGACTTCAAACGCATTTATGAAATGTTGCAAAGCGCGCAGATGCGTGCAGGGGCTATATTCGAAGTCTTAAATAGGGATCTCCCTGTTCCCTATAGGATCGCTCACGCGTCAAGTTGAACTTAATACTCAATACTCAATCGTTTATTGCATTCCACATGTGTTACAGTTGTTAATAATAATATACATTGTATAAGGATCAATGTGGACCCTGGTGGGCACAGCAATTTTGGAGGCTGCTAACTACATATTTACACATATTTATATAAGCTAAATCTTATCATCTAGGAATTCTTTTACAGTATAGTAAACTTTTGAGTTCAAAATTTGCTTTAATTTTTTGTTGAAAGTTGTATCATTACTTTCGTTTTTTAATCTTTCAGGTAATTTATTAAAAAAATTAATTGACATTACGTATGGACTAGATGAATGCATGGACAGTTGTGAGGATGGTAACCTGAGCCTATTTTGATATCTTAATGAATGTGTTGTAGCGAGGTGTTCCCGTGTAGTATAGAAGTTTTTATATTTCCGGTTTATAACTTTAAATCTAGCTGGGGCTATATATTCGAAGTCTTAAATAGGGATCTCCCTGTTCCCTATAGGATCGCTCACGCGTCAAGTTGAACTTTAAATCTAGCTGGGGCTATATATTCGAAGTCTTAAATAAGGATCTCCCTGTTCCCTATAGGATCGCTCACGCGTCAAGTTGAACTTTAATCTAGCTGGGGCTATATATTCGAAGTCTTAAATAAGGATCTCCCTATTCCCTATAGGATCGCTCACGCGTCAAGTTGAACTTTAATCTAGCTGGGGCTATATATTCGAAGTCTTAAATAAGGATCTCCCTATTCCCTATAGGATCGCTCACGCGTCAAGTTGAACTTTAATCTAGCTGGGGCTATATATTCGAAGTCTTAAATAAGGATCTCCCTGTTCCCTATAGGATCGCTCACGCGTCAAGTTGAACTTTAATCTAGCTGGGGCTATATATTCGAAGTCTTAAATAAGGATCTCCCTGTTCCCTATAGGATCGCTCACGCGTCAAGTTGAACTTTAATCTAGCTGGGGCTATATATTCGAAGTCTTATATAAGGATCTCCCTGTTCCCTATAGGATCGCTCACGCGTCTAGTTGAACTTTAAATCTAGCTGGGGCTATACATGGTGGGTCAGAAAATATGGCAAGTAATTAACCCTCAGTATCGGCTATCGATTCTAAGTATATTGTACAGATCTTTAATTTTTTTCGAGTTGGTAAAAAAAAAAATTGTATATGGGATTGGTTGTGTGAGCGACGCCTGAATCCTACACAATTTTTTTTTTTTTACCAACACGAAAAAAATTAAAGACCTATACAATATACTTAGAATCGATAGCCGATACTGAGGGTTAATTACTTGCCATATTTTCTGACCCACCATGTATATTCGAAGTCTTAAATAAGGATCTCCCTGTTCCCTATAGGATCGCTCACGCGTCAAGTTGAACTTTAAATCTAGCTGGGGCTATATATTCGAAGTCTTAAATAAGGATCTCCCTGTTCCCTATAGGATCGCTCACGCGTCGTTGAACTTTAAATCTAGCTGGGGCTATATTCGAAGTCTTAAATAAGGATCTCCCTGTTCCCTATAGGATCGCTCACGCGTCAAGTTGAACTTTAAATCTAGCTGGGGCTATATTCGAAGTCTTAAATAAGGATCCCCCTGTTCCCTATAGGATCGCTCACGCGTCAAGTTGAACTTTAAATCTAGCTGCTTAAAGTTCACGTGACACGTGAGCGATCCTATATTAAGACTTCGAATAAGTATAGCCCCTGGTTTCATCAGGACGTTTTCCTGAAAAAAATACGCACTTGACTCAGACGTGTGAATCGACATTTTAGCCCCAAATTCTTTGCTATTTGGTAGGTTTTTAACCACTAGGCTACCACATCCTGGTAGACTATAAAGATAGAATAATATTTATTTCCAGCTCAAGCACAGAAGAGAATGGAGAATTTACAGAATGCCAGAACACCGTTTGACAGGGGTAACGAAGGTGGGATCAATTTTTTTTGCGAAAATGCAAATGTAGAAGGGCATAATCAGCAATAGTACATTACAGACCTAGGGTGGTGAATTCGTAAATGTCCCAGATCGCAGGTTTCTGTGGCCCGAACCGAAGGTGAGGGACATAAATATGCGATCTGGGGCTTTACGAATTACCGCACGTAGTTTGTCTAAAGTTTTACGTCTTGCCTTGGCCAAGAAGTGAGATTTTCTCTCCGCGTAGCGGGCAGAAAATCCCACTTTACGGCCGAGGGTGATGTAATAGTACATTACAGACCTAGGGTGGTGAATTCGTAAATGTTACAGATCGCAGGCGTTTGTGGCCCGGACCACCCGGACAGAAGGTGAGGGCCATAAATATGCGATCTGGGGCTTTACGAATTACCGCACGTAGTTTGTCTAATGTTTTACGTCTTGCCTTGGCCAGGAAGTGAGATTTTCTTCCCGCGTAGCCGTAAATGTATTAGTGACGTAACTGTATTTTCACTCCTTCTATTCTTTGTTGCCTACTGGTAATGCATATAGAGCAAAGAACGATTTTGCTCCCTGCCGAAAACCAGTAGGTTTTCTCATAGGTGGAGTGAAAAGCAGAGTGTACAACACGGTAGCAAAATTATTTACACCTTGGTGAGCCTTGGGTGACATAGCTTGAATCCCTCGCATGCTCAAGATTCCACGTTGGAATCCCGCGCTGCGCTCGGGAGTCTATTTTGGAATCATTCGCTTCGCTCTGGATTCAATCCGTCACCAGACGTAAAATACCTGTAATAGGTACATTTTGCTCCCTAGTTATACAATTTACTATTATGTAAAAGAGCGGCAGCTCTATTGCGTTTGACGGTTGAAAACAAACGATTTATCATTTCACTAGAGCATTTTTATATTAGTATGGACAGAGACAATGTAGTGTAGAGCGGCGTACATCGGAAAAACTTTGTCTGGGAGTGATCCAGTAACTTTATTTACACATCAGCGTATGCGTAAAATCCGGTTGTTTTGATTTTTAGCAGGCTTGTTTATGATGTTGGACATTAGGCCAAAAGAAGAAAAGCAATAGTTATGTATGTATATAGGTATATGTATATTTGTGTAGGTATACATTCTTGGATTACTTGGATGAACTCTTTCTCAGTTTACTTGATATTATGTACGTACTTCTTTGCTCCTAAGTAAATGTTCTCAGTTTCACCCCAAGGTTGACTGGTAGAAAATGCTTGTAGCATTAAGTCCGCCTATTGTACACTGCATTTTTTTGTTTGTGCAATAAAGAGTTTAAATAAATAAATAAAGTAATCCTAGAATGATAACTTTCATATATACAAATCAGCGTTTGGATTATTTCCTATGGTTAGAAAAAATAGTTGTGGTTTGATTTTACAGCAAGATACAGCGCTCCACCAAGTAGACGCGGCTCGCGGCTCAACCGAGAAAATGCCGACACTGACAGCCATATCTACGAAATGGTTGGCATCAATGCGATGTACAATGCAGGTGAGAGCATGCTATTAATAGCCGACCCCGCGGACTTCGTACCGGCTTAGAATTTTTTTTGGGTGTGAAAAATAGCTTACGTCCTATTCTCAGACTTACTCTCCAATATTACATACATGATACACTCCAAATTTCATGAGAATCGGTCGAACCGTTTCGGAGGAGTTTGTTTACAAACACTGTGACACGAGAATTTTATATATTGGAAGATATATATAACTTTATTTTTGACCTACTTCAAAAACGGAGGAGATTCTCAATTCATCTGTCTGTCTGTATGTTTCGTTTTACCGATAGGTACACATGTTTGGAACTGGAGCCGAAAAAAAAAGAAAAAAACGTCTTCAAACTCCGACGCCTGTAAAGTCGGTGTCAAGTGAACGCACCCAAACATGACAATCTTATAGTGAACTTTGAAGGCGGCTTTTTTATATTTTCGTTTTGAAATTGAGCACACTGGCGACTTCACGGTAATTGGTCACTTTGGCCTTTATTTGGATTGGACGTAATAAGACATCCAAGATTTTCCAGGTACCTTATTATTTAACTAGCTTTTCCCCGCAACTTCGTATGCGCAGAAATATTAAAAAGTAAAATCTTTTTTCCCGTTCCCGTGGGAATTTTGCAAAATCCTTTCTTAGCGGTTGCCTACGTCATAACATCTACCTGCATGCCAAATTTCAGCCCGATCCGTCCAGTGGTTTGGGCTGTGCGTTGATAGATCACTATGTCAGTGAGTCAGTCACCTTTGAGTTTTATATATTTAGTTGCTCGTGTGCCAACTGCCTAATAACTTGATAAAATAGAACACTTTCCAACAGAAAGTTTGTGTGTCGGTTTATCCGTTTTTATCAATAGGTAGTTACTATAAAATCTAAGTAAAATTTTTAATACTTATTTTTTTTTCATTTTTCAGGTTCCCAGAGAGGTAAAATTACCGACATCAAGAATCGTCCCCGTCTCCCTTTGCCTGGGGGTATGTTTAAAAAAAAACTTTTTTTTTTAAAGTATGGTTTGCTTGATTCAGAAATCAGCAATGAGCAATGGTTTGTTTAATCTAATTTTCCTCGTATTCGAAATAGTAGATTGTATGACTAGGATGCAAAATGGTATATTTTACCGCGGGTGACGGATTGCGGATTGAATCCAGATTCCAGAGCGACGCAAAAGAGTCCAGAATAGAATCCCGAGCAAAGCGAGTGATTCTAACGTGGAATCTTGAGCTAGCAAGGGATTGCCGACAAACTGTTTTGCAGTTTGGCACGATATTGTGCAGGTTCAAAATGTAATGTTTTTTATATTAATAAAAATTACTTACTTTACTTGTTCAGCTATGTCACCCTAGGTGTAAATAATTTTCACTTCTCCTAGGAGCAGCATGGAGCACTTTAAAAATGTTTTGCTCTCTCCTTTTCGAATAGGAGGACATCGTCACCCGCGATAAAATATATAGAATCTACCATTTTGCTCCCCAGTGTTAGAATCTACTATTCCTTCTTTGTTGCAGAAACGTACGAGGAGCTGGATTCGATGGACTCTCCCCAGCGTAAGTACCTACCACTTTTAATAACTACGGGATGATCTAAGAGTAACGATAGTAAAGCCCACTTGCAAGATGTTACTTACTCGCTTAGCTATAGCTTACTCGTATTTCTCCGTACAAACCTTCTCGACATTTTCCGCCCTAGGTTTTGACCGTAGATCGATGTTTTTTTGAAATAAGATCAATATCAGACGTATAGACAATTTCCTTCTCATCCAGTTCTCAAAGTTTCATTAGGTACCTACGATTGGTTTACTTTTGGAGGAGGAAAATGTCGAGAACGAAACCTCGATTTTTGAGTTTTTTACGTCGGATTTTTCGACGGAGCTGCAGTTGGTTGTCCTTGGTACACTTTTTATCGCTCCGCTTGCGCAAGCGAGAAAGCAACATTGATTTAAATTCGCATATCCTCTTAAGTATAATGCGCCCGCTGTTGTTTGTTTTGGGAGTGTTAATTGTAATTGTTGTTGATGACTGTGAGCCTCCACGTTTTTCCAGGTTGGAAGCCCAAGTTTGACAACGCTGACGCGTCAATCCTCAGTCCGGAGGCATCAGACGCGGGCGACCCGGTACCCCCTCCAAGACCTGCCAAAAAAGACCCCCCGTTGCCTGCCAGAACTGTGTGTAAGTATATGGACGTATAAGTATAGCACGACACAACCTAGAAGGCTCGCGGATTAAGCAATAACAGACTCTGCATCAACGGCTTAAGTGCTTTGCCACGCGCCTTCTAAGTTGTGTTCTGCTATATGTCTATACATCATCATTTCAGCCAAAAGACGTCCTCTGAAAGACACCAATGCTGAGTGAATACCATATACCAAATAATAATAAAATAATATGTAAAATAATGTGTGTGTGTGTTGGTAATATGTAGTACATTACATTAGTTTGCTAATAATGGTATTAGCAAACTAATGTAATGTACTACATATTTTAACTTTATACTTTATTTTATGAATTCAAATTATTTTATGTTCGAGGTAAGCAATATTTTCTGTTCTCTTTATATATGGATTCCTTTAAATTTTGTAAAAATACCTCATTCTTTATGTTTGCCAAATAAACATTTTTCATTTTTCATTTCATTTCACTGCCTTACGGTAGGGGTACCGAACACAACAGGGCAAGCACTTGCTTGCTGAGCAAGCTACCACCGTCTTATCCGCTAACCTGCCGTCAAATCGCAGTGCTCGCACTGTTGTGTTCCGGTAGGGGGTAAGGCAGCTGGTGAAAATACTGGCACAAAGGCAGAGGCATTCCATCTTAGGCCTCAGGGTAGGCAACCCATTTGCAAGTTTATGATTATTTATGAACATGGGTCGCAGTGACTGCTTACGATCAGCAGGGACCAAGGGCGCGTTCTACCAAAAACATGAAAAAAACTGCTTTCAGTACCGAAACCGGCGCTTCAAGAAGACAAGCCGCCCAGCCTCCCTGGCTCCCTGCAACGGCCGCCCAAACCCGCCGCGAAAACTGGCTCCATAACAAAAAATATGGGTAATGTATCCATAACTAATGTTATAAATAACAAATTATATTATAACTCTCTCTGTCTGCTACCTCTACACCCATAAACCGCTGGACCGATTTGGATTAAATTTGGTACGGAGTTAGTTGGAGTCCCGGAGAAGGACAAGGCTACTTTTTATCCCGGAAAATTGCATAGTTTCCCTTGGAATGCTGGAACCGAATTCCACGCGGACGAAGTCGCGGGCAGAAGCTAGTAAGTATTATAAATGCGAAAGTTACTCTGTCTGTTAGCTCTTCACGCTTCAACCGCTGGACCGATTTAGATGATAATTGGGTAGGTATGCAGATAAGTTTGGTATGGCGATAGTTGCAGTCTCGGGAAAGGACATAGGCTTCTTTTCATCCCGGTAAAACGCGTAATTCCCGCGGGAACACGATATCCGAATTCCACGCGGGCGAAGTCGCGAGCAGAGCAGAAGCTAGTAATATTATAAATGCGAATGTAACTCTATCTGTTACCTCTTCACGCTTCAACCAATGAACCGATTTAGATTATGTTTTACTTGCAGTCCCGTAGGCCAACATGGTAAATTCATTTCTGACGTGTAGGTAAAACATTGGGGCCAATGTGGCCAATTTTCTGAATTAATGATTGATTGATTGCCACTTTTTATTTTTTATCCCGGAAAAACGCATAGTTCCCGCCTAAACGCGATATAGCGAATTCCATCTTGTTCCAGTCTGTACACTTGAAAATGAGTGTGTACCACTACGCGGGCCAATGATCCACTCTCCATCTCCGGATGAAACAAATGACGGTAAGGGCGAGTTGGGCGCGAGCTGCGCGCCGGCTAGATTCAGGCGGGTGATTCCGTGGCCATTCTGTCTGTAGTACAAATAATATTAAAATATTCTGTGGCAATAGGTAGTAGTAAACAATAAAATTGTTATGAGATGATGTTTTTCGCTTTCAGTACCAAAACCGGCGCTTCAAGAAGACGAGCCGCCCAGCCTTCCCGGCTCCCTGCAACGGCCGCCCAAACCCGCCGCGAAAACTGGCTCCATAACAAAACATATGGGTAATGTATCCATAACTAATGTTATAAATACCAAAGTATATTATAACTCTCTCTGTCTGCTACCTCTACACCCATAAACCGCTGGACCGATTTGGATTAAATTTGGTACGAAGTTAGTTGGAGTCCCGGAGAAGGACAAGGCTACTTTTTATCCCGGAAAATTGCATAGTTTCCCTTGGAATGCTGGAACCGAACTCCACGCGGACGAAGTCGCGGGCAGAAGCTAGTAAGTATTATAAATGCGAAAGTTACTCTGTCTGTTAGCTCTTCACGCTTCAACCGCTGGACCGATTTAGATGATATTTGGTAGGTATGCAGATAAGTTTGGTATGGCGATAGTTGCAGTCCCGGGAAAGGACATAGGCTACTTTTCATCCCGGAAAAACGCGTAATTCCCGCGGGAACACGATAACCGAATTCCACGCGGGCGAAGTCGCGAGCAGAGCAGAAGCTAGTAATATTATAAATGCGAAAGTAACTCTATCTGTTACCTCTTCACGCTTCAACCGATGAATCGATTTAGATTATGTTTTACTTGCAGTCCCGTAGGCCAACATGGTAAATTCATTTCTGACGTGTAGGTAAAACATTGGGGCCAATGTGGCCAATTTTCTGAATTAATGATTGATTGATTGCCAGTTTTTATTTTGATTTTGATTCCGTGGCCATTCTGTCTGTAGTACAAATAAAATTAAAATATTCTGTGGCAATAGGTAGTAAACAATAAAATTGTTATGAGATGATGTTTTTCGCTTTCAGTACCAAAACCGACGCTTCAAGAAGACGAGCCGCCCAGCCTTCCCGGCTCCCTGCAACTGCCGCCCAAACCCGCCGCGAAAACTGGCTCCATAACAAAACATATGGGTACAATACTCATAGGGTACTAAGTAATATTATAAAAGAGCTTTTACCCGCGACCTCGTCTGCAGGGAATTTAACACTATATTTCCAAAGCCCTTTTTCCAGGATACTTTTAAAACCTTTTCCGGGATTACGGGATTTGTGGAATTCCCGAGATTTCTATTATCCAAAGTCCTCTTCATGGGTTCCTCTAATGAGTTTCCGAGATTTCAAACATTCAAACATCCAAACATCTAAACACCCAAACACAAACTTTCAGCTTTATTGTAATATCAGTAAGATGCAAAAGTAACTCTGTCTGTTACCTTTTCCCGCATAGGCTGATTTAAAAGCATTTTGGTAGAGCTGTTTCGAGTCTCCGGAATTATACCTACGTATGTACTTTAATAGCTATATAAGGGGTCTTAAGTATAAAAAAAACACCGGAATTCCTCAATTTATCCAAAATCACTCGGGATATGGATGGATGGATGGGCCAGTTTTATCCCGATTCATTATCAATCAAGGTTTAACTGAAATAAATTCCTTAAAGGAACAAGTCCGCCTTCTTAGGTACATTATAGTTTGCAAATAAGTACTGTAAAAGTACCTACATTTTCATGTTTTTGTACAATGCGTTCTTTATTTACATAGGCCCGGTTCCTATATCCACGAAACGCCTCGTTTTGCCTACGGACGGTTGATTTTTGACATTTGTTCCATAGAGAAACTGTCAAATTTTAACCGTCCGTAGGCAAAACGAGGCGTTGTTTGGATATAGGAACCGGGCGTTAATCAATAAAAAAACAGACGAGCGACGTGGCACTTCGCCACACTTCTAAAGTTTCAAGGTACCTATGACATATGCCTATGTATTTTTTTTACAGCAAATGATCCAGCAATAATGGAACTCAAGAAAGTACTTGAAAAGAGAAAAGTGGAATGTAAGTAGAGAAAAGAAAAGTGCGAGTCCAAAAAGTTTCAAATTAATATTTATTTATTAAAAGACCGTTTGTAAAGCCTAAGAGTAACCTGAAAAATCCACTAGGGGCGCTAGTGGCGTTGCTGTCGGCAGGCAGCCATTGGCCATTTCGCGCGTTACTATTGACAGCTAGTAGTATACATCCCTCCAATCACCGTCTCGCACGCATTCTATTTAGCGCCAGTGTCGCCCGTTGGTGAGAAAAAATACTGCGCAGCGAAGCACTTACACCATGGTCACAGCGGCTATTGTTGTTTAATCATATCCCCTGTTGCCATATTTGTCGTAATTTGTAATGAAATTATACTCTTTTTCCAGCCACCCTCCCACAAACCTCGACGCCCACCGAAAAGAAGGCACCACCGATACCAGCAAAAATATCTCAACCAGAGAAACCAAACAAAAAACCCGTCGGCGTTATCCAACCCCTATCACAACCAGAAACTGAACCTCCCTCCAATCCACTATCTATTTCAAGAACTTCAACCCTAAAAGCGAAGCTAGAAGCTGCATTCAAACCTAAAACTGAACTCCCAACAGTGACTATGCCTGCTAGACTGCCACAGACTAAAGCAGAACTGCCAACATCTACGGTTCCCGCTAGACTGCTACAGGCTAAAGCAGAACTGCCAACATCTACGGTGCCCGCTAGACTGCCACAGACTAAAGCAGAACTGCCAACATCTACGGTGCCCGCTAGACTGTCACAGACTACAAAACCAGTGTTGCCTTTATCTACTGCATCAGTGTTGCCATATCGACCGTTATCACCGATACAGCCTGAAGGTAAGTGTTTCATTTAACATTAATAATTGTAAGGTTGGGTTGATACAACCGTCCGTTAAAGTTAACGTTGAATATTTTACTATGAGACAAAATGACGTTACTGTATGGAATAACAGCTCGGCGGCCATATTTAACGACCAGGAGTCCGTCAACTGTGCATAAATCAACCTAGGCTAAATCAAAAAGTTTACGTACCTTAAATTTAACGTGAGCTGTCACAGAAATGTTTATTATATTTATTTGTGTGCACTCTGGATAATTTCCATAAATTATGTCAGGTCAAGTATCTTCTAGAGGGCGTCGTTTTGGCGGTGTTGGTGGCTACACGTGCAAAATTTTTTCCCGCGGTTTTTAAATATTATTTGTTGGATATCTAAGAATTAGTGTTGTAAATAGTAGTTTTTAGTGTTTTTTATTGGTCGGGTGAGCTTTTTGCGTATATTTGGTGAAGGAGATGGAGGAAAACGAGCCCCCGGACGGGGGCGGGAATTTATCGTGTTCGTCCATGGACACTTCGGTGTCCCGGTGCGAACTCTGTGCTAACAACTCCTTAAAACGAAACATTGAAAATGAAAAGAGTGACGATAGTGTTGCGAAGCGTGATAATCGAACTCCACCATCTGCATCTTTGCAACATACATACACGGTTCCCGAGTTCGCCCCGGGTACCAAACTCAAATATGGTTCTATGGATAAAGGTCCGTTCATAGTCAATGTATCTAGAGTTTCTTCAGATCCGGAGACCAGTATACGTATCCTCAAGTTTGCACAGCTGATGAATTCATTTCTTGAGAACTCTTTACTGGCTCAACATAACTTTTCTGCAGTTATCCCCACGTACAATGTAACCAGGATGGGCTTAATTCGTGATATTCTAATTGACTGGACATTGGAGGAGTTCGTGTCCTGTGTTGAGTGTTCGGTGCCGGAGTGCCGAGTTATTAAGGCAAGGCGCTTAAATAGGAAAGTGGTCAATGATGGTAATGTTTCGTGGGTCCCGACCCAGTCAGTAGCTTTGACTTTTCTTGGTCAAGTTTTACCAGAAAAAGTTTTCTGCATGCACACATCTCTCTCCGTTGAAGTGTATCAGCTTCCTACTATTCAATGCAACAAATGCTGCCGTTTTGGTCATATTAAAGCTTCGTGCCGCTCAAAGCCCAGGTGCTTTAAGTGCGCTCAACCCCACGAAGGGGAATCATGCACAGTTAAAGATGAAAAGTCTCTATCTCTTTTTTGTTCGGGCAGCCATCTTGCCACGAACACGTCTTGTCCTGAGCATGCGAGACAACGAGCTATCAAATCCGTAATGTCTGAGGAAAATATTCCGTATAATGTAGCATCTCTTCGTTTTCGTCCGGTTCGTCGTTCCTTTGCTGACACTACTCGTGCTCCCCCATCTTCCCCTTATCACTCTGACCCTGCTCCTTCCCCATCATCATCTCCGAATTCTTCTCAGCATTCATACAAGAAAACTGTCTTTTTCTCCCGTAAGCCGGCTCCCTCTCTTGCCCCCGGATATGACAAAGCCGCTCATGAAAGAATCACCTCTACTCCTCGTTCTGTCCGCCCAATGGTTGTGCTCTGAACAGTTCAGAGACACCAAATGAAAACCTCATTAACCTCTTGGTTACTACTCTAGTAAATCTCTTAAGTAAATTCTCCGATGTTATACCGAACAACGTCATTAATACGCTTAGTCAACTGTCTACAATGTTCTCTGATAATGGCTTGTACAGCCATCCAGTGGAACTGCCGCAGCATCCGTCATAAAAAACATGAAATTTGCCATTTCATCAGCTCTTTTTCCCCAATCATTTTGGCCATCTCGGAGACTTGGTTAAAGCCTGGTTCCCTTTTTAGGGTTCCTGGTTTCTCGTGTCTTCGGGATGACAGTATAAATGGTTGGGGTGGTTGTGCTATTCTCATCAGCCGATCCATATCATATTCTTTGATTCCAATTCCTCCCCATTCTCCGGGACTTTTTATTGTTGCCGTAAAGGCCTTAAATTTTACCTTTATTTCCATTCTCTCTTCTTTGTCTGGTCCTCTGATCTTAATGGGTGATTTTAATTGCCACCATACTATATGGGGTTCTAGTTTCTGTGACTCTAATTCTCGCTTTCTGCTTGATATGATTGATAAACTCAATCTATGTATTTTGAACGATGGCTCTCCTACCAGAAGAACCTCTCCGTCTCAAAATCCTAGTTCTGTGGATATTACTTTAGCTTCCGCCAGTGTCTCTTCTTGCCTAAATTGGTCTATTCTCTCTCGATCCCATGGTAGTGACTAGTGACCACCTCCCTATCTTGATTTCTTTCTCTTCTACTGTTTCTCCTTCAGTTCCAACATTCTCTCCTCTCTTAAAATTTAGATTGGACAAAGCAGATTGGCCTGAATTCTCTGCAATAGTAGAAAATGAAATAAAATTACTCCCTCCTGTTTCCCCACAAAACTTTCTTGAATTATATGGTAAGTTTGTAAATATTCTTTCCGTTTCGGCAAATTCTTGTATCCCTCTTAAAAATTCTTCACTCAAAAGGATCAATTCCCCGCCTTGGTGGGATGCTGAGTGCACTTTAGCTATTAAAAGACGTAATAAAGCGGAAGAAGACTTCCTCGCCAATTTATCAAATTTGGATAAATATTTACATTTCCAGTCTTCCAATGCACGATGTAAAAAACTTCTAGCTTTAAAGAAACGACAAGGATGGAACCGTTTTTGTGAAAGCCTGTCTCCTCGATCTCCTTCTACAAAGGTGTGGAAGAATTTAAAAAGATTTAGGGGTGCATTATCTGCCAGTGATATTGTAGCCAATGACCCTTCTGCCTGGTTAGATGAATATAATAGACAAACTCGCTCCTCCTTTTGTGCCTAATAAAGATAGTCTTCCTTCCGTTTCCCCACAGATGTCATCTGATAGAATGGACGAACCCTTCTCCTTTTCTGAGATTTCTTCAGTTTTAGATCATTTACGCGATTCTTCCCCGGGTATTGATGGCATCCCCTATTCATTTCTAAAAAGGTGCTCCACATCTTCAAAAATGTATTTCCTTGCACTCTTAAATGAAATTTTTAAGTCGGGTTCCATTCCCGATTCGTGGAAAGTTCAGATTATTGTCCCCATTTTGAAACCCCATAAAGATCCTACAGACGCTTCATCTTATAGACCAATTGCTCTTTCTTCTGTTTTATTGAAAATTCTGGAACATCTTATTAAAAATAGACTAGAATGGATTTTAGAAACTCGTAAGCTATTAGCTAAGACTCAATTTGGTTTCAGGCGAGGCACTGGAACTATGGATAGTCTGAGCATTCTCACATCAGACATCCGTTTAGCTTTTTCTCGAGGCCAACATCTTGTAGGTGTTTTTCTAGATATCACCTCTGCATATGATAATGTCCAACTTCCTATTCTTGTTCTGAAAATGCTTCACCTAGGATTGCCTGTAAAGATGGTTAATGTTATATCTAATATCCTTATGGATCGTTCTATTTGCGTTCGCCTCAATGGAAATTTGTTTCCTCCTCGAAAGATTTTCAAAGGGTTACCTCAGGGTTCGGTGTTGAGTCCTTTGCTATATAGTTTTTACACAGCCGATCTTGACCAAACTGTTGACAGTTTCTGCGATGTTCTTCAGTATGCAGATGACATTGCCTTATATTATGCTTCTGAGTCCATACTTGACTGCTCATCTAGATTAAATACAGCGTTACACTATCTTGAGACTTGGTTATCAGATCACGGTTTGAGTTTGTCAGCATCTAAAAGTTCTGTAGTAGTATTTTCAAGAAAGAGATTGATTCCGACTGTAGACATATTAATCAACTAGCTTCTGCCCGCGACTTCGTCCGCGTGGAATTTATTAATAGCCTTCCCGCGAGAACTATGCATTTCCTCGGGATAAAAAGTAGCCTATATGTTGACCAGTGTTATAAACTACCCCCATACCAAATTTTGTTTTAATCCGTCCAGTAGTTTTCGAGTTAAATCCGGACATACATACATACATACATACAGATTTTTTTTCTAAAAATCGTTATTTTGTGTTCAGTATCGTTCATATAGTCCCTTTGACTTGATAGTTTCTTTTAATTTTCAATTTTCACCCGCGACGTCTTCTAAAGAATTTCTCATCATCATTAATCTCTTATGAATAAATAGTTTAGTGCCAAAATTCATTATTTAGGTAATAGCAGACTGGTTTAAAGATTGTTTTAGTGAACTCATCAATCATTTCCTTTTTACTGGACAATAGGCAGGTAATCTAACAGTAGGTAATCTGCATAACGTGTTTCTTGATAGTGTTTGTAATCTAGGATTATAATTTAATTTTTCCCGTTCCCGTGGGAATATCGGGAAATCCTTTCTTAGTGCTCCCCTACGCTCCCCAAGGAACCTGCATGCCCAACTTCAGCTCTCTACGGTGATCCCCGCGACCTAAACATTAAAATGTAAACATCCCATTTTTTCCCGTTCCCTTGGGAATTTCGGGAAGTCCTTTCTTAGTGCTCCCCTACGCTCCCCAAGGAACCTGCATGCCAAATTTCATCTCTCTACGATGATCCCCGCGACTACGTACGCGCCTTAAAATGTAATAAACCCATTTTTTCCCGTTCCCGTAGGAATTTCGGGAGGTCCTTTCTTAGTGCTCCGCTACGCTCCCCAAGGAACCTACATGCCAAATTTCAGCTCTCTACGATGATCCCCGCGACTACGTACGCGCCTTAAAATGTAAAAAAAAACATTTTTCCCGTTCCCGTGGGAATTTCGGGAAGTCCTTTGCCAAATTTCAGATCCTTACGATGTTTCCCGCGACTTCGTACGCGCCTAAAAATTTTATTGTAAAAATCCCTTTTTCCCCGTTCCCGTGAGAATTTCGCGAAATCCTTTCTTAGTGCTCCCCTACGCTCCCCAAGGAACCTGCATGCCAAATTTCATCTCTCTACGATGATCCCCGCGACTACGTACGCGCCTTAAAATGTAATAAACCCATTTTTTCCCGTTCTCGTAGGAATTTCGGGAGGTCCTTTCTTAGTGCTCCGCTACGCTCCCCAAGGAACCTACATGCCAAATTTCAGCTCTCTACGATGATCCCCGCGACTACGTACGCGCCTTAAAATGTAAAAAAAAACATTTTTCCCGTTCCCGTGGGAATTTCGGGAAGTCCTTTCTTAGTGCGCTCCCCAAGGAACCTGCATGCCAAATTTCAGCTCTCTACGACCAGTAGTTTCGGCTCTGCGTTGATATGTCAGTCAGTCAGTCAGTCAAGCAGTCAGTCAGTCAGTCAGTCAGTCAGTCAGTCAGTTTCTTCTTTTATATATTTAGATAGATAGCTGTTTCCCGCGACTTCGTACGCGCCTAAGCATTAAAATGTAAAAATCCCATTTTTCCCGTTCCCGTGGAAATATCGGGAAATCCTTTCTTAGTGCTCCCCTACGCTCCCCAAGGAACCTGCATGCCTAATTTCATCTCTCTACGATGATCCCCGCGACTACGTACGGGCCTTAAAATGTAATAAACCCATTTTTCCCGTTCCCGTAGGAATTTCGGGAAGTTCTTTGTTAGTGCTCCCCTACGCTCTCCAAGGAACCTGCATGCCAAATTTCCGCTCTCTACGATGATCCCCGCGACTACGTACGCGCCTTAAAATGTAAAAAAAAACATTTTTTCCCGTTCCCGTGGGAATTTCGGGAAGTCCTTTCTTAGTGCTCCCCTACGCTCCCCAAGGAACCTGCATGCCAAATTTCAGATCTCTACGATGTTTCCCGCGACTTCGTACGTGCCTAAACATTAAAATGTAAAAATCCCTTTTTTTCCCGTTCCCGTGGGAATTTTGCAAAATCCTTTCTTAGCGGATGCCTACGTCATAACATCTACCTGCATGCCAAATTTCAGCCCGATCCGTCTAGTGGTTTGGGCTGTGCGTTGATAGATCACTATATCAGTCAGTCAGTCAGTCAGTCAGTCAGTCACCTTTGAGTTTTATATATTTAGATAACGATTTAGTTCCTGTAGAAAATAGTGTAAAATTTTTAGGCTTTCACTTAGATTCACGTATGTCTGGTATCACCCATTTAAACTATATTAAGAGTAAATGCGAAAAGGGCATTAATGTCATGAGAGCTTTATCAGGTGCATGGTGGGGGGCTCACCCTTTCTCTCAAAAATTGCTTTACAATGCCATTATACGGAGCCACTTTGATTATGGTGCCTTTTTATTAGGGCCTTGTAGCAAACTTGCACTCTCTTATTTAGATAAAATTCAATCTAGATGTCTACGTATTATATCTGGGGCTATGAAATCTTCCCCGATAAATGCTCTTCAGATTGAATGCTTGGAACCTCCTTTACATCTTCGCAGACAGTTCTTATCGGACCGGTTTTTCTTTAGAGTTGCTCAATCTGTTGATCATCCATTATTATCTCGAGTAACAAATCTAGCTGATCTAGTTTCCTCTTCCACCTTTTGGACTCATAAAACCACGCCTTGTTTAGTAAAAAGTTTTCAAAAATTCCGTGATGGCCCTTCCCTTCTTCAATTATCTGGTAGGTAACGCTATATTTTCTATTGATTTTGATGTTCTTATATTTGAACCAAATATTTTATTTTCTTTTGGTATTAACAAGTCTTCTCCCTGTGCTAACAGTATTTTCAATAAGGTCCTTGATGAAAAATTTCCGGGATGGCTACCAATTTTTACTGATGCTTCGAAAATGTCTGATCAAGGTTTTGTCGGTTCAGCTGTTTGGATTCCTCGTTACAATACTATATTAAGTTTTAAAAGTCCTCCTCAAATGACAGTTTTCTCTGGTGAAGCAATCGCCATATATGAGGCAGTTTCATTTGTAGAATCCCATAGGTTGAACAAATCATTAATATTTTCGGATTCTTTGAGTTGTCTCCAACAGGGCTTGAAAACCGGTTAATTTTCCGGAGCGGTTAGAGCCACGCTTTGAGAGCCTAACCTATAAATAAAGTTCCCGCTCCCAAGAACGAAAAAATTAACCGGTTAGAGAGCGCTCCCTCCGTGTGAGCGGAGACTAGGGTGAATGACCGCCCGCTTTGCCCGATTTGTTTGGTTTCAATTTTCCGTTTAGTTGACCGTCGTTACTAGAAATTGACGCGCACGCGTCCTCATTTTCCACTTCGCTCCAAAGACAACCTAATTATCACTTTAAAGACAAGAGAATTACTTTTTAGGTGTAAGTCCCTCGGAATCGAGGTATCTCTTGTTTGGATTCCTGGGCATTCCGGCATTGCTGGTAATGAACAGGTGGATGAATTTGCCAAACAGGCTATTCATATTGGTTGCACATCTCACTCTCAATGTTTCAGTCGGGATTTACGATCCTCTGTTAAGACTCACCTTGGTGATCAATGGACTGAAGAATGGGATAAGTCTAGCCTCTATAAAGGTAAAAATTACAAACGAATTCAACCAAACATGCCGGTTAAGCCATGGTTTTTTAGGTACCGAGACGCGACAAAACATGCCACCTCCACTATAATTCGGTTACGACTGGGTCATATTTGTTCTCCCTCATTTTTGGCAAAAATCCGTATTCGTGATCATTCATTGTGTGACTGCGGACTTGAGGACGGCACTCCGGATCATATCTTCTTTAACTGCCGTAATTTATCGACTTCTCTTTATGATCTTTTACCAGACTCCATCCCTCGTCCCGTTAATTTAAACTATCTTTTATCTTTAGCCCACACTCCTTTTATATATGTTTTAACTAAATTCATTACCGATTTCAACATAAAGCTGTAACTATTCCTTCTCTTTTTCCTTATCCTCTCCTTCCTAAATACACCCAATTTTACTCATTTAGCCAGCTACCATTTTGTACATATTATTATATAAGCCTTGTTTCACCCTCTTTTTTTTAGTTCATCCAACCGATCATCCGTTATTCAAAACCATTTGGCCAATATTTACACCGATCACTTGTAGCTTTCAAACCTTGACGCTGGCTGAATTGTCCCCTGGACAGAAGCCATTATAATAAAAAAAAAAAAAAGTATCTTCTAATTTGTTTCTTTTTTCAGATTTAAATCAAGAAGACGACGACGAATGGATATACGAACCGTTAGCTAAATTCAACATTTACAATGTTTAACCTTAATTTATAACCTTTTTATAACGTGTAACCTTCGTGTAACCGTCTGCCCAAAGACGCCTTTGATGATTGATACATTTTCAACCCCGAAGTTCGATGGTAGACTCGATGGCGAAACAGTTGAAAACGTGTCCAGCGGATTTGATTAGCGAGAAAACAAAACACTCTCCTCACAACCGTTTTCGCTGCGTTTGCGCCTCAGCAGCGCCATCTGAAGGCGCTACTGCAGACTATCCGCCTAGGTGGCTTGACTGCCGTGGCGACCGCAGCGCCCCCAATCTACCCGATTTGGTGTCCACTTTTCGAACTATAAAGATTGCGCTCCTTTACTTCAACCCTCCAAAGGTAGACTAAACAAATGGCTCCGGGAAGAAATGTTTTATGATTTTGCTGATTTTTATAACCGACCACTTACATTATAAGGAAATGTATAGTATGACGGTATTTTTAAATTAGCTTTTGTCCGCGACTTCGTCCGCGTGGAATTCGGTTATAGCGTTCCCGCGGGATCTAAGAGTCCTTCCGGGATAAACACTGAACCCGTGTAAACCGAACTTAATATGTAGCCGGTTTCCTTCCCCGGGACTCGATTGTGCGCGCCACTCATATTGAACTCGGACTATTAAGCATCGCAAACGGATGGCCAACCACAAGGCCGCTCAGCTCGCGGGTCAGCTAAGTACGCGCTGAATACATTTTCTTTACGACAACTCCTAAGATATTCATTTAAATTGCATGGTGTAAATGGCAATCATAACGTGCATGAAATGCTTGAGGTGATTTCAATTGATCCAATTTCAGTTGATAAAGATTAATACTGTATCCCTCTAAGGCCCGGTTCCTATATCCACGAAACGCCTCGTTTTGCCTACGGACGGTTGATTTTTGACATTTGTTCCATAGAGAATCTGTCAAATTTTAACCGTCCGTAGGCAAAACGAGGCGTTGTTTGGATATAGGAACCGGGCGAATAGCTTTCCATATAACACATAATGTGGGACTATTTTTATATGGGAACAATTCCTCCATCCATACATCATTTTGTTATCACCTAAAGGTATTATGCAGCGTATTCCATGAAATTGCGTTTGCGTTAAAGGATTTTTTGGAAATTCTAACAAAGTTCATTTTTCTATACTTAGTAGTTTAGAAGATACATACAAAATTTTAATCCCCTTTTTACCCATATAAAAGGGCATTTTCCAAAAAATATCTGTTAGAGCTCATTTATGTCATAAAAGAAACCTTTTTCCTAAATTTCATGTTTCATTCAGTGGTTTATAAGTTACATTAAGGTCAACCGGGGTAAAGGCGTCTTTGGGAAAATGCGTTTAAAAGAGATTTTTTATAAAACTACGTGAGATGCAACAGCTCCCGCCCTCTAGTTACAAACGCTCGAACTACTTGCAGTACATCAAATGACATAGATGACGTTTTGATGCCACGTGTTTGACATATCGGCCTTTTTGAAATTCATTGTGGCAGCCGACCAACACGTTGCGCAAGGTAAGTAACAAAATCCGTCTACATCATGGTTTTTCTTAATGTTATTGCCAATGTTTTGTGATAAACGCGACCATTATTAGTTACGTGACATGTACGAATTAAAATTTCTTCGGAAACTGCTTTATTTTTAGAAATATCTCCCAGTGAATGATGAGATTATTATTTTTTCAACTTGGCTAAATGCGTAAGTACCTATGGGCTAATTGCGTCTATGTAACGCATTTGCCCCGATTTCAGTGCTCGAAAACCTTTTTCTGATACCTATGTATTTA
This sequence comes from Aethes cnicana, assembly GCA_963971205.1. NCBI lineage: Eukaryota > Metazoa > Arthropoda > Insecta > Lepidoptera > Tortricidae > Aethes > Aethes cnicana. The sequence goes on along the minus strand of OZ020301.1, from coordinate 4,409,653 downwards.
GAACATTTAAAAAAATTGATCGTGTGCTTACCCGACTACACGATGCAAGGGAGCGTAATGTGTTTTTCAGCTATGTAGGGGAGAGGGGGGCAGCTATCACCAAAGGCAGCTTAGAACAAATGCGTTCAAAGACGTATTTTTAGTGCGATTATGGTCCAAATCCATTTTTTGGGCTCGCAACACTGACCCACACAACTGTCACTTGACAGATTTGACGTTTGACAGAACATGAACAAACCAGTAGCATATTTTGATTTCGATCTCAACTGTTAGCGGTTTTGCTCCCCGTGTCTAAGGATTTTCAGGCTGTATTTGAAGGAAGCGGTAAGTGAAACTTAATTTATTCGATAGTACAATGAATTAGCTTTAGTGACGAAGAATAAACAATCAGAATTTGCAATTGTTTTGGAAGATATCGATGTTTATTTTTTTAAATAGGTGTTGGGGTAGTTTTGAAAAAAAATTAGGAGGCAGTTTTGATTAGCAATCTGTTCAAAACTACCCCGGTCATAAGAAATGTTCATATCTGCCCCGATATAAACTGACATGTAGGTACGTAAACTCAAAATAATATTATCTTAGTTATTTTAGTAAATGCTCATAACGCAAATCACGTCAGTAGAAAAGGGCGCGAAATTCCTATGGGAGGATATCCCTTCGCGCCTACACTTTTCAAATTTGCCGCCTTTTTTTACTGACAAGATTTGCTTGAACGAGTATGGTAGTCGATTCTATTGTCTGTTTTTCTCTCGTTTTATATGATAAAATGAAAATTCTAATTAGAACATTTTATATATTTTTATTTAACTACAACTAAAACATAATAAATACTGAATCACCATCCCCTGTTACATTGTTGGGGTAGTTTTGAACAATAGTGTGTGCAAAACTGCCTCAAGGGGGCAGCTTTAATAGAATTTCAATACTTTACAAAGGTACCCTCCTGAGGCACCTTTGAACACTACAAAAAACATTTCTGGTCAAAAGTACCCCCTCATAGTTATAACTGCAAATTATATGAGTAAAATGTTAATACGACCTTTTCTAGTGACTAACTGTACTAAGTACAGGTAAAAAAAAACACGTATATCTCGATATTGTTGCCTTACAATCCAGATTTCAAATCTGCCCCAAGTAAATTCAAAGCTACCCATGCTTGGGGCAGTATTGAACATTATTCCTTGAGTTGTAAAATTCTGAATTGTACCTTTGTCTTTAGCTTTGGACATGTGCAAATGCATTAATTACATAGGTTAATAACATACGTTGTTGTGTAGAGGCTTAAAACTGGTTTTTATGGGTAATATTTTGAAATACGTCAAGGAGTGTAAAAAGTGTACCAGGCTGCCCCCCTCTCCCCTACATATGATTAATAAAGAGTCAAATTAGTTTTTGTTTTTTATTTCTTTAGATCTGATACAGTATTCGCCTGCTTAAAAAAACGAATCATAACGTATATTTTCAAGTACGCTGGTTTAAGTAACTAATAACAGATAGCGCGTTTGAGCAACTAATCAAATGTCATCTTTCATTACTACCCGATTACCTACTAAAAGAATGGACCGCGCTGGAATGTTATTCCCTTCACGGCAGGTCGAAACTTATATCAAACGGGTTGTAAATCACAACAAGCTGAAGGTATACTATGGTTAGTTACAACTACCTACAATACATTTTTACAACCCGTTTACTATAAGTTTGGACCTGGTATGAGAGGAGTCACATTTCTGTTCCAGTCTTTTAGTAACCAGGTAGTAGTAGATACTAGATTCTCTCCTGCTACTTCAATCCCATAAAACTCTTTAAGATGCGTTATCACATGGATGCGATGCATTCCCGCTTGGATACTTACCTACTAATAGTCTCAAAATAAGTATTGATAATCTTTATCAAAAATAGTTTGCAACTTCTGGAATCAGCCTGGGAAAATGCGTCTATAAAATTACAGACGCATTTTGCACAAATTTACACATTTCTATCTCAGTTCATTATTTCTGGTTTTTTGTCCCTCGCAATATTAGTACATTATACCAGGAATAATTGCGAATACGCGCCAAGAAGTTTTTTTTTTTTAATACTACGCGTTCATTAATTACTTCGAAAAGACGCATTTTCCCCATTTGGGGAAAATGCAACTAAAATTCCCATTTTTTAAAAAAAGGGACCCAGCTCTCTGGAATATAATGTATCATAGAAGTTAACTAGTGAATTATGTTACTAAAGAAATGCATGAAATACAGAATGTATGAGTATTTCGATATGTTTAATATCTTTTTCGTTATTTGAGGTTAAAAAAAACGTCATAAAATCCTGACGCCTTTACCCCGGTTGACCTTACATACAAACTTTTAACCCCCTTTTTAGCCCTATAAGGGGGGCACTTTCCAAATATCCTCCGTAGGTGCTCATTTATGTCATAAAAGAAATCTTTTTGCCGAATTTCATGTTTATAGGTCTAGCGGTTTAGAAGTTACATACAAACTTTCAACCCCCGTTTTACCCTCTTAAGGGGGGAATTTCCAAAAATACTTTATTGACGTTCATTTATGTTATAAAAGGAACCTTCCTGCAAAGTTTGATATTTTTAAGCCTAGCGGTTTAGAAGTTTCATATAAACTTTTATCCCCCTCTAAAGGGGGAATTTCCAAAAATTCTTTAATTACGCTCACTTACGTTATAAAAAGAACCTCCCTGCTACATTTCATATTTCTAGGTCTAGCGGTTTAGAAGTTTCATACAAACTTTCAACCCCCTTTTTACCTCCTTAAAGGGGGAATTTCCAAAAATCCTCTCTTAGTGCTCCCCTGCGTTCCCTAAGGAACCTGCATGCCAAATTTCAGCTCTCTACGACCAGTAGTTTCGGCTCTGCGTTGATCGATCAGTCAGTCAGTCAGTCAATACGTCTAGAGGAAGTCGCGTCTGAAACTTGAAAATTAAAAGAAGCTCTCAAGTCGAGGGGACTATATAAACGATACTGAACACAAAATAACGATTTTTAGAAAAATTGTCTATGTATAATTGTATATGTATGCATGTCCGGATTTAACTCGAAAACTACTGGACGGATTGCAACAAAAATTGGTATGGGGTTAGTTTATAACACTGGTCAACATATAGGCTACTTTTTAACCCGGAAAAACGCATAGTTCCCGCGGGAACGCTATTAACGAATTCCACGCGGACAGAAGCTAGCCTATAAATAAAACTATACAAATTTTAACAGAAGAATTTTATTTCCTATCCTCCTCAGTGAGTTGAACTGTTTTGACCTCTTCGACGATTTCGTCGATGCGGTGCAGGTCTTTTAGCGATAGTTCCGCCGAGCCCCTGGGCAGGGGTTTGGGCTGGTTCGGACCGGGTTTCCAGCCCAGGAAGTTTATTATCTCGAAGGTAACTGGGACTCCCCTGGATTCATACTCTGGCAGTTCCTAAGGGACGAAAGGAAATATTTGATTAAAAAAAATACTTTAATAACAAAATAAAACCGACTTCAATCAAACTCCGACGGCCTGTGAAGTCGGTGTCAAGTTCACCTATAAGATTGTCATAGCTTTGGGTCGGTTCACTTGACACCGACTTCACAGGCTGTCGGAGTTTGATTGAAGTCGGTTTTTTTCGGCTGCACTGTCCAAACATGTATACAACGGGACGTAAATATCACTGTAGTCTTTGAAACTGAATCCAAAATCATACACGTGCTACCAAATTTTGAGGAATACCCTCATTTTTTCATGGATCCCATCATCAAAACTGAACCAAATTAAAATGGGACCATCTTGGAAGTATCGCCTTTCCAATAAAAAGAGAATCATCGAAATCGGTTAACAATTGACGAAATTATGCGTGGACATACATAAAAAAAAATCAAATATACGCGTCGAATTGAGAACCTCCTCCGTTTTTTCCGTCGGTTGAAAAGGACGGTACGAATCGACAAAATGGTCTAAAATAACTCGATTTTTGCAAAACTATAAAACCCGAACAAACTTTTCTTGGCACATTATAATATTTTTACATCACCCTTGTCCGTAAAGTGGGATTTTCTGCCCGCTACGCGGAGAGAAAATCTCACTTCTTGGCCAAGGCAAGACGTAAAACTTTTGACAAACCACGGGCGGTAATTCGTAAAGCCCCAGATCGCATATTTATGGCCCTCACCTTCGGTTCGGGCCACAGAAACCTGCGATCTGGGTCATTTACGAATTCACCACCCTAGGTCTGTAATGTACTATTGTAATCCGTTCATTATACCCTTTATTTGATACCCCACTCGATAGGCTTAAAAAAATTTGGCAAGATTGGCAAAAAAAAATTATGGAAACGTTTCAAATGCCTCCAAAAGTGAGCAATTTTGTTTTTTGCAATTTTGATACACCCAGTGTCACTCTCACGATTAAGACGAATCTAACGACACCTCGCATGCTAAAATATATCAAGCGATTTTAGGCTAGTAGATCGGTTTGTCATCCGCGTGTCACCCCCAAGAAGTCCTATATACCTACCAAATTTCAGCGAAATCGTTGGAGCCGTTTTCGAGAACGTGATTACAAATATTACTTGCTGACCCCGCGGACTTCGTACCGCCTTAGCATTTTTTTTGGGTATGAAAATAACTTACGTCCTATTCTCAGTCCTACTGAACATACACTCAAAATTTGATAAGAATCAGTCGAGCCGTTTCGGAGGAATCAGTCGAGCCGTTTGGTTACAAACACTGTGACACGAGAATTTTATATATTAGATACAAATATACAAATATCGCTCGGATACTCACTTTCCCATACATCTCGTCGTAAATAGCCGCGGCGGCGAATTGGACGTCGCGGTCCAACCGCAGCGGGCGGTTAAACGCCGCGTTTCCTTCCCCGAGCGTGCGCAAGTCGTGCATGACGTGCCACGCGCTCGGGTACCACACCGTGATCGTGTCTACGTCCACCGTCTGCAGGGAATACCCGCTCCTGAGGAGTAAAATGCGAATGACATTCAACCCAAAATGTCAGTGACAAAACCTCTAAAAATGTCAGCAACATAACCTCAAAAACTGTCTAGAAATATGACCTCAAAAAGTAAAATGTCTCCAAAAATTTCAAGGGACATCCAAAGAAAATACTCAACAAGTAAAACCATGATAGGTGAGCCTTGCCTTAATATAGTGTCTAATTGACGTCGCCTGATCCTCTGCATAGCATAAAGACACTAAACTTAGTGTATTTGGAAGTTGCGGAGCGACCTAAGTATTTAGATATCGTGTAATATGCCCTGGTATAGTGTCTTGGACCAGCGGTCCAACCGCAGCGGGCGGTTAAACGCCGCGTTTCCTTCCCCGAGCGCGCGCAAGTCGTGCATGACGTGCCACGCGCTCGGGTACCACACCGTGATCGTGTCTACGTCCACCGTCTGCAGGGAATACCCGCTCCTGAGGAGTAAAATGCGAATGACATTCATCCCAAAATGTCAGTGACAAAACCTCTAAAAATGTCAGCAACATAACCTCAAAAACTGTCTAGAAATATGACCTCAAAAAGTAAAATGTCTCCAAAAATTTCAAGGGACATCCAAAGAAAATACTCAACAAGTAAAACCATGATAGGTGAGCCTTGCCTTAATATAGTGTCTAATTGACGTCGCCTGATCCTCTGCATAGCATAAAGACACTAAACTTAGTGTATTTGGAAGTTGCGGAGCGACCTAAGTATTTAGATATCGTGTAATATGCCCTGGTATAGTGTTTTGGACCAGCGGTCCAACCGCAGCGGGCGGTTAAACGCCGCGTTTCCTTCCCCGAGCGCGCGCAAGTCGTGCATGACGTGCCACGCGCTCGGGTACCACACCGTGATCGTGTCTACGTCCACCGTCTGCAGGGAATACCCGCTCCTGGGGATGGACGGCAAACTTGGGACTGTTTGACTGTCAAAAGAGGCACAAATCGATGCCAAAAGTTGTTTGAATAACCTCCAAAAATGTGAGTAACATAACCTCAAAATAACCTCAAAAACAGTCTAAAAGCGCATCGTGGAGTACATTTAGTGGCGGTCGTAGGTACGCCAAAAGGTAATTGATTGACGGTAGAGAAAAAGTATGATTGCATAATTAATGGTGGGAAATGTTGTCTAGATTTATTGTAAAGTAGTACATGATATTTTCGTAAAATGATTTGGAAAGAATGCAGACGTTATCTCATGCTGATCTTGAAAATATTGGAAAAATGGCGGCATTTTGCAAGGATACGAGGGGGAAAAGTTGAAAATCAGACAACAGACATCGAAATCTATAAATATACCTATGCCAATTTTCAAAACTCCCAGAAAATATTCCAGTCAAATCTACTGAATTTTCGGGCCAACCGCAGTCAATACGGAGATGATCATTAAAATTGAAAGAAAGAAAAGAAAAACGTTCATTGAAGGTGACAAAGTTGATTAGTGATGGATAATGAATGATGAGTAAGATGTGAATTATGATATTGATTACATTATGGATTTGTTTTTGGGATTTTCATTTGGGGGGGGGGGCTTGGCCCAGCTGAGCGAAAAAATATAGATTGGTCACGAGTACATTTAGATGATTTGGCGGGGGAGCCCCTAGCCCCCCCCCCCCCCCCACCGGATCCGCCACTGAACAGTAGTACTACTACTACAGCCTATTTGCGTCCCACTGCTGGGCACAGGCCTCCTCTCATCACGAGAGGGTTTGGGCTATAGTCCCCACGCGGGCCCATTGTGAATTGGGGATTTCACACACTTCTTTGAATTACTTAGCAGATGCGTGCAGGTTTCTCACGACGCTTTCCTTCACCGAAAAGCTCAGTGGTCAATTCAAATTGAATTTCGCACATAAGTAAACTTAGAGGTGCGAGCCGGGATCGAACCCCCGGCCCCTGCATGAGAGGCGGTAGGTCGAACCACTAGGCCACCACGGCTTCACAGTAGTAGGTACTAGTCCTATTATATATTCTGTGGTAGGACTCACGCAGTTAGCAGGCCCCCGATGTCTCGCACCCTTGCAAATGGCGAAACATGGGGGGACATACCCCCCTTTCTCTCCGTATCAGCTAGTTGCAACGACTGTCGGAGTTCCATCAGAGTGTCTCCACCAAATATACACGCTAGGAAGGCCTGGAAGCAAGCAGAGATAAAAACCATTTTAAGTATAGAGATCTTCTACTATCTAGTCCCGCGCCTTCACATTTCAAAACGCTTCAATGTATTTAAAAGCACCACCAACACTCTCAACACATGTGTGCGTGCTGAGACAGCCCAACTATGCGTTGAGAGTGTTGGTGGTGCTTTTTAAATAATAATAAATAAAATGAAGCGTTTTGAAATGTGAAGGCGCGGGACTTTAGATAGTAGAAGATCTCTACCTAAAACCAATTGACCTATAATAACATATGGACGCACAGTGCTTAACAGAATACCTATGTCAAAATATATGGAGCAAACTGACATTAGAAAATACGTTCCAATATGCTAATAACGCCTCTTTATAATATGTGTGAAGATACATATTTTATGCAAAAGTAAACCTAACACTTTAAGACTTCAATGTCAAATTTACTGAGCGCCAAACGGGTGCCCGAGTTGTTCAAGCCCGATTGCCTGATTTTTTTGCGGTCATGAGATCACGAGTAGCCTCCTTTTGGGAAAGAATAAGACGCTCGCCCAACACCATACTAAGGGCTATAGGTAGTGACCTGAATACTTCACTGTATCGGTATTGGCTGTCTGTGCATCATGACAGGAATAGGAAATAAGTCGTAGGTTCGATTCACTCTCCAATATAATGGATATGGCAGCTTAATTTTTATACTCATGTGTTTTATTTTATTTTTATTATTACTTTTATTCATTGTAATTGTGGGTCTATTGCCTGTGTAATAAAGACATTATTATTATTATAATAAATCACTGCCTAAAACAAAAACACATTTACATCACCTACGCGGAGAGAAAATCTCACTTCTTGGCCAAGGCAAGATGTAAAACTTTTGACAAACCACGGGTGGTAATTCGTAAAGCCCCAGATCGCATATTTATGGCCCTCACCTTCGGTTCGGGCCACAGAAACCTGCGATCTGGATCTGGGACATTTACGAATTCACCACCCTAGGTCTGTAATGTACTATTCCCATAGGACTAGGCTTTGTGCAGTTTGTGCTCCGTGAACGTAGTGTTAAATATACGGTACGATGAATCGCTTCATTGAGAATGAGAATGAGAATGAGAATTATTTATTTCAAAATTCCACATATGTTATCTTAAAACTAATTACAAATTTTACCTTATTCTTAATTACTTAACATACGGAAAATTTTGAAAAAGGTATCCTCTCAGCTTTGGTCGAAAAACGCCTAGACGTTCCGACGCTGGTTTTCAGAGGACCCAGTGTGAGTGTGTACGTGTGGGTGTCCGTGTGAGTGTAGGTTAGATGTGATGGTAAATAGGTATGAATGACTGTATGTGTATCGTAGGATTTGAAGCTAGAGTGACCAGATAGATTTTATAATATAAAACAGACATAAATATATACATATATAAATTCTACATGAACTACCGCCTAAGTGTTGGCCATTTGAAGCTCAATCAGAAGCTTTTTGAGGTTTTTCTTAAAAGAGAAAACTGACTTGCAGTTTCTGATTGGCGGTGGCAAGTTGTTCCAACACTTCGTGGCAGCGTAGCGGAAGCTACCACGAAAGGCGGCAGTCTTATGTTGAGGAAAAAGTAGATACAAAGCGTCTCTTACTTTAGCCTGCGGAAATTTAATTTTTTTAAATAAATAGGATGGTTCTTTTGTGTGTAGAATTCCAAAAAGCAAAGTAGACAGGTGTAATGTACGGCGTGCACTCATATTAATCAAATTATTGCTGTTTAAAAAAAAAATTGCATTGGCGAAACCAAGTAACAACGTCTTCGTTGGCTTTGCCACCTTGAGGCATAGCAGGAGTAGCCGTGGTGGCCTAGTGGTTCGACCTACCGCCTCTCATGCAGAGGGTCGGGGGTTCGATTCCGGCTCGCACCTCTAAGTTTACTTATGTGCGAAATTCAATTTGAATTTACCACTGTGTTTTTCGGTAAAGGACAACATCGTGAGGAAACCTGCAACGCATCTGCGAAGTAATTCAAAGGTGTTGTGTGAAGTCCCCAATCCGCACTGGGCCCGCGTGGGGACTATAGCCCAAACCCTCTCGTGATGAGAGGAGGGCTGTGCCCAGCAGTGGGACGCAAATAGGCTGTAGTAGTAGGAGTAGCAAATGCTCCGGGCCCCGCGCCTTTGGGGGCACCGCGCACTCGGCGCAACTTTCTGACCGCAAAAGAATATCAATTTAGATTGGATTACACTCCAATATTTTGCCAAAGTTCTTAAGTGGAGACCACGACAAGGCAAGCGAAGTGTAGGGCGCCCTGTTGCCAGGTGGAGTGACGATTTGCGCAAGGTGGCCGGTGTAGATTGGATGCGGCACGCCTTGGACAGAGCTCATTGGCGTGCATTGGGTGAGGCCTAAGTCCAGCAGAGGACTACTATGGGCTGATGATGATGATGATGATTTTGCCAAATGAATGTTGGTACTACTTTTTTCCAATAACAATTGAGTAAGTCCGGTTCACATGCACGAAGAGTTTCTTAGGTCGTTGGCTATCTCATCGCTATTTTACTTGCCTATGTCTATTTAGTGTGTGCTGTGTGTATTACCCGCTTACAATACACAATACAATACAATACAATATACTTTATTGAACACCACACAATCAAGGAACAGTACAGACATAATGTAATTACACATAAAGGTATGGCATACAGCAGGCGGTCTTATCGCTTAATAGCGATCTCTACCAGACAACCTTTGGATAGTGGAGATGAAGAGAAACAAGCTAGGTAGGCACTTACCCCATCAGGTTTCAAAATGTTCATGATTTTGTCGAAGCACCCCGGCAGGTCATTCACCCAGTGTAGGCACAGTGATGATACCACCAAATCCATACTGTTCTCTGGAAACTGTAACACAAAAATTTCTATACTGTAATGCATACTTGTACTGCTGTGGTAGCCTAGTGGTTCCTCGTGCAGAGGGTCGGGGGTTCGATTCCGGCTCGCACCTCTAAGTTTACTTATGTGTGAAATTCAATTTGAATTTACCACTGAGCAAAGATGTGTGTGAAGTCCCCAATCCGCACTGGGCCAGCGTGGGGACTATAGCCCAACCCTCTCGTGATGAGAGGAGGCCTGTGCCCAGCAGTGGGACGCAAATAGGCTGAAGTAGTAGTAATGCATACTTGTATTAAATATATGAAATTGTGGCTATTTCTTCGACCTTCTTTTACATTCAAACTAAGCAAAGCTTTTACTATGGGTGCTAGACAAAAATGAAAATAGGTACTTAAATATAGTAATACATACTAAACATCCATGACAAAAGTATAAACATCATACTCATCACACAAAGTTTGCCCCTAGCCGGATTCAAACCTACAACCTTCGGTAATGTAAGCAAAGTCACTTCCAACCTGGTCATACTGGTTGTCATAAAGTTATCATCAGATCTAGTCACGGGTAACCATGGAGGTAATAAAAACACAAGTAAACCTAGAGCGAGTAGTGTCAATTTCGAAAAAATAAAAATTGATCCTATATGTGAGCCCAAAGATCCTTTTCATTCACAATTCCAAAAGTGCCCAAAATATATTTTGTCTTTATCTTTTATTATAAGGTTAGATAAGAACATGGACCAGAAAGGTTGATAGGGAGGAATGGAGGAGACTGGGGGGAGGCCTTTGCCAGAAGGCACACAGAAATTGATTAAAAATTTTGGTTACTGTAGTTTTAAGTATTTTACTGTAAAAATTCTGAAAAGCAGCTATAAATAAATAAAAAATAAGGTTAGATAAAGAGAGATACAAGGTTTTTACTCCCCTCACCCCTGTGCACCTGGTCCAAAATTTAGTCACAGAGGTGGTTCCAGTTATTAGTTGCTGCTTCCATGCGGGTAACAGTGTAATCTGTAATATACTCACATCAATATTTTCCTCATCCATAACAACTTTTTCGAACTCAACGCCCTCACCAACGATGGCTTTATCAAGGTGCGTCGGAGACATGTCACAGAGGATCACTTTCTCCACGGAGTCTGGTAGGAGATGGCGGGAGACATAACCTCGGGATGCTCCTGTAGTGAAAATAAAAATACAGATAGGACCTGGTGCTTGGTCCGTATGGATACCTAATGTTCATCCAAGTAAAGATAACAAAAAAAAAATTCATTAAAAAATAAAACAGACTTCAATCAAACTACAACAGCCTGTGAAGTTGGTGTCAAGTTCACTATAAGATTGTCATAGCTTGCGGTCGGTTCTCTTGTCGGTTTTTTTTTCCGCTGCATTGTCCAAACATGGATACAACGGGATGTAAATATCAATGTAGTCTTTATAGTAGAAACTGATGCCAAAATCATACACGTGCTAACAAATTTTGAGGAATAATTAAAATGGGACCACCTTGGAAGTACCACCTTTCGAATTTAAAAAAAGCATCGAAATCGGTTCACAATTGACGAAATTATGCGTGGTCATACATAAAAATAAACAAAACTGATATACGCGTCGAATTGAGAACCTCCTTTTTTTTGAGAAGTTTTAAGTGCATTATCGGCATCTTATCTTGGATGAACATTACCAGTCTTAATCGCTAACCTACACCAAAATAGCCGTCTCTCACTGTTGTGTTCCGGTAAAGGGGTTTGGCAGCCGGTGAAATTACCAGCATAGAGGAATTCTACCTTACACCTCAGGGTTGGAAATGCATTTGAAATCGTATGATTTTTTTATGTCCTTGGGCAGCAGTGACCGCTTACCGTCAGGTGATTGGTGTGCTTGTTGACATACCAATAACTTGAAAAAATTAAACATCTACCAGCTTCTCAAATTTACCATACAGAATGCACCAATAAAAAATATGTAACCCCCTTGGAATAAAAGCTGGATATACACCTGGATAAGAAGTTGGGTAGAGCACGACAAAACTTTGAAGGCGCGCAGCGAAGCACTTAAGCCGTTGACGCAGAGTCTATTATAGCTTAATTCGCAAGCCTTCTAAATTGTGTCTTGCTATATGCCCATGTAAAAAAAAATTCAAATTAAGAAACAAAAGTAAATTAATCCAAAATTCAATCATTTCCTTTCCCCATTCCTAGACCCATTGCTGCCAATACCATTTATAACTATGTTTAAATCACGTAAAATTCTTCCAATTGGGTACTTCGTTTTTAAAGTACTTTTGGAATTGAGTAATTAATATTTATTGAAGTTCCCATGAATAAGCACACTTACCAAGTTCCACGACATTTTTAAATAGTCTCTTTATATCTAATATCCGATCAGCTGTTCGATAGCCGACCTCCTCTTTTATATACTCCGATAAGTGGTAGTCCTCTCTTTGCGCAGATCGTTCCCTTTGCAATCTCTTCGCTTTCCTATCGAATATATTCATCGTACGATAAACGGAACTGGCCGTCTTATTTTTAGTAGCATTTGAACTGCTTTCTCTACAGAAAAACTTACTAACATCTCTTGAATTACGTAAATAATTTGAGTAGAATTTCACGCTGCTCACGAGATGTTGCCGAGTTGCGGAACTGAGTAAATGTGTGTGAGACATTTTTACACCAATAATAAATAATTACAGGCACTAATTAATTTTAATTGTCATTGTTTTTAAATATTTACACCGCATAAACAAGCGTTTAGAGGTTGTTTTTCAGCTAGCTGTCAATCAACTGTGACAGAACAGGACATCTAAGCTGGGTTCCGAATCGCGCTTAGAGCGCTCATCGCACCTTGCACCCCTTTTCCTCTTGAAAGTCAAGTCCTAAGAGGAAAAAGGATGCAAGGTGCTGTGAGCGCTCTAAGCGCGATTCGGAACGCAGCCAGACAACGACTTGACATAAATCCTTCGTTCAGAAACACGCCTACAATGCTTGTGGAAATTACAGCTCTAAAATTATGAAACAAGAAAACGCCTCTGGTACGTCATTTTGAAGTTTATAGGTTATTTTACGCCGATTCTCAAAGTTTGTTTTTCGGTAATATATTTAATTCCTGAAACCACCCTCTTACATTGGTTAGTGTTATAACTGTAAGTATATTTTTAATTCAATCCCCAATTACCTATCTTACCGAAAGATGTTGTTCTCATGCATGTTGTTTGACTGCAGAGAATATCTATATCACATCCGATACCGAATGAAAAAATATTTTATCATTCACATAAATGTTCCTAGGTACTACATACATACTTACATTGCGAACCCTATCTTATTCCAGTATACTGATTTTTTAGAATCTTCATAAAAATGCATAGTCTTGTCTTTTTCAAGTTTATGGATACAATAAGTTTTTTTTTTCAGATGTGGCCTATAATAATGGCATTTTTGCGCACCAACGCGCCTTACCTGACGCTCCCGTTCGCCGCCGTTATTGGAGTAGTAGGATACAATTTAGAAGGATATCTCTCTGATAGATACACACCCTTTAATAGTGAGTGATTTTTTTGACTATATTTTTATAAGTTCTGAGGGAAGGGATGAAATGCCGCGAGCTGCATATGTCACCGTTCTTATTACCCATCTCGGGACCACACTTCTCCCTGTTTCATCCCATGATTGCTGAGTCAAGATGGCTCTATAGTCAGAATGTATTCTATTTGAATCATCTAGCTATCTCCTTCCTATCTATCCTTTTGCTATTGCTCCTCTGTAAACTGATTCAAGATTACAATGCCTGTATGTTTGTGTTTTACAGAAGCTGTTCAGGATCAGAGGTTGGACAGACAGGAAGAGGGTCTGCAGGATCCAACGAATGTGGCAAAGCTTCAGTACAAGGAAAATGTTCTAGGGAGAAATGTTTCGCCATCCTTGCAAACGAAGTCTTCGTAGTCATTATTAGTAGCTCAATTGGTCAAAGTTTACGATTGATGCGGGGTCTAGAAGATATGCATATTGTCAGAATAATCTCTGTGTTTGCTGTCAAAAATGGCTTGAGTCTATAAGGTCCAGGATTTTCTTAATATTCTACTTAACAACGTGCATATTATGTCTATGTCTTGCATATTGTATGTGTCATGCATATTATGTCTTGTGTTGTTCTATTATTGAATGAGCCACATCACTGTTCAGATATACATTGTAGAAATAGAGCAACAGAGTAATGTACCTACACTACATAGCACATTTTCCTTACAATTTCGATTAACAAAGTGGTGCCATTTTTTCCACTTTGTTTTATTAATCAATTTTAGTATTTTTTAGTCTGCAGTACTACTCAGGCCTTAACGAATTCACTGCCACCGACGCATATATGCGTTTTGCTGACTTTCCCGCAGTGCCTTGAACGCACATGTGCGTTTCAATGTTCCTTTAATGACAGATGTGGCACCTGGCGAAAGTTCGAAAAACAGAAGTGGCAGTGAATGCGTTAACTTTGAATATATTCATGCGTCACTTTCATAATTAGGTATCTATTATATAGTGGTACAAAATTGAAATGAATAAGATAGAAACACTGCCATCCAACACTACGACAACCAAACAATATTGACTTCATGCCTTGTGTTAAATGTGTTAGATGCCTAAGCACCAAGTCTTTGTTATAATATGATGTAGTAAATTCTTATTCTAAATGTTATGAATTTAATTGTAAATATTAGTTAGAAACGCTAATTATTTAAACAATAAATAGTTATGTTTTGATCATCGTAGTGTTTAAAATTATCATTTCCTTGGTTAGGAAAAGGTTGCTTCCACTTGAAAAATAAGAGTAGAGATAGATTTCTTAAGACATTTACTGCTAGACTGTGTAAAAAAACATAATGTATAACACTATACAAAAAAAAAGATCACTTACTAACTAATAATACTTTGCACATCGTGAAAGAGTGCGTACATTTTCTAAGAGATTCAACTGTATTTCTATTAATGAATCTGTTTAATAAGCTCATCATTGCAACTACCTTTGATCGTTAGTGGTACAACTACGGTTTTATACCGCTGTACGACCATATGCCTTGGAATCTATTATTTTACACATTTTACGATTTAACATCCTGCTGTTACCGGTATCAGTGAATTTATCAATACCGGTATACTCGTAGTTAAAACCCGGTTTTCTAAAAACGAATTAATAAGGATTGACTGAGGTAAATTTACGTCATAGTTGACTAGCGACAAAAACACAATTATTAGTAATAAGTAACTATTAAGATTCAAAATGAACAGGCGCTTTGTACATAAACTTCTCTACTTCCATAAAATGGCAATACATTTCACACGACGTATTATTTGTCATTAAATACTTTCTAACTATTTCCAAATCCTCCAATGCCCTATTTCTTTTGATGATACATTCTTTTTCAGCCGTATCAGGTTTTTCGGTAGAAATAGGGAGAATTTCTAACTTTTCTTTCTCGGCTAATTGTGAATCGACAGCTTTATGGTTTCCACCAAAAACCGAGCAATTCGTACCTTGCCCTGTGACTAATTCGTCATCAACAGTCAAATACATATCTAAACTAGAAAAGTCCGTATAATACGAGTCCACATCAAAATCTTGCAACATTTGACATAACACTTCTTCATCTGTATCTTTAAATTTGGATATTACCGGTTTGTTTTCAGTTACCCCAACGTCATAACCGGTACTTTTAAAACTGTTTAATATCACATCTTCGGGTACTCTCCTCCAAGCTTTCTCTAACATATACAAAGCCTCCATACAAGTCAAGTTCCTGTCTACCCCTCTCAAAACATTAATTGCTTTCTCCTCTAATAACAACCTTCGAAATTCATCTCTGAATTTTGCGAAGATACCATTCTTAACCGGTATCAAACCTACACTCGCTTTCCATGGGACAAAACACAGTTTCAAATTAGACAACTGCATTTTAGTGTGAATCGTAGCTCTATCTAAAACGAGTAAGGCTTGAGAATTCATTCTTTGCAACTCTCTATTCCAATATTTTACATATTCTTCGAACATTTTAGTGCTGAAATGTGCTTGGGAGTGTCTTATATAATTCACTGGTAAAGTATCAGGGTCTCTATGTGAATGAATAAGTGGATCTTCCATACCACAAACCACTAACTTTTTCTTATCAGTCCCAGTAGCATTTGTACACATAAAAATAGATAGTCTATCTTTAACGTATCCATTAATGAATTTCTTGCCTCCTTGTTTTCTAATTCTACCCTTAGAACTATTGTAATAAACACCAACTTCGTCTGCAGTGTATATGTTATCATCAGTAAAACCTAATCTAGCATCGCACCACTGTTCTTTAAAAAACGCTTTCTTCCATTTAGATTCAAAAGCCGCACTAGGAACATCTCTTTTAACTGGTTGCATCCTTAAAGTAATCTTGTATCTTGACTTGAAACGTTCTAACCACTTCTTGCTACCGTCAAAAGCAACAAAACCTACTTCCTTCGCTATTTCTTCGGCAATATCTTGCAGCATCTTTCCTGTTACTTGCGTTTTACTTTCCCTTTGTTCATTGTACCATTCTAATATCTTAGCATCTAAAACGTTATTTAAATACTTGGTATTCTTCTTGCCATTTACTTTAGGTATTGTATATTTGTCCCTCTCCTCCCATATTTGGTTAATAACTTCAGGAGCCACATTGTAAAGCTTACATATGTCTCCTATGGGCCTACCTTTGTGCATTTTGTTAGCTATAGCACACTGCGTGGCATGATCCAATTCTTCTCTCTTAAGACAGTTCTCGTATTCATTGTTGTCTTGGGTATCATTATTTTCAGTACATATTTCTGATTTTATGTCATCATTGTCTTTACTTATTTCCAAGTCTTCTATAGTTAGTTTTCGTCTTTTCCTGAAAGTGAAATAGATAAAATTAATTAAGTTATTCAATCAATAAAAAATACGAATCCTTACTAATATTATAAATGCAAAAGTTTGTTTGTCCTTCACGTCGTAAGGACTGGATATGGTATGGAGATAGTTTGAGACCGTGGGAATCCCATGATACGACTTTTTATCCCATTATATTCACGGGATCGGGTTGGGGTTTCCCACGGGCCAAACCATACTTTTAATATAACTATAACTATAACTATGTATAAGTATGTTTAGTATCATTGGGTACGCAAATTCTAAGTCTACGCAGGACTAAGTCGCGAGCAACGGCTAGTACCCGTATACAGAATGATTTTACAATTATAGATAACACAAAAAAATGGGAAAAAAACCTTGTCCCGAAAAACCCTACTTATCAATAACAGTAATGAAATGAACTGTTTCAATACCGGTAATTTACCGTTTTCTGGTGCCGTTGTGTGAACGAAGATGAGACTTCAACTGTCCCTTCGTATGGAACTTGGCGCTGCATTGGCTGCATTCTTCCATTCGCTCGTGTGAAGTTAGATGTCGGTCCTGCGGGTAAGTTTCCAATTTTCAATGATTAAAGCTAACACATTTACTGGACTGCAATGAAAAGGACAAGTGTGATC
This sequence comes from Aethes cnicana, assembly GCA_963971205.1. Classification (NCBI taxonomy): domain Eukaryota; kingdom Metazoa; phylum Arthropoda; class Insecta; order Lepidoptera; family Tortricidae; genus Aethes; species Aethes cnicana. The sequence continues at coordinate 4,392,138 of OZ020301.1, read as the reverse complement.
TGTGTCTATATGAATTACTAGCTTGCCCGCGAAAACATTAAAATTAAATGCAGATCAAATTTTAAACCAATTTCTCCAATTTATTCTTTTTCTTCATCATATATCATCATAGAAATTTCAAAAAATATTTAAAGAAAAAAGAGGTTGTTATACATTTGATCTTACATTTGATACAATGTATAAGTGGATTTTTGTGGATTTTGAATTAGTTTGATTTGTTTGGAAAATTACTTGATCATTTATTCTAGCCAAGAATACAGATTGAAGAAAAAGAAAAAGCTTATAAATTTTTAAATTATGTTATTTACTACCATGCATAGTATCATTCATCAGTTGAAATAGAAATTAGAATAACTAAGATTATGTCAATATTTTTTTATGTTACCCCTGCATCAAAGTAATTCAAAGATGTGTGCGAAGTCCCCAATCCGCACTGGGCCCGCGTGGGGACTATAGCCCAAAACCTTCTCGTGATGAGAGGAGGCCTGTGCCCAGCAGTGGGATGCAAATAGGGTAGTAGTAGTAGTAGTAGCCCTTACCAAGTTAGGTTTCTGAGTGAACGTCTGATCGCAAACAGGACATTTCAACTCTTGTTCTTCATGTACCTTCTTGTGTAATTTAAGAGAGAATGCTTTGTTAAAATATCTCCCGCAATATTCACATTTATGCCTGAAAAGAGATGAACAGATAAGTTCCAAATAAGATGTTTTTTTTACTCTTGACTTACTGGCAAAAACTACCCAACCCCATTTATATTTTTTATTATATTCGCGCTTGAGTTTGATATTAATCACACCTGATGGTAAGTTATGAATGAAAGGGTAAGGTGAAACTTATATTGTGTGAAAATTCTTATACAATCTTGACTTGAACAACAGCTGAAAGATGTTCTCTGTAGTTCCCCCCAAGGCTTGCCATCAGACTGGTCTTGTGCCACTAGTATCCACGGGATACCTGCAACTTTTTTCAGGTTGTCACTGTATTGTGTTGGATGCTTGACTTGAATACACACTAATAGAGAACAGATATGAACTTTGACATTTCTGTTAAAGATAGTTCCACACTAATACTATATACTACTAATCCATACTTTAATATTATAAATGTGAAAGTGTGTTTGTTTGTCCTTCCTTCACATCAAAACAACTGGACCGCTGATTTAGATGAAATTAGGTATGGAGATAGTTTGAGACCCTGGGATTAATGTTGGATATTTTTTATACCAATATTTCCGCGGGAACGAGTTTTCTACGGGTCAAACCAGTTTTTTCAATACTTCTATCACTAAGTATAACCAACTCTATGTATAGTATCATCCTGTACGCGAATTCTAAATCTACGCGGGAGCTCCTCCTTAGTCGTTCACTCTTGACAGAGTGGTCGTGGTTTCATGACGATGCATCTGCTGATGAAGCTCTCCCTGCGATGCGTCTCCATTTGTTGCGGTCTTCGGCATTACGGAAACATTGGACTATTGATGCTAGATATTGATATAGATTGACGCGGGAGCTAGTGTATTATAATTGGGGTTCTAACCTAGTTTCAATCTGGTGTTCCAACGAATGACTTTGTAGAGATTCTATATTGTCGAAAGTTTTTTCGCATTGGATACATGTGTATTTTCTCTGCTTCTTTACTTTCGATGTGGATGCCAATGGATCTTCTTTCTGTTGAATAAAACTTTAATTAATGAATGTCAAGCAAATATTTAGCAGGTTTCCCACCACTTTTATGTACCTACATACATTGAAGTATTGCTAGACAATTTTGGTGTTTTATTTGAATAAATTTGTACAGATAACTATGAGAGAAATCAAAGCAGGTGTTTTGCTCTTTAAAAAAAATTAGTGGCTAAATTAAATCAACTAGCAAAATGGCACTAGTTCAAGTACTGAAAAAAATAAAGTGCTGTTTTATTTATAAAAAGGGTGACAAGAATTTGTTTTATTATTGAAGGGAAACTTTACCATGCTATAATCTAAAGGTGAACAGCTTTCGTTCATAGTGGCCATCTCTACGGTGACCAGATTTTCAGGCACGATTGATTCCTCATCACTGTTATCACAATATTTACTTATTTCATCATTTAAACGAGCATTTTTATGGAACTTCCGTTTAACAACGGACAGCGTCTCTTCCCCTGAAGACGAGGCTGTATCAGAGTCGGCAGACATAATAGAATCATTCAGTACGCCACTGAAACTAAATCACGTAGTTGGTGCTTTAAGTAAGTAAAGAAGTAACCAAAATTTTATAAGTAAATAAACACTCCGAGCGACAATACGCTGCCTACGCCATTTATCAATAGTAGATGTCATGTCATTGATTTGTCAATGTCAATTTTAGTATCACTCTTTTTTTTGTTATCACTCCGTGCTTCGATTGGCTAATTCAACAGCTCGATATGGAAAATGATGACCAATCACATCGTAAGTCATGTCTGTCATGTAGTTCATTATTTTTATGGCAATGTTTAGTTGCGAAATTCATAGCATAGATGGCGGCACTTTGCATTTTAATGTGAGTAATAAAATAAACAATTCCTGAAATAATACCGTCATTTTTGCAATACGTATGTCCTCCTCTTGATTTTTATTGAAAACAGCATTTTGTTTTCGTTTGAGTTGATTTTTAAAAGTCATGCCCATTAATTACTATATTTTTTACAGTGGCAACAGTAGATTCGTCAAAATTAAAAAGTTATCTCTGTCATTAACCGCTTGAAAAAAAACCAACGCGCATCGCTTCTCTTTTGGAATTTATGGTACTGTAACAAGGCTTCCTTTTGTGTTCCATCGCGTCAATGTTGTAAATTTCCTTGCGAATCGCATCGCATCAACAATGCGCGATTAACGCTCCTATAACAACGGTGCGCGTTTACCCGAATTTGATTACACGGCCGCGCTATTACGGATCAATATCGAAGTTGCGTCGTGATGCTCTGATAGCGTCAGTCGTTAAATGGAGGCAAAGTCAGGCGTCGCTCACCACCATTGGATGAAAAGCATGATGGAGCCGGCCGGCGGCGAGAAATCAAACGATAATCGCTCGTCAGTTAAGAGGGAGAAAATGGCGGAGACTTACAACGGGTCCGACGTTAATTATCCGCAAAACGAGTCTCGGTACCGTTGTGACGTATGTGACCTTACGTTCGAAGGTTTGGATTACTTGATGCTGCATAAGAAGTTTCACGGGAACGACAAAGACTCTGGGCAGTCAACGCGCGAACCCGAGCCCACGACCCATAAAGAGACAACGAAAAAGAGGAAAAAATACCGCTGCGACCATTGCGACGTAAAAGTCAACAGCCAGTATCATCTGGACATACACCGCAGCAAGCATGAAGGTGTCACTTCGAAGAAGTACATATGCGAGGTGTGCGACCGCAGTTTTGTCGCTGCCCAGTTCTTGAAATCCCACATGCAGACACATTCGTCTACGAGCACGATCACTTGCGAAATATGCAACAAGAACTTCACTGGGCAAGCTTACCTGAAGCTCCATATGCAGCTACACAATGATATAAAGAAGTTCAAATGCTCGAAGTGCGACGAAATGTTCCCTACGAAGAACTGTCTCAAAGTCCACATGAAGAAGCATACTAAAGTGAAGAACTTCAAATGCGATATCTGTAACAAGCTCTTTGTCTCCAAGATTACGATGGAGAAACACAGGCAGACCCATGAAGGACAGCCTGTGGATTGCCTGATTAAGTGTCCTCAATGTGATCGTACGATGCATTCGTCGTTGCTTCGGACGCACATGGCCCGTGCACATCCTCCGAACGTCGACGATGATGTGAAGAGACCGTACAAATGCTCGACATGCGGCAAGTCGTTCATCGTGAAAATCAATCTGAACCTGCACATACGTGTTTGCCACCCGGACTTGGCCGAGCCGGAAGAGGAAGACGAAGATGTAATGACCGATAATTCTTAGTTTGTTAAATATGTACTCTATCATGTATCGGATATAATTATACTTTTTTATTCTAACCATTATGTGTGTGTTTTATTTTTGTCTACTTCCTTCATGATTTAATTGGCTACTAAAATGTATAAAAATAGAAGTGTTTAGGTCATTTTGAGCACTTCAATTGTTCACTCGTGCTGTAGGTACTAGATTACTTGTAAAATTATGTGCATTATTTATGCTCAATAAATGGTACTTGAATATGATCTTAAATACCTATTTCTAGTAAATAAATAGTACAATATAAATACCTTTTCAATTTCCGTAACAAAAAGTAGTTTATTAGGAAAAGAAAACTAAATTCTATAAAACCTGGTCAATCAATGCCTACCATACCACCTTGTGTTCAAGTTTTCTTTTTGTCCTTTTTGGGATAATTAAAAATATAGTACTAGTACATAGGTTCAGACATAAACGAAAATAGGCTAAAAATCACTCAAATATTTATTTTAAATACTTAAATATTAAAATCCAACTTTCTATCGTTTATTTACGTTCAGTTCTCTACTTTTCCAGTTGTTTCTTCTTCGGCGGGTTTTTCTTCAGCTCCTTCCTTTTGTTCCTCTTTTGACTCCGCTTCTTCCTTCGCCTTTTCAGCTTCAGCCTTTGACGCCTCCTCTGCGGCTTGCTGTTAACCATAAAACGTTTATAATTATCAAAAAGTTAAAATGACGATACATTTTTAACTATGGTAAGTTTACTGCTACTCGGCGCTAGATGGGGGCACATTAGATATTATTGGCCAATGACCAAAGACAAGACATGCGATGACGCCACCATCTTAGCGGAAAAAGTTAGCGAGTTGACTTACGTCTACAAATAACAGATGGCGTTAAACATAACAATTTTTATATTGCATTTTGTTTTTGAACAACTAGGATAAATAAAAAGGCTTGAATGCCTAATTCAAAATGTACTGATTAAAGATACAACTGTTTGGCAGACACATAGAAAGAATTATAGTTTTTACACAAGTCCCACAAACAAACAAAATGTATCCTATTGTAGAAGAGTATTAAGCACGTGAGCCTATCGTGCCCACGCGGACCCATTACGGATAACGGACTTCACGTAGATGGTTTTAATTACTTTTCAGATACTTACAGACTTTCCCTACGATTTTTCTTTATCAAAAAGCTCTGTAGTAATTTTAATATATACAAACCATTGAAAAAGTAGGGCAAAACTAGAATGACGACCTTCATACAAATTAGCGTACGCCCGAAATCTTATACTTTAAACGCGCTAATCTTGTATATTTCTCTGTTTATTTATTTCTTTATCCAAGTGATCTCAGAAACGGCTTAAACGATTTGGACGTAATTTGGTATATAGGGGCTTACGGGGCTAGCTAGGGCTCATATCATCATAGATCATATCTGAGAAAACTCGGTTTTAGCTATTTACACCCGAGCAAAGCTCGGCCGCCCAGGTTTTAAGTGTTAAATGCGATAATAGATGTCGCTGCCTAGGTAGCCTGTATAACAATCTGAATCGCCCCCTGGATATTGCTCCCATACAGAGCTTCCTATGTACGCCGCAATGTAAGCAGATCATCTTTAATAATCTCCTTATTTCTGGCTGTTTTACTCCGCTATATTGAAAACTCACCGCCGCCTTCCTCATATCTTCCTCTTTCTTCTCCTGCAGTTCGACTGACACAGTTCTGATGAGTTTCAGTTCCTCTTGGAGCTGAGGACCCAGCGGATCGAAGATTGGTACAACGTCGCTGTTCGGATCGTTGATTCGCGTCAGAAATACATCGTAGCGACCGCGGAGGATTTTGTAGCGCTCTGTGGACACCTGCTGATAGACTGGGTTGGGCGCCATTTTGAAAAATCTGTAATGGAAAGACATGTTTCAATACTAAAATTCTTGATTCAGGAGACGTGGTCAGACAAAAAATATCTGTAACATGATACAAAGTTATTTTAATTGTTGAAGTAAAACCAATGTTTGGATTTGCAATTGTATAACAATTACAATACACAGCTTGTTAGTTGGTTTTGCAGTTTTTTCTGGACAAGAAGTGAAACAATGTATGTAAAAGTATAAAAATAACAAAGTTTCCACATTTTTACGTATTTTATATCACGTAGGATACAGGTTTTCAATTAAATTAGGAACCAACTTAATATACAATGTATTTTTATTATAGTAAAATATTAATAAATTCTTACCTATTTAAAGTTTAGTTTTGACGTCGTATCACTTACAAACACTTACAATAAAGTGAACTGTAAACTAAAAGAGGTTGAAAAAATAATGGTATGGAAATATTCTTTTCTACGAAGGGGCAGTGGTAGTCAACATTTTCCATTACGCTTTAAAAAAATAAATGTAATAAAATATACAATAAATTATTTACCGAAGTACCTATATGGTAAACTTTAGAGATCAGGTTATGTAAGAATGAAGTATTTCTAAAATCCGAAATAACTATTGCCATACTATTCGTCACTAAAAAAAAATGCTTTAGAAAAATAATATGCATTGCATAGTAAAAGCACTCTGCATAGAAGAACTACTGGGAAGAGATAGAGTTAGAAAAAAACTACATGAATGCGAGTTATACCTCCTATTTTTTTGTTCCTTAAAACAGTAATGTGGACGTACAGAAACACACGAATACAAAATTAACTCTCACTGCATTTTTAATCAAAGAATCAAATTACTTTTCCACAATCCTACTTTTCGGAAAAAAAAACAACGTTGCCAACAACTGGAGTCAAGAGTTCAACTAATTAATAAAACTTCAAGAACAGGTAATCACAAGTTCATTGGTAACCACATATTTGCATAAAAATTAACTTGCTAATTATTCGTCCCTTTGAAAATACTTTTTATAGCGTTGTGACCATTGAAAAGATTTATATATACACACTATTGCTTCTTACTCCATTATGTTAAGGTCCAAAAATGTATAAATGTGAATGATCTTCACTGTACGTACGCACCTGTCATAATACGTTTCATTGTGTAAACTTAACCATAGCTATCTACAATGGCAGCGACCGAAAGTTCAACGCCCTACAAAATGGGAAAATATTGGAGCTGAACAGTATAGTCTAAGAAAAGCCTTTCATTCTATATTGGGAAAGCTCAATGGCAACTCTTTAGGTACTCATAATAAGATACAAAAGTCGTGTGTGTGTGAGGTACCTGTAGAAACAAGACAGTAGCTACTAAACGATACTGAAGCTAAAAAGCTGTTTATAATAATGGATCGTGTTCGCTTAGCTTATGACTCGCTCGACTCAAGAACTTGGTAGGTATTAGGGCTTCCAAATCCCGGGACTATCGTAATCCCGGGATTAATATCGGGATTGCAGCAGTCAATCCCGGGATCCCGGGATCCCGGGATTGAGTACTGCTTGTATGTGATGGTAGTTTCATTACGCAAAAAAATACCAAATTTAAGTCATACACAATATATCTTAATACAAATCAAATCGCAAATTGTTTTAAACAGTTCAGGCTGAAGTTTTACAAGATGGCTTACATAAAACCTTAACCTTACTAAAGGATTATAGATCCATCCTACCGCCGTCTCATTATTACAAGCTGTTTTTGAGAGTTATCGTATCACCCACCGTCTTTCGCGAAGGTTTGACTACTTCTTGAATACCAAAAAGTCGATTTCAGAAAGGGCTACAGTACTTAAATTTACCGGTCGGATGGTCATACAGAAGACCGAAGCAAATAACACCTCCCACATTACATGGCATTCGTGCCATTTAATGTGGGAGGTGTTATTCATTACGCCTATAACGAGAAATCATTTGACTCTATTGATACCATAATCCACAACAGCCCAAGGGCTGTACTGCAATCTCCCCGCGCCAGCCTCTGGCTCTTTGACTGTACCACTCACTGTTTCGAAGTGTTGAAGTTTCTGTATGAAAACGCCACTGCCCGTTCGACACAGGACAGCACAAATCCTATTCCTCTGATGCGGAGAATTACACAAAGCTGTTTACAGCTGCAGTCAAGGATGCTTTCATGGTTCTGAACTGAAAACGAGGCATCAATAATCTACATGAGGAGTTGGTAGTTACTACTCATATTCGACTTACCGATGACTACCTATACGTAGTAAATCCTGAACCCTTGGAATCTGGAAGATCTCAGTGCTATATTTATTGATCTCAGAAGAGTCTTCAACTGACTTGAAAATGAACATGAACAAGACGAAAATTGTTTCTAATGTCCATGTTGTAGGTAACTACCAACTCCCGTAACAGTCGGGTTCAGTGCTCTAAAGGTGACGATTATGTAAACCAGGAAGAAAATGTCCAATTAGGTATGTTTAGTTAGTTTAATGAGAAACATAAGCTTTTTAGACTCGGCTGAGCAATACTGAGCAATGAGCATCGATCGGGAGTTCGGGAAGCATTGCAGTGGTTTTTTCGTCCACATTTTCACAGTCTCAAGTCTTTGGCTACTGTGTGTCGCCACTTCGCCAATGATATTTCGCTAAAGGATAAGACGTGGGCGCCAATGATGTGTCTCATAAAAAAACTCAAGTTCATTCAAACGGCAACGTAGAGGGCTAATTTGTATTTGATACAATCAAAAATGATGATATGTGGATGATATCCTCAATAGAACTAGGATCACCGACATAGTCCGAAGAATCGGAAGGGTTGCGAAACTTCAGTAGTAACTCTAAAATTTGAGAAAGTTCTCAAATGACAACCGCAAACCAGGAGAAGAGATATCAAAAGCCTCCAAAAAGATGTTGTGACGACCAGGTGAAGGGTCCCGCGGATTTCTATGGCACAAGATCGGTCTTGCGGCTGATATAATGAATGAATACCTCGGTAAATTATCTTTAAATCATAGATGAAGACCGATTATTTTGATAGGAAACTCAATCCCGGGATCCCGGGATTGAAATAGAAATCCCGGGATTGAAAAAGCCCTAAAAAATAGGCGGGATCCCGGGATCCCGGGATCCCGGGATCCCGGGATTGGAAGCCCTAGTAGGTATACATAATATCTTAAGAACTTTTTGTTGGAACATCCGTCGTATTCTGTTAAAGAATACATGAAGTTAGATTTATAGTAATATATAATTTGACATACCAATTTACTATATCAATCCTATAACTAGTTAACATTATTTCTTATTTTGGTATGAAAAGACGATCCTAACGGTGAAACATTTTATTCCTGATTTCCATTTTTTTTTAATTCTTTCCGACGATCTCAATGTGAAATTCTCTTATTTTGACATGTAAATTATGCTGTAATTTGATATTGATACTGTTCAACATATAGAGACTTCATTTCAACTAAATACTCTCTTGGCTCGGGAATCGGATAGCCTTACAACTCGGCATATAAGTATTTTATTTAAAAATGCGGTCAACAAAGGTATATATATGGAAAAATTAATAGCAACTTACATGTCAATTGCAGCATTATAGCATAGTTCCCGCGGGAATGCTAATACCGAATTCCACGCGGACGAAGTCGAGGGCAGAAGAAGCTAGTGAATTAATAAGTTTTAACAATTCGTCATTTTATCCGTAAATGTGGTAAATAATAACAATGAATATTATGTTTGATAATACACTATACAATAATAGGAGTTAAGACTTAACTTAAATATTAAAGAAAGGAACGTTATATCAGTGAATAAATGCGTAAAACGAATCGGAAAATCACCCCTGCGAGTATAATGACTCACTCGGTTCACCCTCGCGCGAACTCGTCCGAGGTTTTCCGACCACCCCCGACCCGCAGGCAGCGTACGGCCGCACCGAAAACACCAATTTCACGAATATTATGTAACACACTAGATTCTAAATTAAAAAAATATATTTAGTGAAATGTTTTCTAAAGTGCCCATCTCAGTTTCTTCTATTTGTGGTGTTAAATTAAATTATAACAGAGCGCAAAGTGAGGACGGCATATATTGATTTTCTGTGACGTTCGAACGGTGTATGCGGAAAGTGTTATTACAGTGCATATATATCTAGTGTAATTTATTTTTAGTAAGTGCAAGAAGGTGAAAAAGCTACAGTGTTATATTTGTTGGCTGGATGAAAAAAAAACAACGCCTTAATATAGAGTTTGAAAAAGTGCATTAAAAAAAAAACGCATCACAACTTAAACGAATAAACATTCGTTTTTAAATTTCAAACGCAATAATGAAAAATCTGAATTTTAGGGATCGTGTAAAAAATTATCGCCATTTCACTAACTCAAAACTTAATGTATTTTCGACATATTTAGTGTAATTCCTTGAGGATACAATATATTGGCGAACTATTTTCGATCGATATAATGTTTGCACCTCCTGTAGTGGTTTCTATTTTTAACATTCATACTTAGCTCACCTATACAATGTTTGTCGGTAGTGCTCGCTTATTTCAGTGACTGCCTTGTTGCTTACGAAGGGTTGTTTTGTCAGAAACCATATAATTAAGTGATTGTTTTCAAACTACGGTCACCTAAATAAATATCACTTTTTGTTTTCAAATACTCGAACAAAACAATAATGTCGCTATTACTTCATCAAAAACTTAATCAATTAGGTGCATATAATTACGTAAATTTAAACGATCTAACGGAAAATATAAATAAATCCACTTAAATCCAATCTTCACATCATTGACTCGTTGATAGGAATATAAAAAAAATCAATTTTTTTTTGCATTGTATCATCTTTTTTTTTAATGCATAAGATGTTTATTAAAACTGAAATGAAATTTTGGAAGGGGTGTTTTTTCTATAGTTATTTTTAGTTCTAGTTTTAAATTTTATTTTTAATTCAATTATTATATTTTTAAGTCGCCGAATTTGTATGTGAATCTGTATTATATTAAATATTTTTAGCAACTAGAAGCTGTACAGCAATTATTCGTTCCTTTATACAGTTAATTAACTAATAGCTCATGATCGTTACGCGTGGTAGGAAAAATAAATGCTCATATAGCTACATAGTACACAAACAGCTGAACATTTATTCACTATTAAGTTGTTTTACCCCACTGCGCCAGAAGGAGGGTAGTGTTATGTTTTTCGAGTGTATTTATTTATTTATTTCTACTTTCTTTGGCACGCTCTGTAGCCTAAACTGCTCGATGGGTTATAGCTTGTGAGGTGTTGTTAGATTCCTCTCGATTCTGAGAGTCACACTGGGCATATCAAAAGTTTGTAAGGTTTTTTAATTCAAGTTTTCTTACTAACTGAACTTCATGTAATTATACCAAGGTTTTGTGGGATCCCTGTATAAGAATATGAATTACATAGGCTTATGCCAGGGCCATAAACAGCACAATATAAGCTAGGTTTCGGGTCCTTTCTCAGGCAGTTCGACCCTTTGTTATCATGTGGTTAAGTTACCACTATTTCTTTTTTAATGTAACAAGTACATTAATTGCCTCGTCTATCTTTACTAATCTAATACTCACGTTATCGAATGGATCGCGCGTAACGTCTACTAGTTGAGATCACTTCAGTTGCTGAAGGTTAGCCAGTTTCTCGGCAAACTAGTCCTTTTCTCTTGTGAAAGCATTTTGCAGCTCCTCTTACTTTGGTTCACTTAATGATATGATTAGTAGTAACAGATTCTATCTTTCATGACTGAATTATGTCATCTTCAATACGGTATGCAAATGCCTCTAAATCACCTGGCTTAGAATGTACTCGAGGCTTCATTTGAAGTCCAGCAACATTTGTTGCCAACACTTGCTCATGATCCTTGAACATGATCCAGTTCGTAGGACTGTTGGGACTTTAACGCTGGCCATCATGCCCGAGTACTGTATGTATGAATTCTGTCAGTGTCAACGTTTTTACCAACATGGTTTACAATTCATAAGATAATATAATTCACAATATTTATCCACTCTCTGCTTGTTTTTTCTACCAAAAAGGACCATATATTATAACTATTTAGTTAGTTATAATATATGGTCCTTCGAAACGGATCATAACGAAATAGTGATAATATACGGTCCTTCAAACCGGATCATGATCGAACAGACAGGTTACTAAACAATAGACATTTTTAATATACCTACTATAATATTCTTTACGGAGGTAAACTTACAAAGTGCTTTAGGTTTTTTTGATGAGGTCCCAATTTGCTGGTTACATCATGAATGCAGTATCGCAAGATATGCTTGGCTGACTTCCAATCCAATATGTTAACTAACTTGCTGGGCTTTTGTACTGATTAGAAGCAAGTCTTTGTTTCAAGTCTCATACATATTTAAGAAGCTTTAGACATTTAAAGTTAAGAAAATCCTTCTACTAAGTAAAACGACAAAATGAGATGACGGTAGTAGTATTTGACATTGTGACAGTTAATTCTATCACGGTCATAATTAAACTTAAGTTATAGGAGCCTACATTCAGAACTGAAACCTGCGTGTAAAAATATAAGCTTAAAATAAAACACAATTTAATTTTAAAAAAAATATGGAGAAAAAAATACAGCTCCTAGATAATTAATATACTTTAAATATTATTAAGGCGTTGGTAACATCAGAATTAGATGACATTTGAAGTGTTTAAAATGATATGGTACGGATTTTTCTTATTGCTTCCGCAAAAATCGTGGTAGAATAGGAACTTTAAATACTTGATAATACTTCGAATGCTTATCTACATCTAACACCAACTAGTTCGGTGCTTGTAAATATTTGAAAAATTACACAAGTCACATCACATCACATATATAACATTGTAGCTTTTGAATAATACTAGATAAAATTATTAAAAAAAATGTAAGTAACAAAAGTGTCATTCCAGTGCTCCAAACGTTATGATAAGATTAAAAAGTAAACGACCACAGACACAACAATTGCGTCCAAAATGAGTCCCATAGAGCGTTATGATTTCTGACCGGAAGTGAAACTCGAGAATGGAGGCCGGCGCTACGACGTCGACGGAGGCCTACCAGTATGTGGGACCCTTCCGACTGGAGAAGACCCTGGGAAAAGGGCAGACAGGTAAATATTAAAATGAAACTATAAATAGTAGATTGTATGGCTAGGGAGCAAAATGGTATATTTTACCGCGGGTGACGAATTGAATCCAGAGCGAAGCTCTAACGTGGAATCTTGAGCTAGCGAGGGATTTAAGCTGTCACCCAAGGTGTAAATAATTTTGCTACCGTGTTGTACACTCTGTTTTTCACTCCTCCTATAAGAAAACCAGTAGCAGCAGGGAGCCAATCCGTATTTTGTTCCCTAGGGAGTAATACGTTACTTTGTTCCCTAGGGGGCGAAACCTAATATTACTCCCTATTATCGGAGATGAAATGGAGAGAGAGCAAAATCTCGGCAATAAAATACTCTTTTTGCTAGTGGTAGGGCCTGGTGCTGTCTGGGGAGATACCACCATTTTTACCCGCTAACCTTCCGCCAAATAGCAAGTGCTCGCACTGTTGTGTACCGGTAGGAGGTTAAAGCAGCCGGTGAAATTTCTGGCACAGAGGCATGCCATCTTAGGCCTCAGGGTAGGCAACGCATTCGAAATCTTATGGTTTATTAATGGGGGATCAAATTCGGTGACCATGGGCCGCAGTGACCACTTACAATCAGGTGGGCTGTGCGCTCGTTTGCATATACCATCGACATAACAGAAAAAAAATCCTTTTCGAATAGAAGGAGTGAACTATGTTAAAAAACCGGATCACACCTAAGCACGTGCGTGGCTCGTGTACACTCATGCGTTGTTTTATAGCATTAGCTCCCGTGAGAAATGACACCGCTTGCTATAGGTAGGACAGACACAGACCCTCTCGTGATTAGACGTCTATCCGCCGCGACGGGAGATTATTGATGTGCATCAGCTGAGCAAGCGCTCAGTGTGACCCGGGCTTAAAATGACATTCCACTACGTCAGGAGCTCTATTCGAAACAGTACATGGGATAGTTAGTGAGCTATCCTTAAATATGAGTGCATTTTCTGCCCATTTAGTGATAGTGATAGGTAGGTAAATGTAAATCAGTAATATCGTAATTCGTAATAATGTTTTCTCGCTAAATAGGGAGAGGGTGTATCACTTATAGGATAGTAGATGTAGCACTGATATATTGTCTAGCTAAATATGTAGCAAGTAACCATGGTAAATTAGTATGACATGGGGGATCTCACAACACAACCATCTTCGTTTTACTTCACATATTCCTGTGGCTTTTCTCGCGATATTTTTGTTTACCAAAAAATCACTCAGAAATGCGAGCCGAAAATCTAACCTCCCACCCTCTGCGTGAGAGGCGGTAGGTCAAACCACTAGGTAAAACACAGCTTATTTTATCACCATATAATCAACTTGAAAATATACCCCTAGCCTAGATAGTGCTCAATGGCTTTACAATTTCATACATTCTTTCATAAATTCTTTTTCTGACGTGTAAAAGTGCCCCTATGTGGCCAGTTTGCTGAAAAAATGATTGAATTGAATTGGCTATGGGTGAAAAATGACAATGTGCCCGATTTTTTTTTATGGATAGGAATAACCTTCCGTATCAAGAGAAAAAAATTACAGAATTTTCCGTGCCGTAGATTTTGCGTAAAAAAAGAAATTGATTTTCAGTTACGACGATTGAAATAAAGATGTTTCCATGGTCCAAGTATGCAGCACTACTTCTTAAAAAAAAAGTGTTGACACTATTGACGGTGACAGTTCTTGCTTCATTCGCTTTTCATTCGTAATAACGTGTTTATAGCATATGTCGTCGTTGGGGCTAAGCAGAATCGAAAGTCCAGTAAGCAAAAGCAGTCATCAATAAGCTATTTTTCCAATAAAATTGTTAAAACACGTAAAGTTATGTTCGCACGAAAGAAAGCGAGAACTGTCAACGTCAAATGTCAACACTTTTTTTTTCGGTAACATGTGCTGTGCTTACTTGGACCAAGGAAAACCCGAATCTTTTAATCGTTATAACGCAAAACCAATTTTATTTTTTATGCAAAATCTACGCCACGGAAAATTCTCGGATTTTTTCTCTTATTACGGAAGGTTATTCCTATCCATAAAAAAAGAATCAAGCACTTTGTCATTTTTCACCCATAGCCAATTGAATACGTTTCTTTGTTTTCTGTTTACCAAAAAAATAGGTTCATAACTAGTATAAGTAAATAACAAATATTAATGTCAAAATGGACTTATCAATTTATTTTAATTATTCAGATACTTAAGTATAAATATGTTCTACTCTACGTAGGTATAGTCCAGAAATAAACTTAATCCAGTAAACATAAAAGTTTCGCAGCAGAAGCCATTGAGTAGCGCTTTTTCAAGCATTCGTGAAACTTTTTTAATTTGTTTATGCTTTGTTAATTCAATTATTTTTAGGGATTCTCATGCTCAACAGTTGGAAAATCATATTGAATTTATATAAATAACTTTTGAACAGGAGAGTTACCAACGAAATTAATTTAGTACTTAAAAAGCCCTTTGAAAATTGTCTAGGCAAAATCCGTCACGAGGAACAAAATGTGGATGGCGCCACTGTATTTTAAAAATCACGTTTCACCAGGAACTTACCTGTTATGAAAATGTTAATAAAAAACGTTTTTTTTTTGTATTAATTGAAGACTTTTGAATTGATTTCATATCGATTGTGTCGGTCTAATTTTCATTGATCTATGAGTCCATGACTTAAAATTAAATTACGCGCATGTAGTGTCAAATAGTGCCATCTATGAGTGAGTAGCATTATAAATGTATTTATGAGAAATGGCCAAGTTAGCTTCCGAGAAAAAAAAGGGGGACGCCTTTGGGCAGCAGTGGGATACAACAGCAGGTTAATAAAAAATGAGACCACGCCGAAAACGGTTCTTTATTTAGCAAATTCCAACTAAAAAAAGTAGTGGCTGAAGCGTCCTTGTCAATGTCTCTTGTTTTTTGTCGAGCGAGACAACGCTGCATAAAATGTGATTTTTACCATACTGTTTAAAAATATTTCTTCGTTCAAGAGAAAAAAATCAAGACCTACAAGTAACGATTTTTGAAGACGTGTAATTTCTTTTATATTTATATAAAACCAAATATTTTTGTTTTAAATCCTCGTGATGGAAGTAAAAAACAGACGCGACAATAAACCTCATTTTAACCTCGACGACTCTAGTATATAGTTTGCAATAAACAATTTAAATGCAATGGCGCTTTTAAGCTCTCGTTATACAATATACTATTAGCGAGGAAACACTATTGTAGTACTATTAAATATTCTGTGCTATTGTTCAGCCTGAGATGGTTCTGAAAAATAGAAAGATATTTCAAACGAAATGGCAAAAATAGGTCGCGCGGAGTGGCGTAGCTTCCTTCCTGGCCCCTTAATGCATGTAGGTCGACAGTTTCTATTGCGATGCTTATGGTCAAATGTAAGAGGTTATTTTTTATATTTTGTTTACTTTGCTTAGCATTAACAAAATAGGAAAGACCCGAAAGAGAGGCTCTAGATTATGATACTCGGTATTTTGGGCGACATGACGATCTTGATTACAAAATGGCCTTTTATTTTTATGATTAAACCTAATGTGGTATCTTATTTCGCATGTGTATGTACAATAAACATTAGAATAAACTATATGGTGCCCAGTATATAATTTATATCTTTAATATATTTATTTCCGCACCATATCATACATGTATTATTATTATCTCTGTTATGTAAATTATTACTAATAACTAGTATGTTTTATGTTTTAATTGTTATAAAATAGTTCTAGCCCAGTATTTATCGACATTTAACATCGCAAACGCGCATGTTTCTACGATTTTTATATGTTGTTTGTCTTTCCCAAGGTTGACTGTAAGAGATCGCTGCTTAGCGATAAGTCCGCATTAACTGCGTATCCTTTCTGTATTTTCTGTGTTTTATATATGGTGTTCAATAAAGAGTATTGTTGTTAGGTTTCTTGAGAGTAGTAAGTAGGTAATTACTCGAAATAAAAACCTAAAAAAGATGCTTAGAATTTATAGGTGATCTGTGGTTAAAATATCGTAACGCTTTGCTTGACCCGACATACCCAAGTTTGCAATTTCGAGAACTTTATGCTACCGGTGGATAGCAACTTTGGTCAACCCTAACCATTTTTGAATTTGATGGTAAGTTCTCCTAGAATTATATTTTTGAAGGTTTGTGGTAGGGAGAAGGCGGTCATGGTTAATTTTGAACGTTATGATAGGTTTTAACTTAACTTATGGTTATGTTCGTACCGGCTAAACATAAATGTCATTTCTCTATAGTCAGTTTGCTAATTCGAGATCCAAACAGGTGGGTTAAAATAAATTAAATTTTAAGTAGGAATATTTCTAATTTAAAAATTACACACACATGATTTAAGTATGTCTTGGTACCTACTCTTAAACTACGTTTTAAATAAGCAAATTGATTATACTTTCTTGTAAAAATACAAAAAAAACAACTAATGTGACGTAGATTTTCGATCTCGAATTAGCAAACCGAGTATAGGAGCATTCACCTCGCTGGAGAAATGTCATTTAATCAAAATTGTAGAGAATTGAATTAGAAACGTCATAGACTGGCCAACGTTCGTAGTTGTTTGTAGGTATTTAATATTTTTCATGTATTTCTTTACAGGTCTGGTAAAGCTTGGCGTCCATTGCGTGACCGGGAAGAAGGTGGCAATCAAGATCATAAACAGGGAGAAACTTAGCGAATCTGTGTTAATGAAGGTGAATACAATACAATTTCATAAACTTTATTGTTTATAATTTGATTTGAAGTATAGACACATGGTGGACACGGCCTATAATAGCACGATTTCGAACACAACTCGAATGAAGTGTCAATGTTTGCGTGCGAAGACGTCTGTATCTGTACACTTGTAAATGTGTCTGTACGCGGGCCAATGATTCACTCACCATCTCTGAATTAAACAAATGACGTTAAGGACGATTTGGACGCGAGTTGCACGCCGGCTAGATTCAGACGGGTGGTTCCGTGGCCATTCTGTATGTAGTACTAATAGTACTATTAAATATCTGTAGTATAGAGCACGAAGTGATCCTTTAGAGAAGGGAAGAGGAATCTCCCTTTCGCTTCTCGGATAAACCTGTTAGGTATTCGAGACGTCAAAAATGACTGACAGCGTTGAAGCTTTTTCTGCCAACAAACTGCTCAGCAGTTTGGCAGAGGTTATTTGTAAGAAGCATGTCACTTTTATGAAAAAAAAAAAAACTTAGTAGTAAGTGAGTCCCAATCACAAATTCCAAACAACGTTCGGGGCGTAAAGTGTGAGCTGACTGACCCCACGCAGTCCAATCATGAACGTGTATGAGCGAGACGAACGGATGGGTAAATTGCGAGTAATTTGCTCTCGAAAAATTCACCTTAATCGGTTTAGCAAATTGGGCGTGAAAGGTTAGCAGACAGATAGATTTACTAACGCAAAGATATTTATTATTGGATAAAAAGTAATGATATATGTACATTTGTGCGTTTTCCAGGTGGAACGGGAAATAGCTATTATGAAATTGATAGAGCACCCGCATGTTTTAGGATTGTCCGACGTTTATGAAAATAAGAAATATTTGTAAGTATAAAAACCTTTTTTTAATTTAATTGCGTAATTATTTTCCTTGATTCCTTAATATAATTCAGTTTTCCACTGCCCCATGTCCTCTATAAAATAGCTAGCTTCTGCCTGCGTGTAATTCAATCGGTTATCACTATCCCGAGGGAACTATCCTATTTTCCGGGATAAAAGTAGCCCATGTCCTTCCCCGAGACTGAACTATCTCCATATCGAATTTCATCTAAATCGGTCCAGGGGATTCAGCGTGAAGGGGTAGCAGACAGACAGTTACTTTTGTGATTATAATATTAAGAAAAGTTTACCTCTCTGAAAAATAAACAGAACACACATGTGGCTAAGAAAGCGTTTAATTTTATAATTTGCCTAATAAATGATTGTTTTTTTTTCAGATATTTAGTACTAGAACATGTGAGCGGAGGCGAGCTGTTCGACTATCTAGTAAAAAAGGGTCGACTTACGCCAAAGGAGGCGAGAAGGTTTTTTAGACAAATTATATCCGCACTAGACTTCTGTCATAGTCATTCGATATGGTAAGTTATTATTATACAAACCAACTTAACTAACAATAAATAAAAAATCTGCAATCATAAATACTCTCCATCATATCTCCTTTTAAAGAAAACTAACTATTGAGCTGCTACGCTACACAATATCATAGATATCTGTTCTATCGATGGACGTCTTTCGGCTGAAATTATGATAATAATGTATTAATTCTCAATAAATAACTAAATGGAATAATATTTTATTTCATTCGTTCATTGCCCGTGGTAGATGTCGCTGTCTTTTATTTAACTAAAATAAATTTAAACAGATTATTTCTGTTAAAACGAAGCTTATTTTTCAGCCATCGCGACCTTAAGCCCGAAAATTTACTACTAGACGAGCGAAACAACATAAAAATAGCAGATTTCGGGATGGCGTCGCTACAACCAGCGGGCTCTATGCTCGAAACGTCTTGTGGCAGTCCACATTATGCGTGTCCTGAAGTTATACGGGTAAGCGTACAACGCCATCTCTTATTCATTTTTAGTACTTTGACGTTTACTTGTAACTACTTAGTATTGTGCGAGAATGAGAAGACGTTTTGTGGAACTGCTGTATAGTCTGTGGTGAGTTGAAATGTCAGTGCGTGGTTTGAATTGTTTGAATTTCGATTTTTTGTTGACGTCTTGTTATCCTTGAATTAAATCGAAATTCAATTCAATTCAATACAAGTATAGATCTGGATGGTAATGTTAATGATCGTTCATCCGAGGCTTCTTTTGTCTCTCGCCATGAATTTAGATAAAGAGAGATATATCTCTCTTGGCTTATAAGCCAAAAGAACGCTCGTCACCTCACCCCCGCGCACGTGGCGCAAATTTTTGTCACAGTGGTAGTTTTAGTCATTAGTTAAAATGGAGGAAATAAGAGTAAAGTAGCAGTTCCCATACTAAAGTGAGTCCCCGGAACGCTTTAACACTAGATCGACATGCATCCAGTGACTAACTATCACTACCGATACTTGACGCTAGATGGCGAGTCGAACGCAAAGTGTATTTCTTAACAATTTACCACTAATAATATAGATCTTTTTTTAATTCTCTTTCTCTTATTACAAAGAGACTTCGGGTTGTAAGTTGTAAAACTTGTAAACCAATAAAATATGCTTTGCGTTTGGCTGGTCATCTAGCTTCAAGTAGCGGAAATGATAGTTCAGCCACTGGACGCTAGATGTCGATCTATTGTTTAAACTAGCTTCTGCCCGCGACTTCGTTCTCGTGGAAATCGGTTGTAGCGTTCCCGAGGGAATTGAGCGTTTAACTATAACAAATTATATGTATACTAAAACCTCTTGAATCACTCTTATCTATTAAAAAAACCGCATCAAATCCGTTGCATAGTTTTTAAAGATCTAAGCTAAGCAATATGTACGCTAGGACAGGCAGCAGGACGCGACTTTGTTTTATACTATGTAGTGACGCGATCCTTTCTTCATTTCCTCCATGTTAGTTACCGACTTACCACTTCCAGGTCGAGGATTAAAAACAAAAAGTAGGCAAGTAAAAAAAACATAATGGAATGGTTCTATGTTGAAGTAAAACACTTAATACCGACAGGTAGTTTATTTTGTACAAAAGTTATTTATACCTACTAAATACAAAACAATACTGCTAAGAAAACTACGACTTAATACAAAACTACAAATCTATTCACAAAAATGTCATTAGTTTTTTTGAAATATAAAAACCTCAGACGTTATATGAAACACGGTTTTATGATTAATTCTCAATTATAAATTCTACTTTTTTAAGTAGAAGTAGAAAAAGGGTATGTTCGTTCTGCGGCGCTTCTTCTAAGTATCGGCTTCTGACCGTGATTCAAAACTAAGCCATTTTTTATATCTTTTACCCTTGGCCGTAAAGTGGGATTTTCTGCCCGCTACGCGGAGAGAAAATCTCACTTCTTGGCCAAGGCAAGACGTAAAACTTTTGACAAACCACGGGCGGTAATTCGTAAAGCCCCAGATCGCATATTTATGGCCCTCACCTTCAGTTCGGGCCGCAGAAACCTGCGATCTGGGACATTTACGAATTCACCACCCTAGGTCTGTAATGTACTATTATTGTTGGTTGTTCCAAATAAGTTCTTATTACATAACTAGAAGTTTATTTTAAATACAAGTAACTAAATCATAGAAGAAGTAATTGTCTCTGCTAATATTTAACAAATTAACCTATTAAGTACTTTTATAGGGCAATTATGTATACCGTCACCTTACAATTTTTCATTCTAATCTAATATACCAAGGAATATTTTCAATAACACAGTCAAAAGTCTTAAAGTAATCTATAAGTCTTAAAAAAAGAGCTAAAATCACATTATGTTCCTAGATACTGTATAATATTGATGTATGTATATGACGAACACATCATTTTAAATTTTCATGAAAATAAGACTAACAAAACCAAATATTACATATTTGCATCCTACTATTTACAAGACAATTAAACAGTGTCCTAAAGAATCACAGTTTATGTATTTTATGATCTATTTAAGTTTATGTATGAATATTAAAATGATTTTTTAGCTTTGAAGTAACTAAATTACAAATTGCTGAAATTTTCATACAAATTTTATAGCAAATTGAGCTGCAGTTTTGTATTTATGAAAATATCTTTATGGAAATGTTCCAATGTAATAGAACAAATATAATTCTGTGCAGTTGCATACCACATAACAATAATACAGCCATGACGTCATCTAAGCTACAAGAACTATATCTTGTACGAAAATGGTTGCCATTACTAAGATGGGGGTAAAAGGTAACCTTTAAGTTTACATAAACAAGCAAACAAACAAAATCTAATACTAAATCAGATCGAAATTGATTTTTGCATCAAGGTAATGGTTACGTACATCAAATACTATTCTTAATCCTCAGTCTTCATCTATGCGTTGTTTTTTACTAGTATTGGAAGGTGTTTGAGGAGGTGAGTGGGCGGTGTCGCGTCTCTTGCCCGAGTGTCTAGCGCACGTTCCAGATCTATTCGCAGCAGAGTCCCTGTGAGAATCTCTGTTAGGCGAGAACTGCTTCAACATCTCCACATCGTTGAAAATAACTTGCGCACCTCCTCCGCAGGTTGGGACGACGTCTCCTTTGTAAAGTTTCGTTTCTAGCTCTCCGTCGGTATCTTGTTCTTGAGAAATCAGGCAGTACTTCGATGCTTTGATGTCTTTCACTGTGGTTAACTTGTTAACGACTTTGCTGTGTGCTATGCTGGGTTTCATTACTGTTCCCATGGGGACAAGCTTGTTCGGTGCATGCTCTATCCATCCTCGACCGTCAGCGGACAGAGATCGTCTGTGTCTAGGGTTCGCTATGGCTACGCCTCGACGTGACGAGGCTGGTGTGTCCCTGGTCTCCCTAGTTTGAGGCACAGAGCTGAATGGAGTCAACAAATGCGCCGGCAAAGCCCTAGGAGTAGACCCCGGTGTATAATCCCTGACACTAGTCTGCGCTGCAAATTCTCCGGTACTCTTCGGTTCCCCATCACCCCTATCTAAAGCTTGAGCGATAATTCTAAGACGATTCTCCTTGTCTTCAATCACATTACGTAGCTTCTCCTTTTCACAGTTTATTTCTTTGGCTCTCTCGTGTTCTGCCGCTATTTTATGGTTGTACTTCCTCTCTAAAATCTTCTTCATCTTTTCTTTTTCTAGTTTATTCTGATTCAACAGCAATTCCTTCTCTTGCAAGTCTCTTTTTAGTGTACTAGTGTAATCAGTTAATTCGTTCAGTTTTCGCTTATTAGAGATGGCTTCATTCTCTGACGCTGTTAGCCGGTCTTCCAAAGCTCTAATTCTTCGTTCGGAAGCTGCCAACTGACCCCTTAAAGCTGAGTTCTCGCTTTTCACTTCCAAAGATTCCCTTTCTAGGTCAAGCAATATTGCGCGGAATCTTTCATCCTTCAACGCTTTGCTACGTTTCAAGGTCTCTCTTCTGTTTAAGCGCATTTCTAAATGCGCCATGAGCTCTTTAATAATATGGCTGGCTTGTGAGCTGTTGAGGTCTAAGCTAGGGAAGTCCGGTCCCAAGCTATAGACTAGACCTAAGTCTAGCTCCAATTCCTTAGCATCGGCCCTAGCTAAATTATCGCGAGCGGTCGCAAACAGCCTATTAGCTTTGCGCCTCCCAGATACCAGGCCGATTGTACTGGCTATATCGTTAACTTGGGCTTTAGTCACTTCGACTTCAGCTGCCATCTCCGCAAACCGCATGACTTGGATGGTCTCATCGTAGTCTTCAGCGCGAGGATTGGCGCAGACAATCATTCGCACCTGGCCCTCTCCTTCGAAGAAATTCTTGAATAAGTGTGTTATCTTGGACTCTCTGTATGGTACCATGTTGTTGGCATTATTCGTTTGGTTCTCCCGTAGAACTTCGAGACAGGTCCGTAGAGTCATTAAGGACTTGTTTATGTTACCAGCTTCTCTTAACCGCTGGCCTGTGTTCTTAGTTCTATTTGTCCTTTCACTTCCTGCCAAATCGACGAGGCTTATCTGACTTATTGAGAGGAACTTTTTATTCTGGATTACCGCTTCACCAACCTCGTCAACTGGTGCCTGCACTAGTCTTATAGTGAATACAGAATGGCTCCTACTTGATTCGGCGTTTAGGGTAGTATGCGCCATTCTTTTCCGCTTCAAACCTAAATAGAATGCATCAAATGCTTCTTCGGCCGACTTGATTTCTATCTCCGTAACCCCATGTACATACATATTGTGCGCTGCGTCTTCTCTGATTATTTTCGCTGGTAAATTTTTGCTTATCGGAGGCCCGTCTTCGAGCAAATCGAAGACGCTGTTATTGTACACTTCTACATATGAAACAAAGACAGCATACTGATTGTCCTCATTCACTCCTTCAATTTTAGTAACTTCCATGGAACCCATAGCTAAATCAGGGTTAGAGTTATTTTTCTTCCCCATTTTGAATTTATGGAGCTCCTGTTGCCTTTCCAACATGGCTTCCACCTCGGTTTGAATTTCGAACATGTTCATTTTGTCAGGTTTGAACACATATTTGTGCGCCTGGTACTCGTTGATAGTTTTAAATATGATGTTCAAGCATCTCGGTAAAATGCCGCAGTTTTGCGGTTCGCCAGTCATTGTGAACGTTTTCCCGCTGCCGGTGACGCCGTAGGTGAACAATAAACCGTTTTTACCTTTGATCAGACCTTCCACGAGAGGATAAGCGACTTTATCGAAGACTTCTTGCTGTGCGGTTTCAGGCGGGAACACTTCTTTAAAAGTATACTTCATAGTCTTCGCATTCTCGTTTCTGTAGCTTACAGCCGTCGACGGAGGGGTAAGAAGGACTGTATTTGATGAAATTATCTTTATACAAGCTATATCGGTTTCTCTTTGCATCGGTCGAAGACGACAAAATACTTGAACTGGATCGCGCTCTCCTTGCAGATTCTGCTTACTTCGCGCTGGCGTACGAATCTCATTGAGTCTCTGCTTGGATTTTGCGGACTTCATTGTTAATTATTACAAGAATAGCTCGTTAAAATCACACTGTTTACCACAAATTAACGTTTCGTGATTCCGACGGTTATACGATACGAAATCAAAGCAACCGTTGTCCGTTGATTGAATTAACACGCATAAATTTAATATAGACAGTTCAAGGGTCATTTGCTTTTTATCTCTTTCACTCTCACTGTAACACGCATAAGCGCGTTCAATGGATACGAAATGCCGAGGTATTCATACTTAGTCGGATTATATGAGTTTCCCCCATTGAAATGACATTTGTGAAAGAAGGAGTTGCCAGTTTTAAGGCTCATTCCTCCGTACAAAAGTGACAAAACTAATCATTAACTTTCAATAAAGTTTGTTATCTATTGTGAAATTCGTCTCAATCATGAAAAACGCAAAATTAATGTAAAAAAATAACGTTTGACTGATATCACAGTAATTTTTATTTTCACTGAAATTTATTTGTTGTGTGTCTTTTCCCAGAGAGAGTGGTAAATAAGAGAATGGTCACACCGTAAAACGTTCCTTTCTCTAAATTATTTCAAATCAAATACAATCTTACTTTGAATACGATTTAATTCAAACGAAAATAAAATGAATTTTCATTACCTTATTTTGATCATACGAGATATATAAAATGTTCATTAAAATTGGAATAATCGGAACGATTCATATGAACGGCGTTAAGGTATGTGACGGCACCGCTGTCCTAGGAAACCAAAGCTTAACGGGCGCGTTCACAGGCACAGGCATGTAAACAGGCTGATTTTGAACGCGCTCGTGAACTGAACGTGAACGTGAACGCCGTCGATCGGTCGGCTGTCGGTTTTCTATCGGTTGTTCGGCAAAGATCATTGTATGTTTACATGCACGGCGTTCAAAACGACGTTCAACGGGCACGTTTACGAGCCCGGGCGCGTGCGTATAAACGCACTATGACGACGTTTTGAGCTTTAGCGGGGCTCAAGTTTTCTATAGCAGCAACACCAGTTACGGCAATTACCTGTCAATGTCATTTCAAACCGAATTTGTGCTTGTTTACGTTTGTAAAATTCACATAAATGTTTATTTTCTCCTTTAAATACGTTTGCAGGGTGAAAAATATGATGGGCGACGGGCAGACGTGTGGTCCTGCGGCGTTATACTTTACGCTTTGCTCGTTGGCGCCTTGCCATTCGACGATGACAACCTTCGACAATTACTCGAAAAGGTGTGTACATTAAAGTTGAGGAAAAACCATATTTTTGTACGTAAACTAATGGTAACTCCAGCTCTATCTTGATAATTATCATGGAACTTTATATTACCATTGTATTATGCAAATAAACCGTAATTTTGTCAAGTCACTTAAGTTCGTTCTGTAGTCATAAGAGTGAATATTGTTGGTTCCTTTTGAAAACGGCTGTAAAACGGGTGTTTGTTCGTTAATATTTATGACTGATTATATAATGTTGTTCTATACTCCTTATTTTTTATTATTCCAGCTCATAAACCAACATTTCCCATAAATTTATCTCTCATTTCCATAGACTTTTTGTTGACAATTTTAAAATGAAATTACACATTCACAGGTGAAACGAGGAGTGTTCCATGTGCCCCATTTCGTCCCTCCAGACTGCCAACAACTTCTCCGAGGCATGATTGAAGTCAATCCAGAGAAAAGGATGACGGTATGTATAGTATTTGACCATTTGTATGTATAGCATTTATACCAAGCACAAGTTCGGTCGTGTATGGAGTATTGTAGTTACCTCTGGGATGGCTCTGCAAAGTATCAGCTGGTTGCTTTGGACTCGGTAGACCGTCGAGCTAGAAGGATGATTGGCGACGATACGCTCGTTGGAACCAAGCTTCAAAGCTTGGAGCATCGGCGTAGAGTTGCTTGTCTGTCGGTTTTTTACAAGGTGTATTATGGAGAGTGCGCTCAGGAACTTCACGACCTTATACCACCGTCTACCTTTTATCATCGGACTACTAGACGACGGGAGGGTTTCCATCCTCATGTGGTTGAGTTTCCCATGAGTCGTACAAAGCGATGCTCTAAATCTTTTCTTGTTCGCACTGCTAAACTATGGAATTCCCTCCCTGCGTGTGTGTTCCCCAGCTCCTATAATCTTGGTGTATTCAAGTCTAGAGTGAATAGGCATCTTCTGGGTAAGCGTGTTCCACCTTAGACCCTATCATTACTTTCCATCAGGTGTGATCAGGGTCAAACGCAAGCCCATTTGTAATAAAAAAAATAAAAAAAAATTTTGACGACCGGATTGGTCTGATCTAGCACCAGTCCAAATGTTTTCTGTAAATATTACAAGTTGGTAGAAACCAATCATTATTATCAAAAACAAATAGTGGAGAACATAGATGACTTTCAAATTTGAAACACTTATCAGTTTACCTATTTACCATAATTAAAGTGTTACTTTCTGCCTGTAATGAGAATGAGATCTTTATTTGTGCTTCGTACAGATGATACATGCAAATATATTGTTAAAAAGTTATTATTAGGATTACAAAATTGCTATAGGTGTCAGTTGATAAGTTAATAAAATAAAATATAAATTAAATGTCCATAATCTTAATTTACATGCTACATACATTATAAATTCCCTTAATCTAACAAGTTGGCTAAATATTCATTAATTGAGTAGTATGGTTGATATACAAAATATTCTTTGAATTTTCTGTCAAATATGGAAATATGTTCATAGCTTTTCAGTTCTGTGTTTAACTTATTGTATGCATAGATTGAATTATTAGCAAAACTTTTTTTATTAAAATTACTAAACTTTGATTTCACTATAGCTAAATCTTCCTTGTTTCTAATATATTGCTTTTCATGAAGATGTACCAAGATGTTCCTTCGTTACAGTTAGTGGAAATCACCCGGCACAGCTGGGTCACAGCCGGTGGTCGGGGCGAGCTGGAACAAGAGCTGCCGATGATGGAAGTTGTTCAGACCAGGGTTCTGCCCAACACTGAGGCCTTGGACCCTGATGTACTACAGGTATTATAATTTATGAAAGGAAACGACTGCCTGGATCAGTCGGGTGATTGGTCCTCCATTCGGAACCATTTCACCCATTTCCCCGGTGTAGGTTAGTACTACAGGTAACTAAGCAACATACCATCATGTCAGTCGAAAGAAGTCCCGCCACAGTAGTATTTTTAAAGTCAAAAAGTAGCTGAAACAACCTCTTAGCTCTCAGTGCGTAAAAGTTTTTTGCGCACTTAGTGCTTTTTGTTTTTTACTTCATTCTATTTTTTTCGCAAATGTATTAAAACATGTCGTTTTATACACGTGCGAATTTGTCATTTTCACTCGTCCCCAATGTTAACGCTTGCTTTCGCTCGCGCCAACATTACTACGGACTCGTGAAACTAAATAAGAAACTTATCGCACTTGCATCAAAATGTACTATTTCACGTCCCATATCTGGGCACAGGCCTTGTCTCATCGCGAGAGGGCTATAGTCCCCAATAGTCCCCATGCAAGCCCAGTGCAGATTGGGGACTTCTCACACATCCTTGACTTGAATTACTTTGTATTTTTGTAAATCTCTAGTCTTTCTGCTGTATTATAATAGAAATTAAAATATAATAACATTTATTACTCAATTAATGAATATTTAAATGATGAAACTATTTTACTAAGTAACTACATACCTAGTTAGTAAATAAGCATGCTGCATGCTCTATTTGTCAACTATTTGTACGCCTTACGGCAAAACTCGGCAGGACATGAAATTTGTACCATCCTGAATAATCCTGATGCGACCTGAGTTATGAAAAATAAATGATATTTGATGGATTGATTGATTGATTTATTTATTTCAGGCTATATGCAGTCTTGGATGCTTTAAAC
Organism: Aethes cnicana; assembly: GCA_963971205.1. Taxonomy (NCBI): domain Eukaryota; kingdom Metazoa; phylum Arthropoda; class Insecta; order Lepidoptera; family Tortricidae; genus Aethes; species Aethes cnicana. The sequence goes on along the minus strand of OZ020301.1, from coordinate 4,363,739 downwards.
AGCCTGAAAAATTAATTGAAGAACTGCTAAGTCCACAGTAAGTATGAATCCATACTAATATTAGGTCCTTACATATGAAATTGGCGTTTGGCGAACTGGCAACTTTGATTCAAAATATGTGGCGTTCGGCTAGGAATTCCAAATTCAAATTTATTTCAAATTTAAGACCATGTATTTCTGTGTTCGAATTACGAAATTTATTTGTTATCGCGTCATTTGTTTTTCTTTCACATCGTTCTGTTCACAATATGGAGAACTTAAAATATCGCTATATTTACGAATATGAGTTTCACCTCGGCACTAGTGCTGCAGAAACGGCTCGTAGGATTAACAATGCGTATGGGGAAGCTACTGCAAAAGAAAATACGGTACGTTATTGGTTCCAACGTTTCCGTTCTGGAAATTTTGACCTACAGAACAAGCCTCGTGGACGGCCGGAGACACAAGTTGATAACGAAGAATTAAAAGCAATTGTGGAAGCAGATCCATCGCAAACCACGTCAGAGTTAGCGGCAGGCTTCGGTGTGAGTGATAAAACCATTTTGATTCACTTGAAACAAATTGGAAAAGTGAAAAAACTTGAAAAATGGGTACCGCATGAATTGAGCGACGCAAACAAAGAAACACGCGTCGAGTGTTGCGTTTCACTTCTCAACCGGCACAATAATGAAGGCATTTTGAATCGTATCGTTACTTGTGATGAAAAATGGATCTTGTACGACAACCGGAAACGTTCTTCACAATGGTTGAACCCAGGTGAACCAGCCAAATTCTGCCCGAAACGAAAGTTGACTCAGAAAAAGGTACTGGTAAGTGTCTGGTGGACTAGTGCCGGTGTCATCCATTACAGTTTCTTAAGATCTGGGCAAACAATCACGGCTGATGTGTATTGTCAACAATTGCAAACGATGATGGAAAAGCTAGCCATTAAACAACCCAGACTGGTCAATCGATCTAGCCCACTGCTGCTTCAGGACAACGCTCGACCACATACGGCACGTTTGACGGCCGCAAAACTACGGGAGCTGCGACTGGAATGTCTTCGACACCCACCATACTCCCCGGACCTTGCTCCAACTGATTACCATTTTTTTCGGAATTTGGACAACTTCATGCAAGGAAAAAAATTCAATTCTCACGAGGCTGTCCAAACGGCCTTCAAAGATTTTATTGATTCTCGCTCACACACTTTTTTTAGTAAAGGAATCAATGAACTACCTTCGAGATGGCAAAAGTGCATAGATAGCCATGGTACATACTTTGACTAAATAAAAAAATAGTTTCATAAAAAAAAATCGTTTTCATTTCTGCCATATGAAACGCCAATTTCATATGTAAGGACCTAATATTATAAATGCGAAAGTAACTCTGTCTCTCTGTCGATTACCTCACACTTAAACCGCTGCACCGATTTAGATAAAATTTGATGGAGATAGTTGTAGTCCCGGGGAAGGACATAGGCTACTTTTTATCCCGGGAAACGCATAGTTCCCTCGGGAATGCTCTAACCGCATTCCACGCGGGCCAAGTCACAGGCAGACGCTAGTAGTATTTTGTTTGCAAGTATTTTTTGTTCACCTCACTATATAAAGGACCCGGGCGACCGAGATTTGCTCGGGTGAAATTAGCTAAAACCGTGTTTTCTCAGATATAAATAAATATCTTGGGACATTTCACACATATTGACCTAGCGCCAAACTAAGCAAAGCTTGTACTATGGGTGCTAGACAACGATATAAATACTTATATAGAGAAATACATACATATATAAATACTAACATCCAGTACAAACATTCGTGTTCATCACACAAAGTTTGCCCCGAGCGGGACTCGAACCCGCGACCATCGGAACAGAAGGCAGGGTCACTACCAACTGGACCAATCCGGCCGTTTAATATGAGACCTAGTTAGATCGATTTGTCGCCCCCGTAAACCCTCACATTCGAAATTTCGTCCAAATCGTTAGAGCAGTTTCTGAGATCGCTTGGATAAATAAATAAATATACAAGATTAGCGCGTTTAAAGTATTAGTTTCATTTAACAGATAAAAGTGTCCATTTTGTAAACTTATTGCATACAACCTTTATGTTTCACTCGTTGACCCGGCCAACTTGTATCACGCGAAAGATTTTCTTTTTTTTAGCTGTTCCTTTAGAATTTTCCCATTTTTGTCTTTCTAAACCTTCCCTGAACCACAGGAAACAAAACAAAAAAAGGGCCAAATCGGCACAGCTGTTCTCGAGTCTTAGACAGACTAACAAACGGCAATATATATAGATGTGTTTCCGTTCATTCGATTGAGACCGTCTTTAGTATGTGGTTAAATCTATGTATATTCTCCCCCAGTCACAACACAGAGAAAGTGATATACTTCTTGCTTCTGGAGCGCAAACGGCGGAGGCCGGCGCGGGACGACGAGCCGCGCCCCGCGGCCCCCGCGGCCCCCGCCGACCCGCCCCGCAAGCGGCTCGACACCTGCCGGGTACGGATATATACACTAACATACACTCACATACCCGGTTTAAAAATGCTTAGGTCCATACACTAACATAAACTTACCTGGTTGAAGCAGGTTTAATATTACACTCACATACCTTAATCAGGCAGTAACATACCTTAAACATTGACTAAAATACACTCAGATA